>CM035172.1:27872633-28203292 GCA_020205615.1 Panax quinquefolius | reverse complement strand
ACTAAACAATTCTTTCTAAAACCTTTATTTCATACCCCACTGTACTCGCTATATTCTCGCCTCCCGAGAAGAAAAAATGGAACAAAAGGGAAAAGGGTGAGCTCAACTAGCTCAAAGAAGAATATTATGACTAAGATAATATACAACAAATTATCGTTAGTCTTCAACAGGAAAAATCTAATAGAATACAATAGATAACAAATTTTAAATCAATATTCGCAGAATGGAAATAATAATTCATTAAAGAGTTAAGTAGAGAATGCAAACTACTATCTTCTATGTATGAATTTAAAAGTTCATCGTCTATCTTTTATCCCCGTAACATCAATCAATATACATCCGAATCAAATATTCATCTTTTGCTACCGCAGCCAAAGATATTCATCACCGGTCATGTTCATCTAAACACTGCTCATCTTCGCACTACCACAGCCAAAGATATTTCTTAAATCATTCATCTTTGCACTACGTGCCAAAGATATTCCATAATATCATCATTTAAGACCGAGATGATGAAAAATATTTTTAAAGAAACGAATCCAAAGAAACAAAATGACAAGGATTAAGGATTAAGGATTCAGATTTTGTTTTATCCACGTCCAAAAATACCTCAAAAATAATCATAGTGGTGTAAAATTCAAGAATGATCAAAACATGGATACAATCAAAGCTAGTATCCGTAATAGATATTTTGGACAAAAGAAGAAATTTTATTTTTCTATGAATAATAGTCTTGATATCGTGAATAGTCCGTCAGATACGTGAATAAGAACTCGACACCAAAAGATAGAAATTCCACAAAAACATCTTCACGCTTTCATGAATAATACTAACGTGAATAGTAACTCATGAATAAGAACTCGTGAATAAGAACTCATGAATAGTAACTCCGACATGAAAAAGTTCCAAATTTGATAAAAAGTTCCAACTAATATTTCAAAGATAATGATATCAAGAAATAATATCATTTGAGAAGAAAATAACATCCTTTACCTCGAAAGATCAAGATTTAAAATAAACACCTGGATATAAAGGCTATGACTTGAACTTCAGCACCGTATAGCAATACTCAAAGTATACTCAAAATACTCACAAGAATACGCCGATAATATAGAGAGAAAAACTTCAGCTTCTGTGATTTTCAATTCTAACTTAAGACCCTATTTATAGAAATCGCTTAGAACACCAAAGTTGTAAAATTTAATAAATTAATAATAAATTTCCTACACATGCCTAGAATCTGATTTCAGCCATCAAACACATGCCACATTCTAGAAAAGTAAGAAAAAACGTTTTTCTAATTTTAAATATTTTAAACTTCCAAAATCAATTATTTTGAGCTTCTAACTTCAATAATTCATAATAAATATCCCTTTTATCAGAAAATTCGAATCTCATGAGTTTTTATAGGAAATTCAATTCTCTACAACTTTGCAGAAGAAAGTTTTCCAAATTCCAAACAAAAATTGACCAAATCCACAAACGAAGATTTTACAAAAGTTATAATCAAATTTCAAATAATAAATGGGGTCCACCGACATGTTTAACATGTTTTAAACATTTATTGCAACAAAAATACTCTTCCTCCTCAGATACTCATATATCCCACATTCGTTGTAAAAATATCACCATTATTATATTATTAATATATAATAATATATTTAAATGAATTATTTTATCGTAAAAAGATAAAATATCAATTTTAACAATTGTCACAATAAAATTTTCTCCATCTATATCCACATAAAATCAATATTTTTCTCATCATATGAATCAATAATTAATTATTCACAAATAATATTACAGTAATCACAATATTGACAACCGTGCGCCTCCAGAAAGAGAGGGGCTTTCCAATAAGAATTTCTTCTTATCAAGCAATTAGGTGACCAAACCTCTCCTTAGATGTAACTTTCTAGACATTGCCAATAATGTTATCTAATAATATTATTCAGATAATATGAATTATTGCTTCGATAATGAAAATACCGTGTAATAACAATTATCAAACAACAACAATATAAAAATATCAACGCAAAGAATTATTAACTCAATAAAATAATTTGAATAAAGAATTATCGTAACCATTATCGAGTAGTGTCTTCTTCACGTAAGAATCAATAATTGGTGCAATACCGTAGTGCTACTTGTGTTTTAACCACCGTGTATTTTAACAAAGATAATCTGTGAATAACTACGCCTGCTATTTTTAAACAACTTATATTCGTGCTTTCTTCATCCAATCGCTTTCATTATGGGGCAATATACATGGTCGCTACTGTTGCATTTAAATATTCCCGACAAGATTTAATATTCCACGACCAAACGAATATTCCCCGACAACAATGAATATTTTATAACCACTTGCTTATTTTGAAATATTTATGATTTTACCCCTAACTATCCACATTAATCAAATCAACCCTTACTATTTCAAAATAATAAATAGAAAATTAAATTTCATTAATAATAAGTTGGGTCTTACAAAGACAAGAATCGTCAAAGAAATTTATTAATGATAGAAATATCATTCAAATCGCTACTCTTATCCAAGACTTGGATAAAATGCGTTATCGATACCAACTGCGATTTCATCCCAACTTTGATAAGACGTCACAATGACACCTTACATATAAATGTATAGTCAAAACTGCTTTTAGAAATTAGAATCTTTGAAGAATGCGAAAAACCTTCGCATATGGGAGGCCACGCTTCTAGGTTATGATAGATATCATATGTCCACGTAATTATCATGGTTTACCCAATGAACCCCAAAGAAAATGAGAAGATTACTATCATATTCTTTCCATGGTGAGTCTTCTCGACTTATCATTATCTCCATCGCCTCAAATTGAGAATTATACTTCAAACAAACACACCAAGATTGTAAGACCCCAACTTATTATGAAATTTAATTTTCTATTTATTATTTTGAAATAGTAAGGGTTGATTTGATTAATGATAGTTAGGGGTAAAGATAAATATTTCAAAATAAGCAAGTGGTTATAAAATATTCATTGTTGCTCGGAATATTCGTGGTCGTGGAATATTCAGAATTGTTTGTGAATATTCGTATTTAAATGCGACCATGTGTGGGCCCCATAACCGAAAAAGCGATTGATGAAGAAAAACGACAAATATAAGTTGTTTAAAAATAATCTACAGAAATATTATTCACAGATGGGCTAATCTTTAATAAAATTATCTTTGAGTTAAAACACAAGAAGATTACCAGATTGCATTCAATTATTGATTCTTACGTAGATTTGCACTACTCAATAATGGTTACAGTAATTATCGCTTCAAGATTTTATCGAAGTTAATAATTGTCATAAGCTTGATATTTTATATTCTTGTTGTTTCTAATTGTCATTACACAAGATTTTTCATTATCGAAGCAATAATTATATTATCTCAATAATATTATTAGATAACATTATTGGCAATGTATCAGAAAGTTCTCGCCTAAGGAGAGGTTTGGTCACCTAATCAAGCGCTTACAAGAAGAAGAAATTCTTATCGGAAAGCCCTCTTTCCTTAACAAGGAACCTGCTCGGTTATCAATATTGTGATTCTGTAATATTATTTGTGAATAATTAATTATTGATTCATATGATGAGAAAAAATTGATTTTATGTGAATATAGATGGAGAAAATTTTATTGTGATAATTGTTGAAAATTGATATTTTATCTTTTCCTCGATAAAATAATTCATTTAAAGAGACCCCGATTTTATCAATAAAGATTTAAATTTTGTCAAAATAATTTTTAATATTATGGTGTGAATTTAAGATAATATTATAAATAGGGGTAGTATTTATAAATTTTGCAAAGTATGCAAGTGGTTATATTATATTCGATTGGCCTGGGAATATTCTTGCTTAGCAGGAATATTCGTATAACTACCAATCATCAGTGGACCCCATAATGTAATTATCATTTGATCGAGAAAACGACAAAAAATATTTTTATCAAATAACTATGAAGTTTTACCGCTGGTTACCGCTGAACTACTCTAGAGTAAAAGTACAAAGAATACGCAGTGGTCGCATAAGAAGACACCAGATTGATTATCGATGCTTATGCGAGAAGTCACCACTTGATTCCATTATCACGATTAATAATAATATGAATTATTATAATGATAATGACGCTTTTGTTTTATTCAGATTATTAACGTAATAAAATGTAAACATCTTTTATATAAAATAGAATACTTTATTAAAGTTATTCTATAAATAATATATTATATTTTATTACGATAAGTGTCAAATAAAATTTCAGATAAGTTTTTGCATAAGATTGCATATAAGGTTTTTGCATAGTAAATGTTTTTATATAAATAGAATATATTATATTTTATTTAAAAGATTTTTCTTTAAATATGGACCGCCGATTAAAGTAAATCAATCTGACCGCTCATGGATTAGTTACTACGCATTCCATTTTCCTATAAATAAGCTCATTCCTTCATTATTTTCTTACTTAATTCATCAAACTCTGAGAGAGAAATTATAGAGAGAAGCTATAGAGAGAAAATTATAGTAAAGAAGAAGAGTATTCTCGCTACTTCACTACTTCTATATTCAGCCTTTTTTTTGTATTGTAGTAGGGGTGTTATTCTTTCTTCAAGAGAACTTCATATTCCATTCATTATTATTCTTCGCTGAATAACTCGTAAAAGTGGCATACCCTATACATAACCTCGATACGCCAGATACCCTATACTTCAAGTGAAATCTTATGTTATTCCATTCTTATTATTCTCATTGAATAACCTCAGATACGCCGGCTTACCCTATACTTGGTGACATTCTTCTATTATTCTCGCTGAACATCCCGTCTGTGTTTTTACACCTGACCGGTTCCGCTTTTTATTATTCTCGCTGAACATCCTGTCATGGTTTTACACCTTGACCGGGTTCCGCTTTTTATCATTCTCGCTGAATATCCTATCTCGTGTTTTTACACCGGATCCGGTTCCATCTTTATTATTCTCGTTGAACATCCCGCTTGCAGGTGAATTTCACCCGACCGTTCCGTTATTATTATTCTCGCTGAATAACCTCGCCTATGCGCAAGTACCGCATTTACGGTGATTTCTTTTGTTATTCCATTCTTTATTATACCCAAATGGTTAAAACTTTGACTTCTATACTCCATGAAATTAGTAGAATATCCTCGATATTTCATGCTTCATCCAAAGATCTTTCATGGAAATATTCTTCCGATCATTCTTGAATTTTACTCTACGTAAACAAAGATTATGTCGACAATTTGACGTTAATAATTCATGGATTAAATAATTTTTGAACTTGTTTTATCAATTATTATGTCATCATCATCATCCTCATGTTATATTATGTTATCTTCGCTTACGCATAGATGATGAACTTAGTATGATTACATGACTGTGGATCATTCTAAGATAATCACGACTTGATATAAATGATGTGACAAAAGTCCTCAAAGGGTCTCGTAATGCAAAGTGATGGATAGTTTTTGGTATGATTATGACCAGGGGTGATTCTAGATAGTCATGACCATCGATAATTTGATGAAAATCCTCGACCGTGGTACAGTGGATGATTAGATGTGGTGGTTTATTTATTGTCGAGTCTCAAATGATAAAAAATTGATGAAAACCTTTTAAAACCTAAAAGATAGTAGATTTTATTCTCTACTCACTTTTTTTAATGGATCATTATTCCGCCGCAGCTTAAACCGGTTGTTTATCAGATTTTATCGCTTAACATCATTGAAGGCTAATGATAATTTATTCTCGCATTATCTTAGTCATAATATTTCATCGGGCTAGTTGAGCTCACCCTTTCTTTCACCGTTTCTCTTCAGAAATGAGAACATAGCCGGGACGAAGCCTGGGAACGGAAGTAATGGTCCGTAGGATAAGATTAGTAGTCCTCACTATTCTCGTGAAATAAAGGTGATAATAGTTGTAATGAGGACTCTTTCGAGTTTGTATAATATCTAGTAGACAATATTTGTATTCAAACTCACGCTTTATGTCGATTGCATACCTACGCTTATATTAGTAAGTCAGATTTGAATTTATGTACCATGTAAGTGGCGACCCAAGACGGGTGACGATACCTAATTTTGGGGGCGCCACAACAGGTATCGTAGCTTAGGATACGATCCCCGCCAAGATGTGAGATAAGAACTAGAGGGGAGAGACGGGAATTCTTCGCTAGTATGACCTACCTAAATTTATTTGGTATTTAATTGGCTCACGTAGTAGAGTAGTGGATAATATGTGATATGTTAATTAACCCTTGTTTTGTGACAAAGTTTTGAGAATGACATCCTAAAATGCCGAGATAAGCAATGAAGCACATGAGAGTGTTGATTCACCAAACAAAAGGTAACGACCAACAACACGATAATAATCATATCGGTGGCAATCTACCATCGTAACAATGATAACCATCGTGGGGAAATTATCATGCTAAGAATGGTAACCACTTCGCATGGTAATCACGGCAAAGATAATAGAAGGAAATTTCAAGAAGAGAAGGTCATTTAGCTCAATTTTGTCAGCACACCAAAGTCAAGTCCAGTCGACTAGTGGCACCAAAGGCGGATACGGACAAAACAAAGTCAAAGCTGGTTTCAGAAAGAGCGTTTTTTCACGACTTCTCAAAAAGCGAGTAACCCGAACGGTTAGCACGTTAAGTTAGTTAATTATAAATTCACAAGTCTATACCTTATTAGATACCGGCTCTACCCATTATTTTATCTCTCTCATTTATGCTCAACGCTTAAATTTGACCCTAGAAGTTAGACTTTTAATTTATCTATCAAACTTCGCTAGAGAGAGCCTTCACTACCTCCACTATTTTATTAATCTTGTTGTTTCAAATAAACACTTTCACGCTACTTCGCCGATCTTATCTCTTTGAAAATACTTGCCTTTTGAGGTATTTTTTGAATCAATTGATTAACTACTCATTATTCTTTTTTGTAAGGTTGTTAGCTTTCATATTCCTAACCAACCTCAAGTATACTTAATTCAAAGTAACCAAACCCTAAAGTTAATCATCATATATCAAGCCATAAGTAAAGAGCCCCGATCCTTTCGTTGTTGACTTCCTTGTGTGGAATGCACCGGGTTTTTATTTCTCTCAGAGGCGACATCGTGAATGAAGATGGCAAGTTTATAGGTATCATTGTGAGGTGCTATCTAGGTTAAGGGATGTAAGTCACAATTGTATCAATGTGACGATTATCCAAGTCTTGGATAAGAGTAATAGCTTTGAATGATATTTCTATCATTAATAAATTTCGACGATTCTTGAAGACTTCCTAGCCTACCCTAGAGCGTGAAATCGAATTTTGTATCGACCCCAAAGACAAAAACCCATTTCTTAAACCCTCAAATATTTCTTCAACTAAAAGATCAGCTTTACGTGGTTTATGATGAAAGTCATAATAAAAGCATTGAACTAATGAAAATCATGGGTATATGAAGTATTAGTAAGTTTTATGATGAGTTATGTTGGTTATTATGTGAAAACATGAAAGTTTCTTAGAAATCACAAAGAGTTGAAAATCGATTTTGGTGAAAAACGTAATATGAAATTCAATCACCATATCTCCTATTATATTTTGAATTTTTGAATGTGTCAAGTCCTAGAGTTAGATCTATGAGTTACCTAACTAATCCAAGTGGAATTACTGGAAAAGGTGTTGTAGATTTTGTGTGGACTGATTTTAGCAAAGGAGGCCAAAGCTGTAAATTTCAAAAAAGCTACGCGCCATGAAACTTTAAGGGGCTGTTTCGGCCACTTAAATTATGAGAAAAATTCTGGCCTTTTGGGACATGAAAGTATATGGTATAAAGTACCTCCTGTCCAAAAATGAGCTCATTCTGACTTAAAATGAGCAAGTTATGACTATTTCAATATTTAGGTTTTTCCGATTTAAAAACGCTATAACCGAGTTCTATAACTCCGATGACCATGAAATTTAAACTAGAAGCTCACGTTAACATGTGTAAGGTCCTGCCAAGATTTGGGAATTTTGGAGTTAAACTTGAGGTAGCTAATTTCTTAAGGAATTAATTAGAAATTGATTTTTGAAAAATAGTAAATGAATTTTAAAAATTCCGAGAAAAATATATTTTCATTATGGGACTATATTATGCTAAATCCCAGAAAAGAAATATTTTTGGGACTGATTTGGTATTTTTCATGAAAATAGTTTAGTTACTTAACATATACGAGTTAAATATGTTATGTGAAGTAACAAAGTTGAAAAATAGGATTTTATGGCTGAGAATCCTATATAGTAGTATATGCATATTTTTTTTTTGAGAGGATTTGATAATTGGTGATGATATTTTATGAGTATGGCATTTTTTGAATGATTAAATGCATTATATGGTAAAGCGTAAACAATCGAAGATAAATTGTTTATAAATTTAAGAAGTGATTAAAATATTGTTATAATATTAATGATATTAGATTATGAGATTATTAAGTGATTGATAACATGGGGATATTCTTGAATCCTCGGATAAATTATATTATAAATGTTTAATATTTATCCTTTATCTCATTCGATCGATTCTTTATATCATTATCCTCATGCTTATATTACGTTGAAAGTCATCTCGTATTCAGAAGGTATATAGATGGACTTGGTGATTATTATGACCAGGATTGTTCTGCAGATAATCATAACCGTAATTGAAAACACAATTATCTTCGTCAGAGTATGGATAATTTGTGGTCGTGGATACTAATGAATACACAATTATCTTCGTCAGTAGTGTATATGGATAATTTGTGGTCGTGATACTAATGAATACACAATTATCTTCGCCAGTAGTGTATGGATAATTTGTGGTCGTGATACTAATGAATACACAATTATCTTCGCCGTAGAGGTATGGATAATTTGTGGTCGTGATACTAATGAATACACAATTATCTTCGCCGAGTGTATGGATAATTTGTGGTCGTGATACTAATGAATACACAATTATCTTCGTCGTAGTGTATGGATAATTTGTGGTCGTGGATACTAATGAATACACATTATCTTCGGTCAGTGATGGATAATTTGTGGTCGTGATACTAATGAATACACAATTATCTTCGCCGTAGTGTATGGATAATTTGTGGTCGTGATACTAATGAATACACAATTATCTTCGCCGTAGTGTATGGATAATTTGTGGTCGTGATACTAATACACGATAATTATCTTTCGTCGTAGTGATGGGATAATTTGTGGTCGTGATACTAATGAATACACAATTATCTTCGTCAGAAGGTATGGGATAATTTGTGGTCGTGATACTAATGAATACACAATTATCTTCGCCGTAGGTACGGATAATTTGTGGTCGTGATACTAATGAATACACAATTATCTTATCTTCGTCGTAGTACGGATAATTCGTGGTCGTGATACTAATGAATATCCTCGCCCAGAGTAGCAGTGGATGATTCGATGATATGGATTAATTATCGAAATGAGTCTCAAAGAATGAAATATTAATTCATGGATGTGGTAAAAGTCATCTTCGTCAGAAGGTATCGATAGACTTGGTATGATTACGACCACCGATTATTCTTAAGATAATCATGACCAATCAGATTGAAAACACGAATATCCTCGCCAAGAAGGTACGGATAATTCGTGGTCGTGATACTATTAAGTCGCTAGCCTCAAAGATTATTGGTTTTACAACTTGTATATCTTTAGCTTCAGAAGCAGCAAAAGATGAATTGTTAATGAATATCTTCGCCTGATTGCAAAGATGAATTTAATATTTTTAACGATAAAGGTATTCAAGGTATCCTCACCTCTTTATCATACCAGTATCGCACTTCTAATTTCGAGGGCTTAAATTCCATAAGGAGGGGAGATCAGGAGACCCCGATTTTATCAATAAAGATTTAAATTTTGTCAAAATAATTTTTAATATTATGGTGTGAATTTAAGATAATATTATAGTCAGGGTAGTATTTATAAATTTTGCAAAGTATGCAAGTGGTTATATTATATTCGATCGGCTCTGTGGAATATTCGCTTTAAGCAGGAATATTCGCATAACTACCAATCATCAGGACCCCTAATAATGTAATTATCATTTGATCGAGAAAACGACAAAAATTTTTTATCAAAATAACTACGAAGTTTTACCGCTGATTACCGCTGAACTACCTTGTAGTAAAAAAGTACAAGAATACGTGTGGTCGCATAAGAAAGACACCCAGATTGATTATCGATGCTTATGTGAGAAGTCACCACTTTGATTCCATTATCACGATTAATAATATGAATTATTATAATGATAATGACGCTTTTGTTTTATTCAGATTATTAACGTAATAAAATGTAAACATCTTTTTATATAAAATAGAATACTTTATTAAAGTTATTCTATAAATAAATATATTATATTTTATTACGATATAGTGTCAGATAAAGTTTTGTATAAGAGTTTTTGCATAAGATTGCATAAAGGTTTTTGCATAGAAAATGTTTTTATATAAATAGAATATATTATATTTTATTTAAAAGATTTTTCTTTAAATACGGACCGCCGATTAAAGTAAATCAACTGACCGCTCATGGATTAGTTACTACGCATTCCATTTTCCTATAAATAAGCTCATTCCTTCATTATTTTCTTACTTAATTCATCAAACTCTGTAGAGAGAAATTATAGTAAGAGGTTATAGAGAGAAAATTATAGAAAAAGAAGAGTATTCTCGCTACTTTCACTACTTCTATATTCATTTTTTACTAGTAGTGGGTGTTATTCTTTCTTCTTCGAAGAGAACTTCATTATTCCATTCATTATTATTCTCGCTGAATAACTCGTAAAAGTGGCATACCCTATACATAACCTCGTATATACGCCAGATACCCTATACTTGGTGAAATCCTTATGTTATTCCATTCTTATTATTCTGCTGAATAACCTCAGATACGCTTATTACCCTTAATTCCTATACTTCTATGACATTCTTCTATTATTCTCGCTTGAACATCCTCGTCTGTGGTTTTTTTTACACCTTGACCGGTTCCGCTTTTTATTATTCTCGCTGAACATCCTCGCGCTCAAGGTTTTTTTTACACCGACCGGTTCCGCTTTTTATCATTCTCGTTGAATATCCTATCTCGTGTTTTTACACCGATCCGGTTCCATCTTTATTATTCTCGTTGAACATCCCGCTTGCGCGTGTGAATTTCACCCGACCGTTCCGTTATTATTATTCTCGTTGAATAACCTCGCCTCATGCTAAGTACCGCATTTACGGTGATTTCTTTTGTTATTCCATTCTTTATTATACCCAAATTGTTAAAACTTCGACTTCTATACTCCATGAAATTAGTAGAATATCCTCGATATTTCATGCTTTCATCCAAAGATCTTTTCATGGAAATATTCTTCCGATCATTCTTGAATTTTACTCTACGTAAACAAAGATTATGTCGACAATTTGACGTTAATAATTCATGGATTAAATAATTCTTGAACTTGTTTTATCAATTATTATGTCATCATCATCATCCTCATGTTATATTATGTTATCTTCGCTTACGCGCAGATAGATGAACTTAGTATGATTATGACCAGTGATCATTCTAAGATAATCACGACTTGATATAAATGATGTGACAAAAGTCCTCAAAGGGGCCTGTGAATGCAAATGATGGATAGTTTTTGGTATGATTATGACCACTGTGGGGTGATTCTAAGATAGTCACGACCATCGATAATTTGATGAAAATCCTCGACCGTGGTACAGTGGATGATTAGATGTGGTGGTTTATTTATTGTCGAGTCTCAAATGATAAAAATTGATGAAAACCTTTAAAACCTAAAAGATAGTAGACTTTATTCTCTACTCGACTTTTTTAAATGGATCATTATTCCGCCGCAGCTAAACCGGTTGTTTATTGTATTTTATCGCTTAACATCGTCAAGGCTAATGATAATTTATTCTCGCATTATCTTAGTCATAATATTTCATCGGGCTAGTTGAGCTCACCTTTTCTTTCACCGTTTCTTCGTGAAATGAGAACATAGCCGGGACGAGCCTGGGAACGAAAGTAATGGTCCGAGGATAAGATTAGTAGTCCTCACTATTCTCGTGAAATAAAGGTGATAATAGTTGTAATGAGGACTCTTTTTGAGTTTGTATAATATCTAGTAGACAATATTTGTATTCAAACTCACGCTTATGTCGATTGCATACCTACGCTTATATTAGTAAGTCATTTGAATTTATGTACCATGTAAGTGGCGACCCAAGATGGGTGACGATACCTATTTTTTTTGAGGCGTCACATTTTCTCTCTATATTATCGAGTTTATTCTTGTGAGTATTTTGAGTATACTTTGAGTATTGCTATACTATAGTAAGTTCAAGTCAAGTCATAGCCTATATCCTGATTTCAAATTTAAGTACCGATCTTCGAGGTAAGTGGATGTTATTTTCTTCTCAAATGATATTATTTCTTCAATATCATTATGTCAAAATATCGATTGAAACTTTTTATCAAATTTGGAACTTTTTCATGCTCGGGGTTACTATTCATGAGTTACTATTCACGAGTTACTATTCACGAAGTTACTATTCACGAAGTTACTATTCATTCACACGAGTACTATTCTAAGCGTGAAAGATGTTTTTGTGGAATTTCTATCTTTTCGCGTTTTGAAGTTACTATTCACGATACTATACTATTCACTCACGATACTAATTCACTATACTCACTATTCAAAAAATAAAATTTCTTCTTTTCGTCTAAAATATCTATTCGGATACTAGCTTTGATCAGATCCATGTTTTGATCATTCTCAATTTTACACCACTATGATTATTTTTGAGGTATTTTTGAACGTGGATAAAACAAAGTACTAATCCTTAATCCTTAATCCTCACATTTTTTGTTTCACCGGATTCGCTTTTTTAAAATATTTTTCATCATCCTCGCCTTTTAAATGATGATATTATTGAATATCTTCGGCCCAATGATTTCAAAGAATATCTTCGGCCAGAAGATTTTCATGAATATCTTTCGAATATCCCGTAGTAAGTGCAAAGATGAACAGTGTGTTTAGATTTAATACGACTAATCGATGAATATCTTCGGCCCAGTAGAGGCAAAGATGAATATTTGATTCCGTATGTATATCGATTGATGTTACAGGATAAAAGATAGACGATGAACTTTTAAATTCATACATGTAAGATAGTAGTTTGCATTCTCTACTTAACTCTTCTAATGAATTATTATTTCACGCGAATATTGATTTAAAATTTGTTGCCTATCAGATTCTATTAGATTTTTCCTCGTCAAGACTAACGATAATTTGTCAGATATTATCTTAGTCATAATATTCTTTATCGGGCTAGTTGAGCTCACCCTTTTCCTTTTTGTTCCATTTTTCTTCTCGTGAGGCGAGAATATAAATGAGTACGTAGCCTGGGTAATGGAATGAAGGTTTTAGAAGAGAGTTGTTTAGTAGTCCTCACCATTTTTGTAAAATAATGTATCAATAAATGTGATGAGGATTTATTTGAGTATAGATATTGTCTGTAAGATAATATTTGTATTCAAACTCACAGCTTTTATCGTTGTAATAATAAAGTTGTAGTTGCTTCGCACATCACGATCGACAACCTCGTAATGGGTGATGTATACCTATTTTGGGGGCGCCACAATGGTATCGTAGCTAGGGATACGATCTCCATGAGATCTGGAATGTAACTAGAGGGGAGAGACGAAAAAATCCTTCGCTAAAGGTGTCCTACCTAAGCTTATTTGTTAGTCGGTCAAGATATAGGATATTATGTGATATATTGATTTCTTAATTAACCCTTGTTTTACGACAAGATTTTCGAGAATGTCGAATCGAGAATATTAACAATGGAAATGAGACCGTGGAGACGCTCAGACTCACCAACGAGGAGAACGTGCAACAGTCGGGCAATGTTCCTCCCCGCGAACAACACCACCGAAAGCGTATGATGAACGAGGGATGTTTAGAAGCTTTTTGCAGCTCATGCAAAATCGCATTTGTGGAGACTCGTGTTCAAAATACAGAGGAAATGATAGAATTACTTCAAGTTGTCACAAATGCAAGCTCAAAAGAGTCAGGGACCACCGTAATTTAAGGGAAAGCCGATCCGATCACGGCGAAAACACGGGTCAAAACAAATTACCAAGATATTCGATGTCTGGGATGCACGAGGAATGAAGGTTCCATTCGCCACCTTTATGTTCCGTGGGCGAGGCAGATCATCGGTGGGAGTCTCAGTGAAGCGCACTCCATCCAAACAAGCACTCAAAGATGTCTCGGGAGACGCTTTCAGAATTATTTAATGACAAATACTTTCCTCGAAAGTGTTCATTATACGAAGGAAGTGGAGTTCATCGATTGAACAAAACAACACGACGGTGTCTCAAAGACGAGGCAAAGTTTGCAGAGTTATCCGTGTTCAGACCTCATTCGGTGGAGAATGAGGAACGATGACGCGGATGTTTCTTAGAGGTTTCAAACCCTAAGATACGCCAAGATCTCATTTCTCATAAATTTCTCTCTATTCAGATGTTGTAAATGTGGCTCAATTATTAGAAATGAGATAACGAGTACGGCCAACCGAGGGACCACAACCAGTGATCGTACCGTAGATAGATAGCCAATGTAATAATGATAACCAAATGAGAAAGAAAAAGACGGACAAAAAATGTAACCACTCCGTGGTAATCATGGCCATGAAAATAAAGAAGCGAAAGTCAGAGGAGATTTTAAAAGAGGAGATTTAACAACGACTATGTGAAGACGACAAAGGCTTAAGAAAGAATCGGTTCTAAGGGAGGAGAACGACCACCCATTATATGCTATAAATGCGAAAAGAGGGACATATCACCAAACCGCCCACAACAGCTCAAGGTATGCTATAATTGTGGAAAGGAAGGACATATCGCCGAGATCAGACGCAGAATAAACCTAGTTCAATGGGGATTATGACTCAAAAGATCGTCCCGTAAAAGTCAAAGTCAACGATTCCGGAAGAGCGCTTTGTTGTGATCGGGTCAAAATGCGAGGAACCCAAACGAGGTGATCACGGTAAGCTATTTATAAATTCTCGCAAGTTTATACCTTACTTGATACCGGCATACCCATTCATTTATCTCTCCCGCATGTGCTCAACGCTTAAACTCGACCGAGAAATTAGACTTTCGACCTATCTCGTGGAAACTCCGCTAGAGAAACTTTCATCACATCCACCGCTTATAAATCTTGTTTGATTCAAGTCAGCACCATCACCTTACCGCTGACCTTATCTCTTTAAAGATACTTGCTTTTGATGTGATTTTAGGATCGATCGTTAACTACTCATCATGCCAAAATTGATTGTTTTCGTAAGGTCATTAGTTTTCATATTCCTAACCAACCCGTTGTACGTAATTCAAGCAACTAAACCATTAAAATCAATCACCGCTATATCTAATCATAAAGCTATTCGCTTATCAAAAACTGGATGTCAAGCTTTCTTAGCCCATGTTATGGATTTGAATAAAGACACGCCAAATTTGAATAATATTCCCGTTGTTATCGACTTTCCCGACGATTTCAAGAACTTCCCCTGCCTACCCCCGTAACGTGAAGTCAATTCTTTATCGATCTCAACCCGCACAAAGCCCATTTCTAAAACCCCATATCGAATGGCTCCTATCAACTTCAGAGTTAAAGGTCCAACTACAGAATTGTTGGACATCTGGCTTCATTCGCCCCAAGTACATCTCCTCGGGGTGCTCCTGCTTTATTCAGTAAAGAAGAAAGACGGAGTATGCGATTTTGTATCGACTATCTGAATCGAACCATGTCACCATCAAGAATAGTATCCTCACCTCGTATTTGATGACTTGTTCGACCAAATAGCAAGGGCACAATTCTTTTCAAAATCGATCTTCGCTCGATATCATCACCAAGATTAGAATCGAGGATATTCCAAAGACCGCCTTTAGTAACTCTAGACGGGCATTATGAATTCTTAGTCATGTCTTTCTTGACTAACTAATGCTCCTCGCGGCTTTCATGGATATGATGAACCGAGTATTCAAGGAATATTTGATCAATTCGTTGTTGTTTTTTATCATGACATCCTCATATATTCCAAAAGTCGTGAAGATCATGAGCACCATTTGAAGTCGGTACTCCAAAGGCTTCGTGAAAACAAACTATATGCCAAATTGAAGAAATGCGAAGTTCGCTCGAGGAAGTAGCATTCCTCGGGCACGCGGTTGTCAAACACGGAGTATCCGCTGATCCGCCAAGATCAAGCAATACAAAGTCGGGAGCAACCAAGCTTGATCAAGTACGAGCTTTTTGGCTTTAATGGGTTATTATCGAGATTCGTGGAAGGGTTTTCTAATCGCTACTCCATTAACTCAAATTAACTCCTAAGGATACAAAATTCGCTTCGAGCGAAGAATGCGAGAAGAGTTTCCAAGAGCTTAAGAGAGACTTATTTCTAAGACTGCTCTAACAATACCATCCGTCTTCTCGATGGATTTGTTATCTACAAATGATGCTTCGTGCAAAGGGTTGGGATGTGTTCTCATGCAACGGGGAAAGTCATAGCCTATGCCTCATGACAACTTAAAGAGTATGAGAGAATTATCCTACTCATGATCTAGAGTCATGCAAAAGCAATGCTTTCGCCGCTAAAGATATGGAGGCACTATCTATACGGGGAGAAAGTGGAGATATATTCGCACCATAAAAGCCTTAAATATTTCTTCACTAAAAAAGAACTCAACACGCGCTAAGCAATGACGCTGGCTCGAGCTATCGAAAGACTACGACCACACTATTCAATACCATCCCGAAAAAGTTTAACGCGGTAAATGACGCGCTGAAAGTAGAAGATCATATGCGAACGAAAAGGATGATGTCAAGTATACGACAGAGCCAACTTTAATAGAAAAAGTTAAGGTCGCTTTCAAGCCACCGAATCTTGAGCCGATGCGCGATGAAGAAGAAAGTACAAGAAGGAGCTATTCCTAAGCGAGAATCGATGAAGAAGGAATACTTCGAGTCCACTCTGCACTTTCAGTGTTCCTAACGACTGATTTGAAGTACAAGATTACGATGGAGGCACACAATACACCATTTGCAATCCATCCTCGAAGTACTAAAATGTATCGTGATCTTCTATATACATTTTGGTGGAACAATACGAAGAGAGAGATTGCAAAGTTTATCTCAATGTGTTTAACTTGTCAACGTAAAGGCTGAGCATCTAGTACCTAAGGGTCCGCTGCAACCACTTGAGATTCCGAAATGGAAGTGGGAACACATTACCATGGATTTCATTACGGTCTTCCTACTACGCTTTCTCAAGGCATCAATGCTATTTGGGTTATTGTTGATAGATTAACCAAGTCCGCTTTCATTTCTCGCCGACACGGAGACTTATTCCTCGAACGCCTTGCTAGTACGTACGTGAATGAGATTGTGAGGTCAGTATGGCATGCCAAGATCCATAGTTTCGATCGCGACCCAAGATTCACTTCAAGATTTCGGGTTAGCTTGCAAAAAGCTACGGGCACGGATTTATTTATTTAGTTCGCAAGATACCATCCTCAAACCAGACGACAATCGAGAGGACTATTCAAACTCTCAAGATCTATTAAGACTCGTGGTCCTGACTTCAAGGGCAGCTGATAAGTATTTACCATCAGGAATTCTCCTACAACAACAAAGCTTATCGTGCAAGTATAGTGTGGCTCCATTCAAGCATTATACGGACGAAAATGTCGCTTCCAAATATGTTGGGACGAGGTGGGTGAAGCAACATTGTTGGGACCCGAAAGTTAGTACGTATGACTCACCGAAAAAGATCCAAATGATTCGACAACGATACAAACCAAGACAAGATCGACAAAAGAGTTATGCGATCTTCATCGAAAGGACGGAATTTAGTGTAGGGGATCATGATTGTCATGAAGTCGCTCCATGGAAGGGAGTTACAAGATTTGGGAAGAGAGGAAAGCTCAATCCACGATTTATCGTCCATTTCAAATTCTCGACCGAGTAGGAAATGTAGCCTATAGACTCACTACATCTCCAGTATGTCTCGTGTTCATAATGTGTTTCATATATCCGCATTTCAGAATATGTGAAAGACCCAACCACGCTATAGAAGTTAGAACCGACGAGATAGCCAAGACTTAACGATGAGGAGGTACCACCAAGATCTTGATAGAAGGAGCATGTCCCACGCCAAGAAAGGTCATACCACAAGTTAAAGTTTTCAGGAGGAATCATGCTATAGAGGAAATGACCCGAATTGAAACTAAATGAAAGCGAGGTATCCTCACCTTTTCAAACACTGTGTACGTACGCCAATTTCGAGGACGAAAATTTCATAAGGAGGGAGGTCAGAAGACCCCAACTTATTATTAATGAAATTTAATTTTCTATTTATTATTTTGAAATAAGTAAGGGTTGATTTGATTAATGTGGATAGTAGGGGTAAAATACGCAAATATTTCAAAATAAGCAAGTGGTTATAAAATATTCATTGTTGCTTTGGGAATATTCGCTTCGTCGTGGAATATTCAGATCGCTTCTGAATATTCGTATTTACGACAACAAAAGCCCACGTGTGGGCCCCATAACTAAAAGCGATCGATGAAGAAAACGACAAATATAAGTTGTTTAAAAATAATCTACAGAAGTTGTTACAAGTAATACGTTAAAATACCTTATGGTTAAAACACAAGAAGATACCAGATTGCACCAATTATCGATTCTTACGTAAGAAGGCACTACTCAATAATGGTTACAGAATTACCGCTCAAAGATTTTATCGATTTAATAATTGTCATATTTGATATTTTATATTGTTGTTGTTTCAATAATCACATTACACAATTTTTCATTATCGGCTAATAATTCATATTATCCTAATAATATTATTAGATAACATTATTGGCAATGTCTAGAAAGTTCTGCTTAAAGGAGAGGTTTGGTCACCTAATCATGCGCGCAAAGAAGAAGAAATTTTATCGAAAGCCCCTCTTCCTGAAACCGCCTCGTCATTAATATCAGGATTCTCAGAATATTATTTGTGAATAATTAATTATCGATTCATATGATGAGGAAAATATTGATTTTATGTGGATATAGATGGAGAAAATTTTAATGTGACAATTGTTGAAAATTGAAATTTTATCTTTTCCTCGATAAAATAATTCATTTAAATATATTATTATATTTTAATAATATAATAATGGTGATATTTTTACAACGAATGTGGGATATATGAGTATACGAGGAGGAAGAGTATTTTTGTTGCAATAAATGTTTAAAACATGTTAAACATGCTCTGCGGACCCCATTTATCGAATCGAAATTTGATTATAAATGTGAAAATCGCCTGCTTGTGATTTCTTTACCAATTTCTATTTGAATTTGGAAAACTTTCTTCCGCAAAGTTGTAGAGAATTGAATTTCCTATAAAAACTCAAGCGAGATTCAAATTTTCCGATAAAAGGGCTATTTATTATGAATTATCAAGTTCAAGTTCAAATAATTGATTTTTTGGAAGTTTAAAATATTTTTTTTTAAAAAACGTTTTTTTTTACTTTTTCTAGAATGTGATGTGTGAATGATGAATTCAGATCAGAATTAAGTAGTAAAGAAATTTATATATATATATATTATTTTATTAAATTTTCTTTCTTGGTGTTTCTAAGATTTTCCTATAAATAAAAGTGCTTAGGTTAGAATTGAAAATCACACCGTAAACTCAAGTTTTCTCTCTATATTATCGAGCATTATTCTTGTGAGTATTTTGAGTATACTTTGAGTATTGCTATATACTAAGCAAGTTCCTTCATAGACTATATCCCTGTTTCAAATAAAGACTAATCTTTCGAGGTAAGTGGATATTATTTTTTTCTCAAATGATATTATTTCTTCAATATCATTATGTCAAATATCGGTTCGAACTTTTATCAAATTTGAACTTTTTCATGCTCGGGGTTATTATTCATTCAGTTACTATTCACGAAGTTACTATTCACGAAGTTACTATTCACGAGTTACTATTCACGAAGTACTATTCACGAGTACTATTCACGAAGCGTGAAGATGTTTTTTTTTGTGAATTTCTCTATCTTTTGGTGTTTGAGTTACTATTCACGATACTAAGACTATTCACGATACTATTTCACGATACTTTCAACTATTCAAAAAAAAAAAAAATTTCTTCTTTTTTTCATCTAAAATATCTATTCGGATACTAGCTTTTCGATCAGATCCATGTTTTGATCATTCTCAATTTTACACCACTATGATTATTTTTGAGGTATTTTTGACGTGGATAAAACAAAGTACTAATCCTTAATCCTTAATCCTCATTTTTGTTTCACCGATTCGCTTTTTTAAAAATATTTTTCATCATCCTCACCTTAAATGATGATATTATTGGAATATCTTCGCCCCAGTAGCAAAATGAATGATTTTCAAGAATATTTCAAGAATATCTTTCGGCCCGTAAAGCAAAAAGATGAACAGTGTTTAGATGAATACGACTAATCGATGAATATCTTCGCCTCAGAGTGCAAAAAGATGAATATTTGATTCCGTATGTATATCGATTGATGTTACAGGATAAAAGATAGACGATGAACTTTTAAATTCATACATGTAAGATAGTAGTTTGCATTCTCTACTTAACTCTTCTAATGAATTATTATTTCACATGCTAATATTGATTTAAAATTTGGTGCATATCAGATTCTATTAGATTTTTCCTCGTCAAGACTAACGATAATTTGTCAGATATTATCTTAGTCATAATATTCTTTATCGGGCTAGTTGAGCTCACCCTTTTCCTTTTTGTTCCATTTTTCTTCTCGTGAGGCTAGAATATAAAGCGAGTACGTAGCTTGGGGTATGGAATGAAGGTTTTAGAAAGAGTTGTTTAGTAGTCCTCACCATTTTTGTAAAATAAATGTATCAATAAATGTGATGAGGATTTATTTGAGTATAGATATTGTCTGTAAGATAATATTTGTATTCAAACTCACAGCTTTATCGTTGTAATAATAAAGTTGTAGTTGCTTCGCATCATGTGTATCGACAACTCGTAATGGGTGATGATGTACCTATTTTGGGGCGCCACAAAAAAGAAATAATCACCTATATCAATGAATTATTAGTGATAATTTGTCATACAAAATTATTAATATTATTTTTATTATGGATTTTAATATAATATTATTGCTAATAATACATTATACAATATTTTTCATTATCGAGTAATAATTCATATTATCCTAATATTATTAGATAACATTATTGGCAATGTCTAGAAAGTTCTCGCCTAAGGAGAGGTTTGGTCACCTAATCAAGCTACCAAGAAGAAGAAATTCTTATCGAAAGCCCCTCTCCTCTCCTGAACCGCCTCGTCATTAATATCAGGATTCTCAGAATATTATTTGTGAATAATTAATTATTGATTCATATGATGAGGAAAAATATTGATTTTATGTGGATATAGATGGAGAAAATTTTAATGTGACAATTGTTGAAAATTGAAATTTTATCTTTTTCCGATAAAATAATTCATTTAAATATATTATTATATTTTAATAATATAATAATGGTGATATTTTTACAACGAATGTGGGATATATGAGTATACGAGGAGGAAGAGTAGTTTTTGTTGCAATAAATGTTTAAAACATGTTAAACATGCTCATGGACCCCATTTATCGATCGAAATTTGATTATAAATTTTGTAAAATCGCCTGCTTGTGGATTTCTTTTACCAATTTCTGTTTGAAATTTGGAAAACTTTCTTCCGCAAAGTTGTAGAGAATTGAATTTCCTATAAAAAGTCGCGAGATTCAAATTTTCCGATAAAAGGGCTATTTATTATGAATTATTATCAAGTTCAAGTCCTCAAATAATTGATTTTTGGAAGTTTTAAATATTTAAATTAAGAAAAACGTTTTTTTTTATTTTTTAGGCTAACATGGTATGATGTGTTGGTGAAATCAGATGTTCAAATTATGTGCTAAGAAAAATTTATATATATATTATTATTATTATTAAATTTTCTTTCTTTTGTGTTCTAAGATTTTCCTATAAATAGTGCTTAGGTTAGAATTGAAAATCACACCGTAAACCAAGTTTTCTCTCTATATTATCGAGCGATTCTTGTGAGTATTTTGAGTATACTTTGAGTATTGCTATACTAAGGTAAGTTCAAGTCATAGCTTATATCCTGTGTTTCAAATTTGTAAGTACTAATCTTTCGAGGTAAGTGGATATTATTTTTTTCAGAATGATATTATTTCTTCAATATCATTAATATCGTTGAAATATTTGATCCAAGTTAAAGTTTTTCATCAAATTTGAACTTTTGGTGCTCACGAGTTACTATTCACGATACTATTCATTTACTACTATTCACGATACTATCTTTTGGTGCTCTGATTACTATTCACGATATACTTAAGACTATTCATCGAAAAATTCAAATTTTTCTTTTTTCGTCTAAAATATCTATTCGGATACTAGCTTTGATCAGATCCATGTTTTGATCATTCTCAATTTTACACCACTATGATTATTTTTGAGGTATTTTTGGACGTGGATAAAACAAAGTACTAATCCTTAATCCTTAATCCTCGCCATTTTGTTTCACCGATTCGCTTTTTTTTAAATATTTTTTCATCATCCTCACCTTTTAAATGATGATATTATGGAATATCTTTGGCCTCAGAAAGTAAAGATGAATGATTTCCAGAAGAATATCTTTAAGTCAGAAAGTAAGCAAAGATGAACAGTGTTTAGATGAACACGACTAATCGATGAATATCTTCGGCTCAGAGTGCAAAGATGAATATTTGATTCCGTATATATATCGATTGATGTTACAGGATAAAAGATAGATTTATGAACTTTTAAATTCATACATGTAAGATAGTAGTTTGCATTCTCTACTTAACTCTTCTAATGAATTATTATTTCACCAAGTAATATTGATTTAAAATTTGTTGCCTATCAGATTCTATTAGATTTTTCCCCGTCAAGACTAACGATAATTTGTTGTATATTATCTTAGTCATAATATTCTTTATCGGGCTAGTTGAGCTCACCCTTTTCCTTTTTGTTCCATTTTTCTCTCGTGAGGCGCAGAATATAATGCGAGTACGAAGCCTGGGTAATGAATGAAGGTTCTAGAGAGAGTTGTTTAGTAGTCCTCACCATTTTTGTAAAATAATGTATCAATAAATGTGATGAGGATTTATTTGAGTATAGATATTGTCTGTAAGATAATATTTGTATTCAAACTCACAGCTTTACTATCAGTTGTAATAATAAAGTTGTAGTTGTTTCTTTCTGCACTCATGTATCGACAACTCGTAATGGGTGATGTATACCTATTTTGGGGGCGCCACAATGGGTATCGTAGCTAGGGATACGATCTCCAAGTGAGATCGGAATAGAACTAGAGGGGAGAGACGAGTAAATCCTTCGCTAAAGTGTCCTACCTAAGCTTATTTGTTAGTCGTCAAGATATATGATATTATGTGATATATTGATTTCCTTAATTAACCCTTGTTTTACGACAAGATTTGAGAATGTCGATCGAGAATATTAACAATGGAAATGAGACCGTGGAGACGCTCAGACTCACCAACGAGGAGAACGCGGCAACAGTCGGGCAATGTTCCTCCCGTGAACAACACCACCGAAAGCGTATGATGAACGAGGGATGTTTAGAAGCTTTTTGCAGCTCATGCAAAATCGCATTTGTGGAGACTCGTGTTCAAAATACAGAGGAAATGATAAGCAATTACCAAGTTGTCACAAACAAGCAGCTCAAAGAGTCAGGGACCACCGCAATTTAAGGGAAAGCCAGATCCGATCACGGCGAAAAACACGGGTCAAGCAAATTACCAAGATATTCGATGTCTGGGATGCACGGAGGAATGAAGGTTCCATTCGCCACCTTTATGTTCCGGCGAGGCAGCGTATCATCGGTGGGAGTCTCAGGAAGCGCACTCCATCCAAACAAGCACTCAAAGATGTCTTGGGAGACATTTCAGAATTATTTAATGACAAATACTTTCCCGAAAGTGTTCGCTATACGAAGGAAGTGGAGTTCATCGATTAGAACAAAACAACACGACGAAGTCTCAAAGACGAGGCAAAGTTTGCAGAGTTATCCAGTGCTCAGACCTCATTCGGTGGAGAATGAGGAACGATGACGCGGATGTTTCTTAGAGGTTCAAACCCTAAGATACGCCAATATCTCATTTCTCATAAATTTTCTCTATTCAGATGTTGTAAATGTGGCTCAATTATTAGAGCGAGATAACGAGTACGTTCAACCGAGGGACCATAACCAGTGATCGTCGCACTGTAGATAAAGCAACAATGTAATAATGATAACCAATGGAGAAAGAAATGTAGACGGACAAAAATGGTAACCACTCTAGTGGTAATCATGGCCATGAAAAATAAGAAGCGAGTCAGAGGAGATTTTAAAAGAGGAGATTTAACAACGACTATGTGAAGACGACAAAGCAAAGCAAAAGAATCGGTTCTAAGGGAGGAGAACGACCACCCATTATATGCTATAAATGCGGAAAGAGGGACATATCACCAAACCGCCCACAACAGCTCAAGGTATGCTATAATTGTGGAAAGGAAGGACATATCGCCGAGATCAGACGGAAGCAAAACCTAGTTCAATGGGGACGGTGACTCAAAAGATCGTCCCGTAAAAGTCAAAGTCAACGATTCCGGAAGAGCGCTTTGTCAGGATCGGTCAAAATGCGAGAACCCAAACGAGGTGATCACGGTAAGCTATTTATAAATTCTCAAGTTTATACCTTACTTGATACCGGTATACCCATTCATTTATCTCTCCCGCATGTGCTCAACGCTTAAACTCGACCCTAGAAATTAGACTTTCGACCTATCTCGTGGAAACTCCGCTAGAGAAACTTTCATCACATCCACCGCTTATAAATCTTGTTTGATTCAAGTTGGCACCATCACCTTACCGCTGACCTTATCTCTTTAAAGATACTTGCTTTTGATGTGATTTTAGGGATCGATCGTTAACTACTCATCATGCCAAAATTGATTGTTTTCGTAAGGTCATTAGTTTTCATATTCCTAACCAACCCGTTGTACGAATTCAAGCAACTAAACCATTAAAATCAATCACCGCTATATCTAATCATAAAGCTATTCGCTTATCAAAAACTGATGTCAAGCTTTCTTAGCCCATGTTATGGATTTGAATAAAGACACGCCAAATTTGAATAATATTCCCGTTGTTATCGACTTTTCCGACGATTTCAAGAACTTCCTGCCTACCCCCGTAACGTGAAGTCAATTCTTTATTGATCTTGAACCCGCAAAAGCCCATTTCTAAAACCCCATATCGAATGGCTCCTATCAACTTCAGAGTTAAAGGTCCAACTACAGAATTGTTGGACATCGGCTTCATTCGCCCCAAGACATCTCCTCGGGGTGCTCCTGCTTTATTCAGAAAGAAGAAAGACGGAGTATGCGACTTTGTATCGACTATCTGAATCGAACCATGTCACCATCAAGAATAGGTATCCTCTACCTCGTATTGATGACTTGTTCGACCAAACCGCAAGGGGGCAATTTTTTCAAAATCGATCTTCGCTCGATATCATCAACCAAGATTAGAACCGAGGATATTCCAAAGACCGCCTTTAAACTCCCAGACGGGCATTATGAATTCTTAGTCATGTCTTTCTGATCGACTAATGCTCCGCGCGCTTTCATGGATATGATGAACCGAGTATTCAAGGAATATTTGGATCATTTTTGTTGTTGTTTTTATCATGACATCCTCATATATTCCAAAAGTCGTGAAGATCATGAGCACCATTTGAAGTCGGTACTCCAAAGGCTTCGTGAAAACAAACTATATGCCAAATTGAAGAAATGCGAGTTCGGCTCGAGGAAGTAGCATTCCTCGGGCACGCGGTGTCAAAACACGGAGTATCCGCTGATCCCGCCAAGATCAAGCAATACAAAGTCGAGCAACCAAGCTTCGCGGATCAAGACGAGCTTTTTGGGCTTAATGGGTTATTATCGAGATTCGTGGAAGGGTTTTCTAATCGCTACTCCATTAACTCAAATTTAACTCTTAAGGATACAAAATTCGCTTGGAGCGAAGAATGCGAGAAGAGTTTCCAAGAGCTTAAGAGGAGACTTATTTCTAAGACTGCTCTAACAATACCATCCGTTTCGGATGGATTTGTTATCTACAAATGATGCTTCGTGCAAAGGGTTAGGATGTGTTCTCATGCAACGGGGGAAAGTCATAGCCTATGCCTCATGACAACTTAAAGAGTATGAGAGGAATTATCCTACTCATGATCTAGAGTCATGCGCAATAAGCTTTCAGCTTAAAGATACGGAGGCACTATCTATATGGGGAGAAAGTGGAGATATATTCTTCACCATAAAAGCCTTAAATATTTCTTCACTAAAAAGAACTCAACACGCTGCAATGACGCTGCTCGAGCTATCGAAAGACTACGACCACACTATTCAATACCATCCCGAAAAGTTTAACGGTAGTAGCGCGATTGAGTAGAGTAAGATCATATGCGGAATGAGTGCGATGATGTCAAGTATACGACAGAGCCAACTTTAATAGAAAAAGTTAAGGTCGCTTTCAAGCCACCGAATCTTGAAATGATGCGTATGAAGAAGAAAGTACAAGAAGGAGCTATTCCTAAGCGAGAATCGATGAAGAAAGAATACTTCGAGTCCACTCTGCACTTTCAGGTCCCTAACGACTCGATTTGAAGTACAAGATTACGATGGAGGCACACAATACACCATTTGCAATCCATCTCGAAGTACTAAATGTATCGTGATCTTCGACATACATTTTGGTGGAACAATACGAAGAGAGAGATTGCAAAGTTTATAAAATAGGTATACACACACACCCATTCTCGAGTCGCCAAATACATGGTACGTAAACAACTACAACTTTATTATTACAACAAAAAATCTACCGAGTTTAAATACAAATATTATCTTCTGACAATATCTATACTCAAATAAATCCCCATCACATTTATCGATACATTATTTTACAAAAATGGTGAGGACTACTAAACAACTCTCTAGTAACCTTCATTCCATACCCCGACTAAGACTCGCTACATTCTCGCCTCCCCGAGAAGAAAAAAATGGAACAACAAGGAAAAGGGTGAGCTCAACTAGCCCAAGAAGAATATTACGACTAAGATAATATACAACAAATTATCGTTAGTCTCCAACAGGAAAAAAACTGATAATACAATAGACAACAAAGTTTCGCATCAATATTCGCAAATGAAATAATAATTCATGTAAGAGTTACGTAGAGAATGAAATCTACTATAATCTATGAATTTAATAAATTCATCATCAATATTTTATCCCCAGAACATCAATCAATCAATATTCATCTCAAATCAAATATTCATCTTTGCACTACAGCCAAAGATATTCATCAATCCATTATGTTCATCTCAACACTGCTCATCTTTGCACTAAAGGCCAAAGATATTCATCACTCATTATGTTCATTTAAACACTGCTCATCTTTGCACTACAAAAAGCCAAAGATATTCTTCAGAATCATCTCATCCAAAGATATTCTTCTATCATTCATCTTCAAGCCAAAGATATTCAATAATATCATCATTTAAGACCGAGGATGATGAAAAATATTTTTAAAGAACTAATCCAAAGGAAACAAAATGACAAGGATTAAGGATTAAGGATTCAGACTTTGTTTTATCCATGTCCAACAATACCTCAAAAATAATCATAGTGGTGTAAAATTCAAGAATGATCAAAACACGGATACAATCAAAGCTAGTATCCGTAATAGATATTTTGACGAAAAAAGAAAAATTTATTTTTCTATGAATAAAGTGCCGATATACGTGAATAAAGGTCAGATACGTGAATAAAGGCCAGATACGTGAATAAGAATCTCGACACCAAAAGATAGAAATTCCACAAAAAACATTTTCACGCTTAAGATTTAATAAGACTCGTGAATAAGAATCTCGTGAATAAGAAACTCATGAATAAGAACTCGTGAATAAGAACTCATGAATAAGAACCCCATACATGAAAAAGTTCCAAATTTGATAAAAACTTCAGATCAATATTTCAAAGATAATGATATCAAGAAATAATATCATTACGAAAAAAAATAATATCCCTTACCTCAAAGAATCAAGATTTCTAAGGAAAGGCTCAAGTGATGTCAATGAAACTTGTACCGAATAAAAACTCTCAAAGTATCTAAATACTCACAAAATACGCCAATAATATAGAGAGAGAAGAGAGAGAAAAACTTGTTTCGTGTGATTTTCAATTCTAACTTAAATTTCTATTTATAGAAAAATGTTAGCCCACCAAGGCATTTCGACCACCACCGATGGCTTTACCTCGCTACTATTGCCACCACCACATTTGAAATAAAATTCAAAGACATTTTTTCACCAACCACAAGTGGGGCCCACTCAATTCTAGAATTTTCCACCAAAATCAATTATAACCCAATTTCCTAATCGACACCTCTTAAAATTCATAACAAATCATTCGCATTTTTAATCTGCTCAAAATTTGTGGACATATACTCAACTTATGTATGTATAACATACCCAAAATTACTATTAATCCAACTTGGCTTGATTAAAATTATAACCCCAAGAATATATCTCTCAAAACCCCGATTTAATTTTTAATACCTCCAATCCGATAAAATACCGATAAAACACCTCAACATTAATTTCTTCATTTATAACCACATAAATAAATCCATCATTTATATCCACATAAAATAAATATTTCTTTATCATATGAATCAATAATTAATTATTCACAAATAATATTACGTAATCACAATTACGACAACCAGTGCCGCTCCTCAGAGAGGGGCTTTCCAATAAGGATCTCTCCTTATCGCCGCAAGCAATTAGTGACCAAACCTCTCCTGTATGTAACTTTCTAGACATCGCCAATAATGTTATCTAATAATATTATTCAAATAATATGAATTATCGATCCGATAATGGAAATATCAGGTAAAAAGGACAATTATCAACAACAATAATATAAAATATCAACGCAAAGAATTATCAAATCAATAAAATAAAATATCGAATAAGAGAATTCATCGTGAAAAATTATCGAGAAGGCCATCTTACGTAAGGAATCAATAATTCAACAATATCAGCAATAATACCGCAAAGCATCGCAAACCACGCCAGACATCAGATTTTAACCACCGGGTATTCCAACAAATTTTAATTGTGAATAACTACGCCATATTTATAACCACCCAAACTTTGTTGCTTTCCTCATCCAATCGCTCACATGGGGCTCACACACGGTCAAGCTACATCACATTTAATATTCCCCGACAAAGATTTAATATTCCACGACCAAACTAATATTCTCGAAAGACATTTAATATTCCACCACCAAACGAATATTCCCCGACAAAAAATGAATATTTTATAACCACTCATTATTTTGAAATATTTATGATTTTTAACCCTTAACTATCCACATTAATCAAATCAACCCTTACTATTTCAAAATAATAAATAAAGGAAATTCCTTTTATTTAAAAAATTTCGGTCTTACAACCTCCCTCCTTATGAAATTTCGCCCTCGAATCGACGACGACGCACTGTGTGTTTTTAAAAGGTGAGGATACCTCGCTTTCATTTCGCTTCCAATTCCCTGTGTCATTTCTCTATAAAGATTTATTCCTCCACAAAACTTTAACTTGTGGTATGACCTTTCATACAGTAGACATGCTCCTTCCTATCCAAGATCTCGACAGTACCTCCTCATACGCTAAGTCTTCTATTATCTCGTCCTGGCTTCTAACTCAATAACGTGGTTCGGGTCTTTCACATATTTACGGCACGATATATGTGAAACACATTACGAACACGAGACATACTTTGAGGTAACGCAAGTCTATAGCTACATTTCCTACTCTACAAGAATTTGAAATGGACCAATAAATCGTGGATCGAGCTTTCTCTCTTCCCAAATCTTGTAATTCCTTCCACGGAGCAACTCGCAACAATACACGATCCCCACATTAAATTCCACGCCCTTTCGATGAAGATCCGCATAACTCTTTTCGATCTTGTGCCGCTTGTATACGCTGTCAATCATTCGATCTTTTCTAGAGTCATACGCATTAACTCTAGTCCCAACAATGTTGCTTCACCCACCTCATCCCAACATATCGAGAAACGACATTTTCGTCCATATAATGCTTCAATGGAACCATGCCTATATTTGTTTAATAACTATCATTGTATGAGAATTCCACCAATGGCAAGTACTTATCCCAACTTCCTTTGAAATCTAGGACACGTAGTTTTAATATATCTTCAAGAGTTCGAGTAGTCCTTCTTCTCGATCGCCCATCCGCTTCGAGGATGGTATGCCAAACTAAATCGTAAATTGCGCTCATAGCTTTTTGCAAGCTAACCCAAAATCATGAAGTGAATCTTCGGGTCACTATCCAAACTATGGATACAGTATGCCATGCAACCTCACAATCTCATTCACGCATATACTAGCAAGACGCTCAAGGAATAAGTCTCCCAGATCAAGAAGAAGAAATGAGCAGATTTTGGTTAATCTATCAACAATAACCCAAATAAGATTGATGCCTTGAGAAACCGTAGAAGACCCGTGAATCTAAATCCATGGTAATGTGTTCCCACTTCCATTCCTAATCTCAAGTGGTTGCAACTAACCTTAGGTACTAGATGCTCCGCCTTTACACGCTGGGTAAGTTAAACACATCGAGATAAACTTTGCAATCTCTCTCTTCATATTATTCCACCAAAATGTACGTCAAGATCACGATACATTTTAAGATTTCCAGATGGATCGCAAATGGTGTATCAGGTGCCTCCATCATAATCTTGTACTTCAAATCGTAGTCGTTAGAAACACAAAGTCTAGAGTGGACTCAAGTATTCCTTCTTCATCAATTCTCGCCCCTAATAGCCCTTCTTGATTTTCTTCTTCATACGATCACCCTGCCTGCTGGCTCGAAAGCAAATTTTAACTTTAAAAAGTCGATTATACTCAGATATCATCACGCGGGTACCTAGAGTTTTCATCTCCATCTCTATTATTTGTAAATTATACGAAAATTAGTCTTTGATAATATCGCACTCAGATTTCAGATACGATCTTCTACTCAACACGCCGCCACCACGCTCGCTTTTCCAGATGGTACGGTCGTAATACGTAATAAATGAGTCTCCTCTCGAGTTCTTCAAGCTCTTCCCACATTCCTCGCTTCCATTCGAATTTTGTATCTCTACGAGTCACCATGATAATGGAATAAATATTCGAGAATATCCTTCAACGAATCTCCGATAATAACCAACTAAGCTTCAGTAAAGCTACGATTTCGACATCGACTTAGGTTGCTCTCAACCGCGACTCATATCCCAATCTTGATAAAGACGTCACAAATGACACCTATCGCTTTACTATCGCATCTAATACGACGCCCCTATAGAGAGTCTCGCTTAGTGAATTCCACAAAGGAAGTCACAAGATAAAGGCTCAGTACCAAATTTATAGTTGAATTTTTAACTCCTCAAGTTCAATAGAGCCATTCTATATGAGATTTTAGAAATGAGTTTTGTACCGTTCAAAGTCGATACAAAATTTAATATCGCTTTGGGAGTAAGCCAAGAAATTCTTCAGAAATACATCAGAAAAAAAATCAATAACAACAGAATATTATTCAAATCGACGTGTCTTTATTCAAATCCATAATACGGACTAAGAAAACTCGACATCCGTAATAAACGAACGACTTCATGGCTTGATATGAAAATGTTTGATTACAATGGTTTGATTGTTGAATTCAATAACAAAGTTGCTTAGAATATGAAAACTAACAACCTTACAAAAGCAATCAATTTGGTATGATGAGTAGTTAACCTTAAAATCACATCAAAAGCAAATATCTCTATAGAAATAAGGTTAATGTAATGTGATAAAGGCCAACCCGAATCAAACAAGATTTCTAAACAATGATGTAATGAAAGTTTCTCCTAACTGATTCTCCATAAATAGTCAAAGTCTAATTTCTCCGTAGTCAAGTTCAAACGCTGAGCGCAAGCAAGAGAGAGATAAAAGAATGGGTAGAACCCAGATTCAGTAAGGTATAAACTTCGCAAGAATTTATAATTAACTAACCTGCTAACTTCGTCGTTCCTCGATTTTTTGACCGGCCACGACAAACGCCTTCCAAGAACCGCTGACTTTGACTTTTCTCGACATCCTTTTTGAGTCACCATTCACGCTGGATCTGGTTTCGATATCGCATAACTTTGCGATATGTCCTTCTTTTTCCACAATTATAAAGATACCTTGAAGGCTTTCAAACAGCTTGAATTTTATACGTCCCTCCTCTCCACATCTCAGTAGATCTAACCGGGCGATCGCTTTTCCCCCTAATTTGTCGATGGTGCCGATGTCACGCCGCCGACGCCTTCCCCGCCATCGTTAAATCTTCTTTTTTAGATCGACATCTCTTTCCATAATATCAACGCTGCAGCAAATTTTTTTACCCCATGCATCACTCATTCTCACTGCTCGCTTATTTCTTCTTTCACCAGATTCCAAATTTTTATCATCTTATACCGCCAAAGAGTGCTTCTTCGCTCAAGATCACGATCGGGTAACACAAGCTTGAATCGTCAGATCCTTTTGCTCCACGATCGCCTCGCAATTTTTTAGCCCGCTTCTTCTAACTCATGAATACGATTTTGCAATTCTATATTTCGATCATAAAATACCTCTAATAAACTCTCTTCAGTACCTCTTCTTCCTCTTCTTCCTCACTCTCACCACATACTCTCCGATTATCTCTCAAAAACTATCAATTCTTCACTCACCACACGGATATCTCTAATTCTTCTTCACCGACATCACATTATCCTCGTCATGATTGAGGTGTTCCACGATCTCATTCACTCCATCATTAACGCTCTCAAAGAAATGCATTCTAAAAAAAAACTATCATAAAACAAGGGTTAATTAAATAAATTAACAAATCACATAATACCCCTATAATACGACCAACCAACAAATAAGCTTAGTAGACACACTAAATAAGGATTTACTCGCCTCCCCTCCTAGTTTTATTCCCCGATCTCCGCCAGAGATCATATCCCTAAGCTCGATATTAACCGCGACGCCCCCAAAATAGTATACACACACCCATTCCGAGTCGCCAAATACATGGTACAAAACAACTACAACTTTATTATTACAACAAGAAATACTATAATATATATCGTGAGTTTAAATACAAATATTATCTTCTAGATAATATCTATACTCAAAATAAATCCTCATCACATTTATCGATACATTATTTTACAAAAATGGTGAGGACTACTAAACAACTCTCTAAAACCTTCATTCCATACCCCGACTAAGACTCGCTACATTCTCGCCTCCCGAGAAGAAAAAAAATGGAACAACAAGGAAAAGGGTGAGCTCAACTAGCCCAAGAAGAATATTACGACTAAGATAATATACAACAAATTATCGTTAGTCTCCAACAGGAAAAATCATGTAATACAATGTACAACAAGTTTCGCATCAATATTCGCAATGAAATAATAATTCATGTAAGAGTTACGTAGAGAATGAAATCTACTATAATCTATGAATTTAATAAATTCATCATCAATATTTTATCCCCAGAACATCAATCAATATTCATCTCAAATCAAATATTCATCTTCAGACTACAGCCAAAGATATTCATCAATCTATTATGTTCATCTCAACACTGCTCATCTTTGCACTAAAGGCCAAAGATATTCATCACTTCCCATGTTCATTTAAACACTGCTCATTTGCACTTAAACAAAGATATTCATCATCATTTAAACACCGCTCATCTTCGCACTACACAGCCAAAGATATTCTTCAGAATCATTCATCTTTCGCATTCATCTTCAGACTACAGCCAAAGATATTCAATAATATCATCATTTAAGACCGAGGATGATGAAAAATATTTTTAAAGAACTAATCCAAAGGAAACAAAATGACAAGGATTAAGGATTAAGGATTCATACTTGCTTTTATCCATGTCCAACAATACCTCAAAAAATAATCATAGGGTGTAAAATTCAAGAATGATCAAAACACGGATACAATCAAAGCTAGTATCCGTAAATAGATATTTTGACTTAAAAGAAGAAATTTTATTTTTCGATGAATGAATAAAGTCAATATACGATAATGAATAAGGTCAGATACGTGAATAAAGGCCGAGATACGTGAATAAGAATCTACACCAAAAGATAGAAATTCCACAAAAAACATTTTCACGCTTCATTTAATAAGACTCGTGAATAAGAATCGTGAATAAGAACTCATGAATAAGAATCGTGAATAAGAATCTCATGAATAAGAACCCGATATGAAAAAGTTCCAAATTTGATAAAAACTCAGATCAATATTTCAAAGATAATGATATCAAGAAATAATATCATTACGAAAAAAAATAATATCCCTTACCTCAAAGAATCAAGATTTCTAAGGAAAGGCTCAAGTGATGTCGAATGAAACTCAGATCAATAAAGAACTCTCAAAGTATCTAAATACTCACAAAATACGCCAATAATATAGAGAGAAAGAGAGAGAAAACTTTGTTTCGTGTGATTTTCAATTCTAACTTAAATTTCTATTATAGAGAAAATGTTAGCCCGCCAAGGCATTTCGACCACCACCGATGGCTTTACTCGCTACTATTGCCACCCACCACATTTGAAATAAAATTCAAAGACATTTCTTCACCAACCACAAGTGGGGCCCACTCAATTCTAGAATTTTCCACCAAAATCAATTATAACCCTAATTTCCTAATCCGACACCTCTTAAAATTCATAACAAATCATTCGCATTTTTTAATTCGCTCAAAATTTGTGGACATATATCAACTTAACTTATGTATGTATAACATATACCCAAAATTACTATTAATCCAACTATTTGATTAAAAATTATAACCCCAATAATATATCTCAAAAACCCGATTTAATTTTTTATACCTCCAATCCGATAAAATACCGATAAAACACCTCAACATTAATTCCTTCATTTTATAACCACATAAATAAATCCATCATTTATATCCATATAAAATAAATATTTCTTTATCATATGAATCAATAATTAATTATTCACAAATAATATTACGTAATCACAATTACGACAACCAGCCGCTCCTGTGAAAGAGGGGCTTTCCAATAAGGATCTCTCCTCATCGCGCCGCAATTAGTGACCAAACCTCTCCTGTATGTAACTTTCTAGACATCGCCAATAATGTTATCTAATAATATTATTCAAATAATATGAATTATCGATCCGATAATGGAAATATCAGCAAAGGACAATTATCAAACAACAATAATAATAAAAATCAACGCAAAGAATTATCAATCAATAAAATAAAATATCGAATAAGAATTACCGTGGAAAATTATCGAGTAGTGCCATCTTACGTAAGGATCAATAATTCAACAATATCAGCAAATACCGCAAAGCCATCGCGCAACCACGCCAGACATCAGATTTTAACCACCGGGTATTCCAATGCCTTTAATTCAGAATAACTACGCCAAGTTTTAACCCACCCAAACTTCATTGCTTTTTCCTCATCCAATCGCTCACATGGGCCACACACGGTCATACTGTTGCATTTAATATTCCCCGACAAAGATTTAATATTCCACGACCAAACGAATATTCCACGACAAAACGAATATTCCACGACCAAACGAATATTCCCCGAAAAAAATGATATTTTATAACCACTGCTTATTTTGAAATATTTATGATTTAACCCTTAACTATCCACATTAATCAAATCAACCCTTACTATTTCAAAATAATAAATAAAGGAAATTCCTTTTATTTAAAAAATTTCGGTCTTACAACCTCCCTCCTTATGAAATTTCGCCCTCGAATCGACGACGTGACGCACTGTGTTTCAAAAAAGGTGAGATACCGCTTTCATTTCCGCTTCCAATTCCCGTGTGTCATTTCTATATAGCATTTATTCCTCCACAAAACTTTAACTCAGTGGTATGACCTTTCATACAGTAGATACGCCCCTTCCTATCCAAGATCTCGACAGTACCTCCTCATACGCTAAGTCTTCTACTATCTCGTCCTGCTTCTAACTCAATAACGTGGTTCGGTCTTTCACATATTTACGGTACGATATGTGAAACACATTACGAACACGAGACATACTTGAGGTAACGCAAGTCTATAGCTACATTTCCTACTCTTGGCCAAGAATTTGAAATGGACCAATAAATCGTGGATCGAGCTTTCCTCTTCCCAAATCTTGTAACTCCTTCCACGGAGCAACTCGCAACAATACATGATCCCCTACATTAAATTCCACGCCCTTTCGATGAAGATCCGCATAACTCTTTTGTCGATCTTGTGCCGCTTGATACGCTGTCAATCATTCGATCTTTTCTAGTCATACGTATTTCAACTCTCAGTCCCAACAATGTTGCTTCACCCACCTCATCCCAACATATCGAGAACGACATTTTCGTCCATATAATGCTTCAATGGAACCATGCCTATATTTGTTTAATAACTATCATCATTGTATTTAGAATTCCACCAATGGCAAGTACTTATCCCAACTTCCTTTGAAATCTAGGACACGTAGTTTTAATATATCTTCAAGAGTTCGAGTAGTCCTTTCGATCGCCCATCCGCTTCGAGGATGGTATGCCAAACTAAATCGTAATTTGCGCTCTATAGCTTTTCAACCCCCAAAATCATGAAGCTGAATCTTCGGGTCACTATCCAAACTATGGATACAGCATGCCATGCAACCTCACAATCTCATTCACGCATATACTAGCAAAGACGCTCAAGGAATAAGTCTCCCAGATTTAAAGAAATGAGCAGACTTGGTTAATCTATCAACAATAACCCAAATAAGATTGATGCCTCGAGAAACCGTAGGAAGACCCGTAAATCGAAATCCATGGTAATGTGTTCCCACTTCCATTCCTAATCTCAAGTGGTTGCAACGACCCTTTAGGTACTAGATGCTCCGCCTTACACGCCAAGTAAGTTAAACACATCGAGATAAACTTTGCAATCTCTCTCATATTTATTCCACCAAAATGTACGTCAAGATCACGATACATTTTAAGATTTCCGTGATGGATCGCAAATGGTGTATCAGTGTGCTCCATCATAATCTTGTACTTCAAATCGTAGTCGTTAGAACACAAAGTCTAGAGTGGACTCAAGTATTCCTTCTTCATCAATTCTCGCCCTAATAGCTCCTTTCAGACTTTCTCTCATACGATCATCACCCCCGGCCTGCCGGGTCGAGCAATTTTAACTTTAGTCGATTATAGTCGATTATACTCATATCATCACGCGGGTACCTAGAGTTTTCATCTCCATCTCTATTATTTGTAAATTATACTAAATTAGTCTTTGATAATATCGCACTCAGATTTCAGATACGATCTTCTACTCAACACGCCACCTACCACGCTCGCTTTTCCAGATGGTACGGTCGTAATACGTACGAAATGAGTCTCCTCTCGAGTTCTTCAAGCTCTTCCCACATTCCTCGCTTCCATTCGAATTTTGTATCTCTACGAGTCACCACGATAATGGAATAGCGATTCGAGAATATCCTTCAACGAATCTCCGATAATAACCAACTAAGCCTCAGAAAAGCGATTTCGACATCGATTTAGGTTGCTTCTCAACCGCGACTCATATCCCAATCTTGATAAAGACGTCACAATGACACCTATCGCTTTACTATCGCATCTAATACGACGCCCCTATAGAGAGTCTCGCTTAGTGAATTCCACAAAGGAAGTCACAAGATAAAGGCTCAGTACCAAATTTATAGTTGAATTTTTAACTCCTCAAGTTCAATAGAGCCATTCTATATGAGATTTTAGAAATGAGTTTTGTACCGTTCAAAGTCGATACAAAATTTAATATCGTGCTTGGGAGTAAAGCCAAGAAATTCTTCAGAAATACATCAGAAAAAATCAATAACAACAGAATATTATTCAAATCGACGTGTTTTTATTCAAATCCATAATACGGACTAAGAAAACTCGACATCCGTAATAAACGAACGACTTCATGGCTTGATATGAAAATGTTTGATTACAATGGTTTGATTGCTTGAATTCAATAACAAAGTTGCTTAGAATATGAAAACTAACAACCTTACAAAAGCAATCAATTTGGTACGATGAGTAGTTAACCTTAAAATCACATCAAAAGCAAATATCTCTATAAATAAGGTTAATGTAATGTGATAAAGTGCCAACCCAAATCAAACAAGATTTCTAAACAACAGATGTAATGAAAGTTTCTCCTAACTGATTCTCCATAAATAGTCAAAGTCTAATTTCTCCGTAGTCAAGTTCAAACGCTGAGCGCAAGCAAGAGAGATAAAAGAATGGGTAGAACCCCAGATTCAAGTAAGGTATAAACTTCGCAAGAATTTATAATTAACTAACCTGCTAACTTCGTCGTTTCCTCGTGATTTTGACCGGCCACGACAAACGCCTTCCAAGAACCGCTGATTTTTTTTTTCTCGACATCCTTTTTCGAGTCACCATTCACGCTGGATCTGGTTTCGATATCGCATAACTCGAGCGATATGTCCTTCTTTTTCCACAATTATAAAGATACCTCGAAGGCTTTCAACAATAGCTTTTATACGTCCCTCCTCTCCACATCTCGTAGATCTAACCGGCGATCGCTTTTTCCCTAGAATTTGTCGATGGTGTCGATGTCACGCCGCCGACGCCTTCCCGCCATCGTTAAATCTTCTTTTTAGATCGACATCTCTTTCCATAATATCAACGCTGTCGCAAATTTTTTTACCCACGCATCACTCATTCTCACTGCTCGCTTATTTCTTCTTTCACCAGATTCCAAATTTTATCATCTTATACTCGCCAAAGAGTGCTTCGCTCAAGATCACGATATCGGTAACACAAGTCAATCGTCAGATCCTTTTGCTCCACGATCGCTCGCAATTCTTTAGCCCGCTTCTTCTAACTCATGAATACGATTTTGCAATTCTATATTTCGATCATAAAATACCTCTAATAAACTCTCTTCAGTACCTCTTCTTCCTCTTCTTCCTCACTCTCACCGTTACCTCCATGATTATCTCAAAAGCAACTATCAATTCTTCACTCACCACATGGATATCTCTAATTCCTTCTTCACCGACATCACATTATCCTCGTCATGGATTGAGGTGTTCCACGATCTCATTCACTCCATCATTAACGCTCTCAAAGCATTTCTAAAAAAAACTATCATAAAACAAGGGTTAATTAAATAAATTAACAAATCACATAATACCCCTATAATACGACTTCAACAACAAATAAGCTTAGTAGACACACTAAATAAGGATTTACTCGCCTCCCCTCCTAGTTTTATTCCCCGATCTCCGCCAGAGATCATATCCCTAAGCTCGATATTAACCGCGACGCCCCCAAAATAGTATACACAACACCCATTCTCGAAATCGCCAAATACATGGTACAAGAAAAAACAACTACAACTTTATTATTACAACAAGAAAATATAATGAGTTTAAATACAAATATTATCTTCTAGACAATATCTATACTCAAATAAATCCCCATCACATTTATCGATACATTATTTTACAAAAATGGTGAGGACTACTAAACAACTCTCTCTAAAACCTTCATTCCATACCCCGACTAAGACTTTCGCTACATTCTCGCCTCCCCGAGAAGAAAAAAATGAACAACAAGGAAAAGGGGTGAGCTCAACTAGCCCAAGAAAGAATATTACGACTAAGATAATATACAACAAATTATCGTTAGTCTCCAACAGGAAAAAATCTGATAATACAATAGATAACAAGTTTCGATCAATATTCGCAAATGAAATAATAATTCATGTAAGAGTTACGTAGAGAATGAAATCTACTATAATCTATGAATTTAATAAATTCATCATCAATATTTTATCCCCAGAACATCAATCAATATTCAAAATCAATATTCATCTCAAATCAAATATTCATCTCATCTTCGCAAAGCCAAAGATATTCATCAATCCATTATGTTCATCTCAACACTGCTCATCTTTTGCACTAAAGGCCAAAGATATTCATCACCGGCCATGTTCATTTAAACACTGCATCATCTTTGCACTACAAAAAAGATATTCTTCAGAAATCATTCATCTTCTGCACTACAAAGCCAAAGATATTCAATAATATCATCATTTAAGACCGAGGATGATGAAAATATTTTTAAAGAACGAATCCAAAGGAAACAAAATGACAAGGATTAAGGATTAAGGATTCAGATTTTGTTTTATCCATGTCCAACAATACCTCAAAAATAATCATAAGTGGTAAAATTCAAGAATGATCAAAACACGGATACAATCAAAGCTAGTATCCGTATTAGATATTTTGACTTAAAAGAAGAAATTTTATTTTTCTATGAATAAAGGTCAGATACGTGAATAAAGGTCAGATACGTGAATAAAGGCAGATACGCGAATAAGAATCTGACACCAAAAGATAGAAATTCCACAAAAAAACATTTTCACGCTTCATTTAATAAGACTCGTGAATAAGAATCGTGAATAAGAACTCATGAATAAGAACTCGTGAATAAGAACTCATGAATAAGAACCCCGATATGAAAAAGTTCCAAATTTGATAAAAACTTCAGATCAATATTTCAAAGATAATGATATCAAGAAATAATATCATTACGAAAAAAAAATAATATCCCTTACCTCAAAGAATCAAGATTTCTAAGGAAAGGCTCAAGTGATGTCAATGAAACTTGACCGAATAAAGAACTCTCAAAGTATCTAAATACTCACAAAATACGCCAATAATATAGAGAGAGAAAGAGAGAAAACTTTGTTTCGTGTGATTTTCAATTCTAACTTAAATTTCTATTTATAGAAAAATGTTAGCCCACAAGCAAGGCATTCGACCTCGCCACCGATGGCTTTTACTCGCTACTATTGCCACCCACCACATTTGAAATAAAATTCAGCACATTTTTTCACCAACCACAAGTGGGGCCCACTCAATTCTAGAATTTTCCACCAAAATCAATTATAACCCTAATTTCCTAATCGTACACCTCTTAAAATTCATAACAAATCATTCGCTCATTTTTAATTGCTCAAAATTTGTGGACATATACTCAACTTATATATGTATAACATACCCAAAAATTACTACAATCCAACTATTTGATTAAAATTATAACCCCAAATATATATCTCAAAACCCCCGATTTAATTTTTTTAATACCTCCAATCCGATAAAATACCGATAAAACACCTCAACATTAATTTCTTCATTTATAAACCACATAAATAAATCCATCATTTATATCCATATAAAATAAATATTTCTTTATCATATGAATCAATAATTAATTATTCACAAATAATATTACGTAATCACAATTACGACAACCAGCCGCTCCTCAGAAAGAGGGGCTTTCCAATAAGGATCTCTCCTTACCGCGCCAAGCAATTAGTGACCAAACCTCTCCTTAGATGTGTAATTTCTAGACATCGCCAATAATGTTATCTAATAATATTATTCAAATAATATGAATTATCGATCCGATAATGGAAATATCAAAAAGGACAATTATCAACAACAATAATATAAAATATCAACGCAAAGAATTATCAATCAATAAAATAAAATATCGAATAAGAATTCATCGTGAAAAATTATCGAGTAAAGGCCATCTTACGTATTTAATCAATAATTCAACAATACAGCAATAATACCGCACCATCGCCATCGCAAGAACCACGCCAGACATCAGATTTTAACCACCGGGTATTCCAATACCTTAATTCAGAATAACTACGCCTGCTATTTATAACCAACTTAACTTTGTCGCTTTCCTCATCCAATCGCTTCACATGGGCTCACATACGGTCAAGCCACCGTCATTTAATATTCCCCGACAAAGATTTAATATTCCACCACCAAACGAATATTCCCCGACAAAATTTAATATTCCACGACCAAACGAATATTCCCTGAATATTTTACAAAAATGAATATTTTATAACCACTTGCTTATTTTGAAATATTTTCATGATTTTTAACCCTTAACTATCCACATTAATCAAATCAACCCTTACTATTTCAAAATAATAAATAAAGGAAATTCTTTTTATTTAACGCCCAGAAGCAAAGAAAGATGAATATTTGATTCCGATGCATATATATGATGATGTTACAGGATAAAATATCGATGATGGATCTTAAATTCATAGATTATAGTAGATTTCATTCTCTACGTAACTCTTCTAATGAATTATTATTTTCCCATGTAATATTGATCCAAAACTTGTCATTGCCTATCAGATTCTATCGATTTTTCCCTCGTCAAGACTAACGATAATTTGTCAGTATATTATCTTAGTCATAATATTCTTTATCGGGCTAGTTGAGCTCACCCTTTCCTCGTTGTTCCATTTTTCTTCTCGTGAGGCGGTAATGTAATGGTACTAGCTGGGGTATGGAATGAAGGTTCTAGAGAGAGTTGCTTAGTAGTCCTCACCATTTTTGTAAAATAATGAATCAATAATTATGATGAGGATTTATTTGAGTATAGATATCATCTGTAAGACAATATTATATTTAAACTCACAAGATATATTGTCGTATTTCACGCGACATTCATTTGTATTATCAAGTCAGAGTTTGCATTTTTTTTTGTACCATGTATTCGGCGACTCGTAATGGGTGTCATGTATACCTACCTATTTTGGGGGCGCCACAAATGGTATCGTAGCTTAGTGGATGATCTCTTCCGCGAGATCTAGAATAACTAGAGGGGAGAGACGAGTAAATCTTTCGCAAGGTGTCCTACCTAAGCTTATTTGTTACTGGGTCAAGATATGAGGATATTATGTGATATATCGATTTCCTTTAATTAACCCTTTATTTTACGACAAATTTGAGAATGTCGAATGAGAATATTAATAAAGGAGTAAATGAGACCGTGGAGATGCTCAGACTCACCAACGAGGAGAACGCAACAACAGTCGGGTAATGTTCCTCCCGTGAACAACACCACCGAAAGCGATGATGAACGAGGGATGTTTAGAAGCTTTTTGCTCATGCAAAATCGCATTTAGGGAGACTCGTGTTCAAAATACAGGAGGACGCCCCAAAATTAGTATATACATCACCCATCTCGGGTCGCCACTTACATGGTACGTAATTTAAATACAACTTATTAACATAACTGCTGTGTATAATATTATACATAAATCATGAGTTTAAATACAAATATCGCTCTACTAGATATTATACAAACTCAAACAAAAGTCCTCATTACAATTATTATCACACTATTTCACGTATTAAATGAGGACTACTAATGCTATCTTCGTGACCATCACTGCTTCCTAACTCGTCCCAAATATATTCTCATTTCAAAGAGAATAAAGAAAAGAAAGGGTGAGCTCAACTAGCCCAAGAAGAAATATTACGACTAAGATAATGCAAAATAAATTATCAATAGTCTTCAACAATGTTAAACCGATAAAATACAATGTATAACCAGCTTAATCATAATGAATATGCAATCCATTAAAAGAGTCAAGTAGAAAATAAAATCTACTATCTTTTATGATTTTAAAAGGTTTTTCATCATCATATAGCCGAGACTCACTTTTTAATAAATAATCCACATCATCGAATCACCCCGCACTACTACCAAGGATATTCTTAAGATCACGATCACAATTATTCCTCGCACTACGCCAAGAATAGTCAGGTATTCATTAATGGTCATGATCATGCCAACAATCGGCCCATCAATGCACTACTACCAATCGAGGATTTTTACCACATCATTTGTAACATTACTACCATGATTACACCGAATAATCCCCGGTCATAATCATACCAAGTCCATCCATGCTCTACAAAAGCCATGTATTTACTTTTAAAAAAATATATAAATACGAGGATGATGACAATGATATAAGAATTCAATAAAACAAGTTCAAGAATTATTTTATCCAGAATTATTAACGCCCAAATTGTCAACACGATATCGCTTTCAGAGTAAAAAATTCAAGAATGATCGTAAGAATATTTCCATGAAAAGATATCGATGAAACGCAAATATCAAGGATATTCTACTAATTTCATGGAGTATGTAAGTCAAAGTTTTAACCAACCGGGTATAATAAAGAATGGAATAACAAAAGAAATCACCACGCACGCAGATTGCAGATGTATGTGTTATTCCAATGTAATAATAATAACTAACCAGTCGTGAAATTCACAATCGGCAGTGATGTTCCAACAGTAATAATAAAGATGGAACTGCATCCTGTAAAACACACATGACAGATATTCCAATGTAATGATAAAGATTTTAACCAGTCCTGTAAAACACATGCATGTGATGTTCCAATGTAATAATAATAAAGATTTTAACCAGTCCTGTAAAACACATGCATGTGATGTTCCAATGTAATAATAAAAAGAATGTCACCAAGTATAGGTAAATCACAGATACAAAGTTATTCCAATGTAATAATAAGCAATGGAATAACATAAGGATTTCACCAAGTATAGGTACGCCATGATACAAAAGTTATGTATAGGGTATGCCACTTTTACAAAAGTTATTCCAATGTAATAATAAAGAATGGAATAATGTAAGTTCTCTTCAAGAAGAAAGAATAACACCCTCACCGTAAAAAAGAACCTAATATGTAAGTAAATGAAGAAGTAGTAATACTCTTCTTCTTTCTATAACTTTCTCTATAGCTTCTCTCTATAATTTTCTCTGTAGTTTCAATGAATTCGTAAGAAAATAAATGAAGGAACGAGCTTCTATTTATAGAAAATGGAATGCATAAGAATTAATCCATGAACTATCCATTGATTTACTTTTAATCTGACTATCCATATTTAAAGAAAATCTTTTAAATAAAATATAATATATTCTATTTATATAAAAACATTTTACTATGCAAACACTACGCAAAACACTACGCAAAACACTACGCAAATAATAATAAAATATAATATATTTTATTTATAAAATAACTTTAATAAAGTATTCTGCTTTATATAAAAGATGTTTCGCTTTTATTACGCTAATAATACTAATAAAACAAAACGTCATTATCGCTATAATAATTCATATTATTAATCGACAATAATGGAATCAAACCGAGTGACTTCTCACATAAGATCATCAAATCAATACCGCAAGCTACTACGCAACCACACGTGACATCGTATTTTTTTACTACCGAGTAGTTCAACAAGATCAACCAGAAAACTTCCGCCGTTATTTCAATAAAATATTTTTGTCTTTTTCAATCCGACAATAATTTCATGTGGTCCACCAATGATTGAGCCACATTGTATTTAATATTCCCTCGCTAAACCTAATATTCCCCACCAATCGAATATAATATAACCACTCAGATATACTTTCAAAATTTATAAATATTACCCACAACTATAACATTATATCAAATTATTCCATAATATTCAAAAATAATATTTATAGAAAATTCATCTTTATTTATAAAAGTCGGGTCTTACAACCTCCCTTTCTATGAAATTTCACTCAAAATTAGGGGTACGACTGTATGTCAAGAGGTAAGGATACCTTGATTTCATTTCGATTCTAACTCCCAAGTCATTTCCTCAACATCGTGGTTCCTCCACAAAACTTCGACTTGAGGTATAACCTCGAGCGTAGAATATGTTCCTTCTTATCCAAAATTTGAACAGAACCTCTTCATACGCCAAATCTTCCGCTATTTCGTCCTGGCTCTAACTCAATAATATGGTTCGGTCTTTCACATATTTACGTAATATGGATATGTGAAAAACGCTATGAACACGAGACATATTCAAGCAGAAAGTCGAGTCTATAGCCACGCTCCTACTCGATCGAGGATTAAAATGGACCGATGAATCGAGGATTAAGTTTCCTCTTTTCCAAATCTTGTAACTCCTTTCCATGGAGCAACTTTAACAACACACGATCTCCTATATCAATTCCACGCCCTTTCATGAAGATCAAGATAACTCTTTTGTCGATTTTGTGAGGTTTTTATACGTCATTTGATCGTTTCAATCTTTTCCGTAGTCATACGCATCAACTCCTATCCCCAACAACGCTGCTTCACCCACCTCATCCCAAAGATACCGAGAACGACACTTTCTTCCATACAACGCTCGAATGGAGCCATGCCAATACTTGCTTGATAACTCGCTGTCAGAGGAAAACTCCACCAATGGTAAAAACTTGTCCCAACTCCCTCAAATCAAGAACACAGTAGTCTTAATAGATCTTCAAGAGTTTGAATAGTCCTCTCCGATCGTCCGTCCGTCTCCGAGGATGATATGCCGAAGCTAAATCGTAAGTCCGCGCTCATAGCTTTTTGCAAACTAACCCAAAATCGTGAAGTGAATCTTCGGTCTCGATCGTAAACTATGGATACCGCAGATACCACGCAGCCTTACAATCTCGCTTATGTACATACGAGCAAGACGCTCAAGTGTATAAGTTTTCAGATTTGTAGAAGAAATGAGCAGACTTTGGTCAATCTATCAACAATGACCCAAATCGCATCAACGCCTTGAGAAAACCTTAGAAGACCCCAGAACGAAATCCATGGTAATGTGCTCCCACTTCCATTCTCGAATTTCAAGTGGTTGCAATGGACCTTTTGGTACTTGATGCTCCGCTTAACTCGCTGACAAGTTAGACACCTCGAGATAAACAACGCTATATCTCTCTTCATATCGCTTCCACCAAAATGTACGACATAATATCACGATACATTTTGGTACTCCTGTGATGGATCGCAAATGGTGTGTCAGGCGCCCATCATGATATTATACTTTAAATCGTGGTCGTTAGAACACAAAGTCCGGAGTCGACTCAAGTATTCCTTCTTCATCGATTCTTGCTTCCTAAGATAAGACCTTCAGACTTTCTTTTCATACGATCACCTCCGTGTCCGTAGCTCGAGCAGCAATTTTAACTTTATCGATTAAAGCCTGCCTCTACTCAGATATTCGCTATCATCACACGCGTCCCCTCGAGTCTTTAACTCTATCTCCATCCTTTGCAAGTCACACAAAATGGGCCTTTGGTCGACAATAACGCACTCAGATTTCAGATACGATCTTCTACTCAACGCATCACCTACCACGCTCGCTTTTCCAGATGGTATCGATGGTACGATCATAATCTTTCAATAGCTTCAAGCCAACGCCGTTGTCGCATGTCGAGTTCCTTTTGAGTGAAGAAATATTTGAGGCTTTTACGATCCGTAAAGATCTCCACTTTCTCCCCATACAAGTAATGCCTCCAAATTTTAAGTGCAAAGATAATAAATGCTAACCTGCATCACGAGTAGGATAATTCCTCTCATATTCTTTCGAGTCATCATGAGGCATAGCTATAACTTTTCCATGTCGCATAAGAACACATCCCAACCTTTTGCTCAAGCATCACCAGAGATGACAAATCCCTCCGAGCCAAATGGTATCACGTAACAAAAAAAAATAAGTCTCTCTCGAGTTCTTGAAAACTCTTCTCACATTCTTCGCCCCAACCGAACTTTCAGATCTTTTCGAGTCACCGAAATAATGGAGTAGCGATTCGAGAAAATCCTTCCACGAATCTCCGATAATAACCAAATTAAACCGAGAAAGCTACGATTTCTATTATCGATTTAGGTTGTTCCTACTTTCAATAGCTTCAATCTTTGCCGGTCAATGAGATATTCCACGACTTGATACCACGCGCCTCAAGGAATGCTACTTCTTCAAGCCGTAACTCGATTTCTTCAACTCGCATAAAGCTTATATTCACGGCTTTTGGAGTGTCACCTCAAGTGTTGCTTTCATGATCTTCACTACTTTTGAATAAATAAGGATGTCATCAATAAAGACGACCACAAAGTGATCTAAATATTCCTCAATACTTGGCTCATCATATCCACGAAGGCAAAGAGAGCATTAGTCAATCCAAAGGACACGACTAGAATTCATAATGCCCGCATCGAGTTCCGAAAGCCGCCTTTGAATGTCACGGCTCTAATCTTCAATCGGTGATATCCTAACGAAGATCAATCTTTGAAAAGAATTTGCTCTCAGAACCGTCAAAACAGTCATCAATACGCGGCAATGGATACCTATTTTTGATGGTGACATGATTCAACTCCCGATAATCAATACAAAGTCGATACTCCCATCTTTCTTCTTCACGAATAGTAATGAGCACCCCAAGGAGAAGTACTAGACGAATAAAGCCAATGTCTAACAATTCCTCGCAGCTGGGTCTTTAACTCCTCAAGTTCAATAGAGCTATTCGACATGGGCTTTTGAAATAGGTTTTGTACTGTGTTCAAGGTCGATACAAAATTCAATTTCACGCCTGGGGTAGGCCAGAAGTTCTTCTGGAATACGCCAGAAATTTATTAACAATAGAAATATCGCTTCAAAACCGACGATTTTTTGTTTAAATCAGTGATACGAGCTAAGAAAGCTTGACATCCATTTTTCAATAAACGAATAGCTTTTATGGCTTGAGATGACCGTGATTAATTTTAATGGTTCGGTCGTTTGAATTCGCATAATAGGTCGATTAGGAATATGAAAAGCAACAACCTTACGAAAAACAATCAATTTTTGCATGATAAGTAGTTAACCAATCAATCCCTTGTAATCACGCCAAATGCAAGTATTTTTAATGAAATAAGATCGACAGTGTAATGCGAGGGTACCGATTTGAACCAAACAAGACTTATAAACAAAGGGATGTAATGAAGGTTTCTCCCAACGAGTTTCCACAGATAAGTCAAAGTCTAATTTCTCCTGAGTCAAATTTAATCGATGAGCGCAAGTAGAGAAATAAAAGAATGGGTAAACCCAGATCAAATAAAGTGTAGACTTCATTGTAGTTTATGATAAGCTTACCCGTGATGACCTCATTCGTTCCTCGCTTCTCCGGAGGTCACAACAAACGCCTCCTCAGACTACACCGGTTTTGACTTTTCCGACTACTTTTGGTGCTCCATCCTAGTTGAATTTGTCTTCAGAACGCACAAAATCGAGCTAAGTGACCTTCTCTTCCACAATTATAACACGCTTTGACTAAGATGGCACAGCTTCTGACCGATGTGTCCTCTTCTCCGCATTTGAAGCATACGATAGTGGTCTTTCTCCTTCCTTAACAACTAAAAAGCCAGCCGACGCCTTTCCATCATCATTGAATCTCCGCTTTCGAAATGTCCATTCTATTGTTTTGGCCCCGATTACCACCGGTGGTTACCATATCCGCCCGCTGATTCCTCCACGCTTGTTGTCACCGCTCACGACTACTCTCGCCGGTATTATAACTTTGCTTACGCTTCTTTTTAGTCATATTGACTCATTATCGCTACTTCCACTAATCGAGCCCTATTTACAACATCCAATACAAACACGCTTTACGAGAAATAAGATGTCGACGATTCCCGACTTCAAACCTCTTAAAAACATTCGCGCCATTCTCTTCATTATCCACCAAGTGGGACGAAACCGTGATAACTCCGCAAATTTTGCCTCGTATCATGACACACTCATTATATTGTTTTGTTCCAACTTGATAAACTCCACCTCCTTCATGTGGCTAATACTTTCAGAAAGTATTTGTCGCTGAATGTACTCCCGAAACTTCTCCCAAGATATCTTCAAGACAAAGAAGTCGAGTACGCTTTTACCGATTCCCACCAAGAATCAGCCTCCGCCAAGCAACATAAAGGCTAAGTAGGGAACCTTTTTTCCTGAGCATCCCAAGACATCAAATATCTTGTAATCATGATCCATGCTTCCGCCAAGTGGTTTTGCTTCCCTTAAACTCCGGTGGTCCCAAATTCAATTGTTTAATGCGACCGCCTCGAGAGTTTTCCGTGTTTCCACCCCACGCTTTGGATGAGAGTCGCTTCTCATCATTGCCAGATAAATCGCATAAAGCCTCCGAACATTCGATCATTCATCATTTGGTCAAGTTGTTGTTGTTCAGATGAGGATTGTCGCCTTCCCGATGCACATTATCCTCGATTATCGAGCATGTGGAATCAACGATCGCTCAGGCTCCATCAAGCTATTCTCAACATTCTCGATGTCATTTTCAGACATCGCCACAAAACAAAAGATTAATCGACATTTAACAATTATCTTTATATTCTCGACCGACCAATAAAATAAAAAGACAAAACTTAGTAGGTCATACTAACAAGGTATTCCCCCTCCCTCCCTCCTAGTACTTTTTCTCACATCTTAGCCAGTGATCATATCCTTAGCTTTGATATTAACCGCGACGCCCCCAAAATTAGGTATACATCACCCATCTTGGGTCGCCACTTACATGGTACGTAATTTAAATACAACTTATTAACATAACTGCTTTTGCAGATAATACGAATATAAATCGTGAGTTTAAATACAAATATCGCCTACTAGATATTATACAAACTCAAACAAAAAGTCCTCATTACAATTATTATCACACTATTTCACGTAATAAATGAGGACTACTAATGCTATCTTCGTGACCATCACTGCTTCCCGACTCGTCCCCAAATATATTCTCATTTCCTCAAGAGAATAAAGGAAAGAAAAGGGTGAGCTCAACTAGCCCAAGAAGAAATATTACGACTAAGATAATGCAAAATAAATTATCAATAGTCTTCAACAATGTTAAACCGATAAAATACAATAGACAAACCAAATTTAATCAAGCATGAATATGCAATCCATTAAAAGAGTCAAGTAGAAAATAAAATCTACTATCTTTTATGATTTAAAAGGTTTTTCATCATCATATAAATTTAGACTCACTTTTAATAAATAATCCACATCATCGAATCACCCCGCACTACTACCAAGGATATTCTTTAAGATCACGATCACAATTATTCCCGCACTACGCCAAGAATAGTCAGTATTCATTAATGGTCATGATCATGCCAACAATCGGCCCATCAATGCACTACTACCAATCGAGGATTTTTACCACATCATTTGTAATATTACTACCATGATTACACCAATAATCCTCGGTCATAATCATACCAAGTCCATCCATGCTCTACAGTGCCATGTATTTACTTTTAAAAAAAATATAAATACGAGGATGATGACAATGATATAAGAATTCAATAAAACAAGTTCAAGAATTATTTTATCCAGAATTATTAACGCCCAAATTGTCAACACGATATCGCGCTTTCAGAGAGTAAAATTCAAGAATGATCGTAAGAATATTTCCATGAAAAGATATCGATGAAACGCAAATATCAAGGATATTCTACTAATTTCATGGAGTATAAAGTCAAAGTTTTAACCAACCGGGTATAATAAAGAATGGAATAACAAAAGAAATCACCACGCACGCAGACAGATTGATGTATGTGTTATTCCAATGTAATAATAATAATCTAACCAAAGTCGTGAAATTCACACCGATGTGATGTTCCAATGTAATAATAAAGATGGAACTGCATCCTGTAAAACACACATGACAGATATTCCAACAGAATGATAAAGATTTTAACCAGTCCCTGTAAAACACATGCATGTGATGTTCCAAATGTATTAATAATAAAGATTTTAACCAGTCCTGTAAAACACACGCATGTGATGTTCCAAATGTAATAATAAAAGAATGTCACCAAGTATAGGTAAACCACAGATACAAAGTTATTCCAATGTAATAATAAGCAATGGAATAACATATAAGGATTTCACCAAGTATAGGTATGCGCCACAGATACAAAGTTATGATAGGGTATGCCACTTTTACAAAAGTTATTCCAATGTAATAATAAAGGAATGGAATAATGTAAGTTCTCTTCAAGAAGAAAGAATAACACCCTCACCGTAAAAAGAACCTAATATAAAGTAGTGAAGTAGTTGTAGATACTCTTCTTCTTTCTATAACTTTCTCTATAGCTTTCTCTCTATAATTTTCTCTGTAGAGTTTCAATGAATTCGTAAGAAAATAATGAAGGAACGAGCTTCTATTTATAGAAAATGGAATGCATAAGAATTAATCCATGAACTATCCAGATTGATTTATTTTTAATCTGACTATTCCATATTTAAAGCAAAATCTTTTAAATAAAATATAATATATTCTATTTATATAAAAACATTTTACTATGCAAACACTATGCAAAACACTACGCAAAACACTATGCAAAAACTACTATGCATAATAAAATATAATATATTTTATTTATAAAATAACTTTAATAAAGTATTCTCGCTTTATATAAAAGATGTTTCGCTTTTATTACGCTAATAATACGAATAAAACAAAACGTCATTATCGCTATAATAATTCATATTATTAATCGATAATAATGGAATCAAACCGAGTGACTTCTCACATAAGATCAATAATCAATACCGCAAGGCTACTACGCAACCACACGACATCGTATTTTTTTACTACCGAAGTAGTTCAACAAGATCAACCAGAAAAACTTCCGCCGTTATTTCAATAAAATATTTTTGTCTTTTTCTCAATCCGACAATAATTTCATTGTGGGTCCACCAATGATTGAGCCATTGTATTTAATATTCCCTCGCTAAACCGAATATATTCCCCACCAATCGAATATAATATAACCACTCAGATACTTTGCAAAATTTATAAATATTACCCACAACTATAACATTATATCAAATTATTCCATAATATTCAAAAATAATATTTATAGAAAATTCATCTTTATTTATAAAAGTCTTCTCCAAAATTTGAACAGAACCTCTTCATACGCCAAATCTTCCGCTATTTCGTCCTGCTCTAACTCAATAATATGGTTCGGGTCTTTCACATATTTACGTAACATGGATATGTGAAAAACGTTATGAACACGAGACATATTTGGCAGAAAGCAGTCTATAGCCACAGCTTCCTACTCGATCGAGGATTAAAATGGACCGATGAATCGAGGATTAAGTTTTCCTCTCTTTCCAAATCTTGTAACTCCTTTCCATGGAGCAACTCTTAACAACACACGATCTCCTATATCAAATTCCACGTCCTTTCGATGAAGATTAAGATAACTCTTTTGTCGATTTTGTGAGGTTTTTATACGTTGTTGGATCGTTTGAATCTTTTCCGTAGTCATACGCATTAACTCCGGCCCCAACAACGCTGCTTCACCCACCTCATCCCAAAGATAATCGGAGAATCGACACTTTCTTCCATACAACGCTTGAATGGAGCCATGCCAATACTTGCTTGATAACTGTTGTCAGTAGAAAACTCCACCAATGGTAAGAACTTGTCCCAACTCCCTCAAATCAAGAACACGTAGTCTTAATAGATCTTCAAGAGTTTGAATAGTCCTCTCCGATCGTCCGTCCGTCCGTCGAGGATGATATGCCGAGCTAAATCGTAAGTCCGCGCCCATAGCTTTTTGCAAACTAACCCAAAATCGTGAAGTGAATCTTGGGTCTCGATCGAAACTATGGATACCGCAAGATACCACGCAGCCTTACAATCTCGCTTATGTACATATGACGAGCAAGACGCTCAAGTGTATAAGTTTTTCAGATTTGGTAAGAAATGAGCGGACTTGGTCAATCTATCAACAATGACCCAAATCGCATCAACGCCTTTGAGAAACCTTAGGAAGACCGGTGAATGAAATCCATGGTAATGTGATCCCACTTCCATTCCGGAAATTTCAAGTGGTTGCAATGGACCTTTTGGTACTTGATGCTCCGCTTTAACTCGCCGACAAGTTAGACACCTTGAGATAAACAACGCTATCTCTCTCTTCATATTGCTCCACCAAAATGTACGACGAATATCATGATACATTTTGGTACTCCCAGATGGATTGCAAATGGTGTGTTAGGCGCCCATCATGATATTATACTTTAAATCGTGGTCGTTAGAACACAAAGTCCGAGTCGACTCAAGTATTCCTTCTTCATCGATTCTTGCTTCCTAGATATAGCACCTCTTGCACTTTCTTCCTCTTCATACGCATCGCCTCCAGTCCAGTAGCTTGAAGCAGCTTTAACTTTATCGATTAAAGCTCGGTTCTACTCAGATATTCGCTATCATCGCACGCGCGTCCCCTGAGTCTTTAACTCTATCTCCATCCTTTGCAAGTCACACAAAATGGGTCTTTGTGTTGACAATAACGCACTCAGATTTCTTGCATACGATCTTCTACTCAATGCATCGCCTACCACGCTCGCTTTTCCGTGATGGTATTGATGGTACGATCATAATCTTTCAATGCCAAGCCAACGTCGTTGTCGCATGTTGAGTTCCTTTTGAGTGAAGAAATATTTTAGGCTTTTATGATTCGTAAAGATCTCCACTTTCTCCCCATACAAGTAATGCCTCCAAATTTTAAGTGCAAAGATAAATACCGCTAACTCCGTGATCATAGGTAGGATAATTCCTCTCATATTCTTTGAGTTGTCGCGAGGCATAAAGCTATAACTTTTCCATGTCAGATAAGAACACATCCCAACCCTTTGCTCAAGCATCACCGTAGATGACAAATCCTTTTTTGCTTTTGATGTGATTTTAAGGTTAACTACTCATCACGCCAAATTGATTGCTTTTGTAAGGTTGTTAGTTTTCATATTCCTAAGCAACTTTGTTATTCAATTCAAGCAATCAAACCATTGTAGTCAAACATTTTCATATCAAGCCATGAAGTCATTCGTTTATTACGGATGTCAAGTTTTCTTAGTCCATGTTATGGATTTGAATAAAGACACGTCGATTTGAATAATATTCCCGTTGTTATTGATTTTTCTGACGTATTTCTGAAGAATTTCTTGAGCTTACTCCCAAAGCCTCGATATTAAATTTTGTATCGACTTTGAACCCTAGACAAAACTCATTTCTAAAATCTCATATCGAATGGCTCTATTGAACTTCGAGAGTTAAAAATTCAACTATAAATTTGGTACTGAGCCTTTATCTTGTGACTTCCTTTGTGGAATTCACCTAAGCCGACTCCGTAGGGACGTCATATTAAATGCGATAGTAAATCGATAGGTGTCATTGTGACGTCTTTATCCAAGATTGGGATATGAGTCACGATTGAGAGCAACCTAAGTTTTCGATTATCGAAGACGTAGCTTTTCAGGCTTAGTTGGTTATTATCGGAGATTCGTTGAAGGATATTCTCGAATCGCTATTCCATTAACGCAAATTTGACTCGTAGAGATACAAAATTCGAATGAAGCAAGGAATGTGGGAAGAGCTTCAAGAACTTCAAGAGAGACTCATTTCAAAGACATGTTCGATCATGCCATCCTCGAAAAGCGAACGTGGTAGGTGACGCGACGAGAGAAGATTATATGCGAACGAAAGCGATGATGATGTCAAGTATACGCGTAGAGCCAACTTTAATAGAAAAAGTTAAGGTTGCTTTCGAGCCACCGAATCTTGAAATCGATGCGTATGAAGAAGAAAGTACAAGAAGGAGCTATTCCGAAGCGAGAATCGATGAAGAAGGAATACTTGAGTCCACTCTAGACTTTGTGTTCTAACGACTTCGATTTGAAGTACAAGATTATGATGGAGGCACACAATACGCCATTTGTAATCCATCCTGGAAGTACTAAAATGTATCGTGATCTTCGACATACATTTTGGTGGAACAATATGAAAAGAGAGATTAAAAGTTTATCTCGATGTGTTTAACTTGTCAACTTGAAAAGTGAGCATCTTGTACCTGAGGGTCCGTTGCAACCACTTGAGATTCGGAATGGAAGTGGGAACACATTACCTCAATTTCATTACTAATCTTCCCAAGGTTTCTCAAGGCATAGATGCGATTTGGGTTATTGTTGATAGATTAACCAAGTCTACTCATTTCTTCACCGATACGAAAACTTATTCCTTTGAACGCCTTTCTCGTATGTGACGTAATGAGATCAGAGATCGCATGGCATGCCGTTGTCCATAGTTTTAGATCGTGACCCAAGATTCACTTCATGATTTTGGGTTAGAAAGCTATGGCACGCAATTTACTGATTCATTTTGGCATACCATCCTCAAACGGATGGGCAATCGTAAAGGACTACTCAAACTCTTGAAGATATATTAAAGCTCGTGTCCTAGATTTCAAAGGAAGTTGGGATAAGTACTTGCCATTGGTGGAATTCTCATACAACAATAGTTATTAAACAAATATAGGCATGGTTCCATTTGAAGCATTATATGGACGAAAATGTCGTTCTCCAATATGTTGGGATGAGGTGGGTGAAGCAACATTGTTGGGACCCGAAAGTTAAGACGTATGACTCACCGAAAAGATCCAAATGATTCGACAACGTGTATACAAACTAAGCACAAGATCGACAAAAAGAGTTATGCGGATCTTCATCGAAAGGACGTGAAATTTAATATTGTTGCGAGTTGCTCCATGGAAGGGAGTTACAAGATTTGGGAAGAGAGGAAAGCTCAATCCACGATTTATCTGGTCCATTTCAAATTCTTGACCAAGTAGGAAATGTAGCTTATAGACTTGCGTTACCTCCGAAAGTATGTCTCGTGTTCATAATGTGTTTCACATATCTCATTTCGTAAATATGTGAAAGACCCGAACCACGTTATAGAGTTAGAACCGGACGAGATAGCCAAAGACTTAACGTATGAGGAGGTACCTGTCAAGATTTTGGATAGGAAGGAGCGTGTCCTACGCCAAGAAAGGTTATACCACAAGTTAAAGTTTTGTGGAGGAATCATGCTTTATAGAGGAAATGACACGGGAATTGGAAACGAAAATGAAAGCGGGTATCCTCACCTTTTCAAAACACTGGTACGCACGTCCAATTTCGAGACGAAATTTCATAAGGAGGGAGGTTGTAAGACCGAAAAAATTTTAAATAAAAGGAATTTCCTTTATTTATTATTTTGAAATAGTAAGGGTTGATTTGATTAATGTGGATAGTTAAGGTTAAATATGCAAATATTTCAAATTAAGCATGGTTATAAAATATTCATTATCGTTGGGAATATTCGTTTGGTCGTGGAATATTCGTGCTGTCGGAATATTCGTATTAACCACAACCCATGTGTGGGCCCCATAACTGGAAAGTGATTGGATGAAGAAAACGACAAATATAAGTTGTTTTTAAATAACAGGCGTAGTTATTCTCGATTATCTTGTTGGAATACCCGGTGGTTAAAACACACTAATACGCGTTGTTGAACAAGAAGACTTTGGTATTGCACCAATTATTGATTCTTACGTAGAAGGCACTACTCAATAATGGTTACGATAATTACCGCTCATTCGATTTTATTGAGTTAATAATTCTTTGCGTTGATATTTTATATTCTTGTTGTTTCAATAATTGTCATTACACGAAGATCTTTCATTATCGAAGCAATAATTCATATTATCTGAATAATATTATTAGATAACATTATTGGCAATGTCTAGAAAGTTACGCCTCAAGGAGAGGTTTGGTCACCTAATTGCGCGCTAGTAAGTAAGAAATTCTTATTGAAAGCCCCTGCTTCCTGAACCGCCTGTTGTCGATATTGTGATTACATAATATTATTTGTGAATAATTAATTATTGATTTATATGATGAGGAAAACATTGATTTTATGTGGATATAGATGGAGAAAATTTTTAAATGACAATTGTTGAAAATTAATATTTTATCTTTTTCTCGATAAAATAATTCATTTAAATATATTATTTTAATAATATATTAATTGATGATATTTTTACAACGAATGTGGGATATATGAGTATATCTGAGGAGGAAGAGTATTTTGTTGCAATAAATGTTTAAAACATGTTAAACATGCTCAATTGGACCCCATTTATTGACCGAAATTTGATTATAACACGTAAAATCGCCTGGTTTGTGGATTTCGGTCGAATTTCTATTTGGAATTTGGAAAACTTTCTTCTCGCAAAGTTGTAGAGAATTGAATTTCCTATTAAAACACGCGAGATTCGAATTTTCTGATGAAAGGGCTATTTATTATGAATTATTGAAGTTCAAAGCTCAAAATAATTAATTTTTGAAGTTTTAATTATGTTTTTTAAGAAAAACGTTTTTCAAATGTTGTTGGCCATCTTTAACATGTGCTTGATGGTTGAGATCAGATTGTCTAGATGGGCGTAGAGAATTTATTAAATATATTAATATTATATTAAATTTTCTCGCTTTGGTGTTCTAAAGCATTTTCCTATAAATAGGTGCTTGGGTTAGAATTGAAAATCACACCGTAAACTCAAGTTTTCTCTCTATATTATCGAGCGTATTCTTGTGAGTATTTTGAGTATACTTTGAGTATTGCTATACGGTGCAAGTTCAAGTCATAGCTTTATATCCTGTTTCAACTAGAAGATCGATCTTTCGAGGTAAGGGATATTATTTTTTTTCGTAATGATATTATTTCTTCAATATCATTATAATCGAAATGTTGATCTGAAGTTTTATCAAATTTGGAACTTTTTCATGTCTGGGTTACTTATTCATGGGTTACTATTCATGAGTTCTTATTCATGGGTTACTATTCATGAGTTACTTATTCACGAGTTACTATTCACGAAGTACTATTCATGAAGCGTGAAGATGTTTTTTGTGGAATTTCTATCTTTTGGTGTCTGAGTTACTATTCACGATACTGACTATTCACGATATCTGACTATTCATTCATAAAAAATAAAATTTCTTCTTTTTGTCCAAAATATCTATTCGGATACTAACTCGATCAGTATCCATGTTTTGATCATTCTTGAATTTTACACCACTATGATTATTTTTGAGGTATTTTTGGGCATGGATAAAACCAAGTACGAATCCTTAATCCTTAATCCTTGTCATTTTGTTCAATTTGGATTCGTTTCTTTAAAAATATTTTTCATCATCCTCGATCTTAAAATGATGATATTATTGAATATCTTTGGCCCAGAGTGCAAAGATGAATGATTTCGAAGAATATCTTTGGCCCATGGTGCAAGATGAGCAGTGTTGAGATGAACATGGCCAGATTGATTAATATCTTTGGCTCAGAGTGCAAAAGATGAACAGTGTTTAAATGAACATGAATTGATGAATATCTTTGGCACATGAAAGTGCAAAGATGAATATTTGATTCCGGATGCATATTGATTGATGTTACAGGATAAAATATTGATGATGGATTTATTAAATTCATAGATTATAGTAGATTTCATTCTCTACGTAACTCTTCTATGAATTATTATTTCATTGCGAATATTGATCTCGAAACTTGTTGTCATTGTATTCTATCAGATTTTTCCTCGTTGAAGACTAACGATAATTTGTTGTATATTATCTTAGTCATAATATTCTTTTCTTTGGGCTAGTTGAGCTCACCCTTTTCCTTGTTGTTCCATTTTTCTTCTCGGGCGAGGCGAGAATGTAAATCTTACTTAGTCGGGGTATGGAATGAAGGTTCTAGAGAGTTGTTTAGTAGTCCTCACCATTTTTGTAAAATAATGAATCAATAATTATGATGAGGATTTACTTGAGTATAGATATTGTCTAGAAGACAATATTATATTTAAACTCATTATATATATCAAGTATTTCACACGACATTTGTATTATTGAAGTTGTAGTTTGCTTTTTGTACCATGTATTTGGCGACTCGAGAATGGGTGTTGTGTATACCTATTTTGGGGCGTCATGATTATCTCGATGTGTTTAACTTGCCAACGTGTAAAGGCGAAAGCATCTAGTACCTAAGGTCCGCTTGCAACCACTTGAGATTCCGAAATGGAAGTGGGAACACATTACCATGGATTTCGTTACGGGTCTTCCTATGGTTTCTCAAGGCATCAATGCTTTTTTGGGTTATTGTTGATAGATTAACCAAGTCTGCTTTCATTTCTTGCCGATCACGGAGACTTATTCCTTGAGCGTCTTCTTTAGTATGTGCGTGAATGAGATTGTGAGGTTGCATGGCATGCCCAGATCCATAGTTTTGGATTGTGACCCAAGATTCACTTCAAGATTTTGGGTTAGCTTGCAAAAAGCTATGGGCACGCAGTTTGCGATGTAGTTCTACATACCATTCCCAAACAGACGGACAATCGAGAGAGACTATTCAAACTCTTGAAGATCTATTAAGACTACGTGTCCTGACTTCAAGGGCGGTTGGGATAAGTATTTACCATTGGTGGAATTCCCCACAACAACAATTATCGAGCAAGTATAGGTGTGGCTCCATTCAAGCATTATATGGGCGAAAAATGTCGTTCTCCAATATGTTGGGATGAGGTGGGTGAAGCAACATTGTTGGGAACCGAGTTAAGACGTATATACTCACCGAAAAAGATCCAAATGATTCGACAACGTATACAACCGGCACAAGATCGACAAAAAGAGTTATGCGGATCTTCATCGAAAGGACGTGGAATTTAGTGTAGGGGATCATGTATTGTTGCGAGTTGCTCCACGGAGGAGTTACAAGATTTGGGAAGAGAGAAAGCTCAATCCACGATTTATTGGTCCATTTCAAATTCTTGGCCAGGAAGTAGGAAATGTAGCCTATAGACTCGCGTTACCTCCGAAAGTATGTCTCGTGTTCATAATGTGTTTCACATATCTCGTATTAAGAAATATGTGAAAGACCCAAACCACGTTATTGAAGTTAGAGCAGGGATGAGATAAATAGAAGACTTAACGTTATGATGAGAGGTACCGAAGATCTTGGATAGGAAGGAGCATGTCCTACGCCAAGAAAGGTCATACCACAAGTTAAAGTTTTGTGGAGGAATCATGCTATAGAGGAAATGACACGGGAATTGGAAAGCGGAAATGAAAGCGAGGTATCCTCACCTTTTGAAACACCAGTGTCGTCGTCAATTTCGAGGGACGAAATTTCATAAGGAGGGAGGTTGTAAGACCCCAACTTATTATTAATGAAATTTAATTTTCTCTATTTATTATTTTAAAATAGTAAGGGTTTATTTGATTAATGTGGATAGTTAGGGGTAAAATACGCAAATACTTGAAAATAAGCAAGTGGTTATAAAATATTCATTGTTGTCGGGGAATATTCGTTTGGTCGTGGAATATTCAGAATGCTGTCGGGAATATTAAATACAATGGCCTAGCGACCATGTGTGGGCCCCATAACTTGAAAGCGATTGGATGAAGAAAACAGCAATATATAAGTGGTTTAAAAATAATCTACGTAGTTATTACTGATTAATCTTTGTTAAAATACCCTGGTTAAAACACAAGAAGCACCAGATATTGCACCAATTATTGATTCTTACGTAAGAAGACACTCTACTCAATAATGGTTACGATAATTATCGCTTCAATATTTTATTGAGTTAATAATTGTTGCGTTGATATTTTATATTCTTCTTTGTTTGAATAATTGTCATTACACAAGATTTTTCATTATCGAAGCAATAATTCATATTATCCTAATAATATTATTAGATAACATTATTGGCAATGTCTAGAAAGTTACATCTAAGGAGAGGTTTGGTCACCTAATTGCGGCCAAGATGAAAGAAATTCTTATTGAAAGCCCCTCTTTCCTGAACCTGCACGGTCATTAATATTGTGATTACGTAATATTATTTGTGAATAATTAATTATTGATTCATATGATGAGGAAAATATTGATTTTATGTGGATATAGATGGAGAAAAATTTTAATGTGACAATTGTTGAAAATTAAAATTTTATCTTTTTCTCGATAAGATAATTTATTTAAATGTATTATTATATTTTAAATATATAATAATGGTGATATTTTTACAACGAATGTGGGATATATGAGTATCTGAGGAGGAAGAGTATTTTTGTTGCAATAAATGTTTAAAACATATTAAACATGTCATGGACCCCATTTATTGGTGAAATTTGATTATAGCACAATAAAATCGCCTGGTTTGTGAATTTGATCGATTTCTCGCTTGGAATTTGGAAAAACTTTCTTACGCAAAGTTGTAGAGAATTGAATTTCCTATAAAAAGTCACGAGATTCAATTTTCCGATAAAAGGGCTATTTATTGTGAATCATTGAAGTTACGGAAGCTCAAATAATTGATTTTTGGAAGTTTTAATTATTTAAATTAAGAAAAACGTTTTAATGTTTTCATCACATGGTGGTGATGTCTTGGACCAAATTAGTGGGCATAGGAAATTTGAAAAATAATATTATTAATTTATTAAATTTTACGCTTTGTGTTCTAGCGTTTTCCTATAAATAGGGTCTTGGGTTAGAATTGAAAATCACACCGAAATCAAGTTTTCTCTCTATATTATCGAGCGTATTCTTGTGAGTATTTTGAGTATACTTTGAGTATTGCTATATCTGGTCTGAAGTCCAAGTCATAGCCTTTATATCCTTGTTTCACCAGAAATCTTGATCTTTCGAGGTAGGGATATTATTTTTTTCGTAATGATATTATTTCTTCAATATCATTATGTTGAAATATTGATCTGAAGTTTTTATCAAATTTGAAACTTTTGGTGTCGATTCTTACTATTCACGATATCTGACTATTCACGTATCTGACACTATTCACGAATACGACCACTATTCATCGAAAAATAAAAATTTTCTTTTCGTCCAAAATATCTATTCGGATACTAGCTTTGATTGTATCCATGTTTTGATCATTCTTGAATTTTACACCACTATGATTATTTTGAGATATTTTTGAGGTGGATAAAACAAAGTAAGAATCATTAATCCTTAATCCTTGTCATTTTGTTTCACTTTGGATTCGTTTCTTTAAAAAATATTTTTCATCATCTTCTACTTAAATGATGATATTATGGAATATCTTTGGCACCAGTGCGAAGATGAATGATTTCGAAGAATATCTTTGGCTGTAGTGCAAAGATGAGCAGTGTTTAGATGAACATGACCAATGATGAATATCTTTGGCTGTAGTAAAGTGCGAGATGAATATTTGATTCCGGATATATATTGATTGATGTTACGGGGATAAAAGATAGAGCGATGAACTTTTAAATTCATACATGAAGATAGTAGTTTGCATTCTCTACTTAACTCTTCTAATGAATTATTATTTCACGCTGCGAATATTGATTTAAAATTTGTTGTCTATTGTATTCTATTAGATTTTTCCCGATGAAGACTAACGATAATTTGTTGTATATTATCTTAGTCATAATATTCTTCTTTGGGCTATTGAGCTCACCCTTTTCTTTTTGTTCCATTTTTCTTCTCTCGGAGGCGAGAATATAAATAAGTACAGTCCGGTATGGAATGAAAGTTTTAGAGAGAGAGTTGTTTAGTAGTCCTCACCATTTTTGTAAAATAATGTATCAATAAATGTGATGACGATTTATATGAGTTTAGATATTGTCTGAAGATAATATTTGTATTCAAACTCATAGTTTTATCTTGTTGTAATAATAAAGTTGTAGTTATTTCGCATCTTACGTATTATTACTTCGAGAATGGGTGATGTATACTTTATTTTGAGGCGTCAGGGGTAATTAACCCTTGGAACAATCGAATAGTGAGTTAACTCTTGGTAATATCAAGGAACAACTACTATTTGCGAAGGGTAATTACTTATTAACGAAGGTAATTACTATTCACAAAGGTAATTACTATCGATGAAAGTAATACTATCGACGGGCGAGGTAATTACTATTCACAAAGGTAATTACTATTCACAAAGGTAAATACTATTGACGAAGGTAATTACTATTCACAAAGGTAATTACTATTCACAAAAGGTAAAAACTATTGACGAAGAGACTCTTAGATGATGACATATACGCCCCCCCATAAAATAATCAAACTTACCACAAACGTCTCATAATGTACTTCTTTATATACATCGAGGATTTAATAAATATTACCACAAATTATTTTATTTTTAATCAACACATATTTAATCTTTCAACAATTATTAATCATTTATAACTTGTCGTCTCAATAATATAACATATTATACGAGATGATCTTGTGATAATAATTGAATCAATAATATAAGAGATATGATACAAAGAATTATTGTAGCGATAATTGAGTATAATTAAGTGACTTCTCACGTAAAGCGTCAATAATCAATATCGTATTACTTATACAACTACTGGCCAGACATTACGGTACTTTTACTTTAAGGGTAGTTCAACAGTTTAATTCAGTAACACCTCTGCTTAGTTATTTTTATAGAAAGATAATTTTGTGCTTTTCTAACTACGATAATACTTCCGCTATGGGGTCCACCATCGATTGATTCCGTCGTCGAATATTAATATTCCCCGAAAAAAGAATATTCCCGACCAAACGAATATTTTATAACAACTTTGCTTACTTTTGCAAAATTTATAAATATTACCCACAACTATAACATTATATCAAATTTATTCCATAATATTCAAAAATAATATTTATAAAAAATTTATTTTTATTTATAAAAGCTGAAGTCTTACAACACCGATCGTTACCGGTCATTAAGAGGACCGGACGGCCCCCAACCCCTTCTCTTCGGCTGACTCACTATTAATTTTTTATAAATAAAAATGTCAGATCCACTCCCCTTCATTCATGAAACAATACAATCAAAGCTAGCCTTCATTTTGAGTGCCCTAGCTAAGCTAAGCTAAGCTAGTTCATTGACTTCCCATACAAATCTTATGTATTTTCTTCAAAAATTTTCTAATTTTCTTTTTCTAATAAAGTCTCGCAACTAACTTGATTAGGAAGAAAAAAATAATAAAAAAGATGAGAAAGACTGGTCTTTTTCTCCACCGTACCCTTTTCCTTTTCTGATTACTTTGGATGTGGAGATGGAGAGAGGCAATTGAGGATAATAATAATAATAATGGGTTTATGTAGGTGTGTGTTGGTGATTGCTTTGCCTGTCAAAATGTGCTTCCCACCTTGGAGACAAAACTAAAAGAGACCTACCTCCTCTTTTCTTTTGAAAGTTGATCGTTGAAAATATCATCCCTACCGTCCCCACTACTACATGAAAATTCAAAAAAACATGTTTGAAATTCTACTACTTTTCCATGGAGATGGACCATGCAGTGCTGCTTATAATTAAAACTCCGCTGCTGCAAATGCTTGTTGAAGAAAATACAAGAAACAATGGTAGGAGTGGGACAGACAATGTGATAACAGAATTGAACTCCCAAAAGTAGGTAAAATCTTTTGGGAAAAACTGTACCTTACACCACTTGCCTGTTCATCAAATGCAGTCCTAGGGTATGGGTAAATTAAGGGACCCGTTGTCAGTCATACGTACCCGACCTATTTTTTGGTAATTGAGTTTAGTATTAGGAGAATAAACTAAAATACCCCCCCCCCTCCCTCCCTCCCTCCCCCTCCCCTGGGTATTAGTAAAATAAGCTTAGTTCCAACACATTAGTATGAAACCTAAGAACTCATCACTGAGCTCTTCATAAAAAAGCCTCTAATAGAGAACTCGCATGGGATTTCACCGGGTCGTTTCATCGCACTTATCCTTAATTGTTGCTCCTTAGTACTAGCAATATCATCTACTACTTGGGTCTTAGCCACAAGACTTGTTTCTACTTTTGTGATAATTCTATTCATATATTTGGAGTAGACCTGGCAAATGGAACGGGTCTTTGATGGTACTAGCAATATCATCTAAAAATATAGTCCAAAAGACTTTTTTGGAGGGCTCCTTTTGCATTTTATAATTTTTGGATTCATATATTTGTTTTCTTACAGAGGAAAATGATGAATTTTATAAACCAATTCAAAGTTCCTACAGTTCAAAGATGTAATCTGGGCGGGCAGACATTGGCAAATTTATTTGGACTAATTTGGAGGATGATGAGATTTATAAACCAATTCATTTTCCTACAGTTGAATGGTTATTCAGTTATTCCAAGTTCCTATATATCCTAATAAACTACTACTCCATGTATGACTTAATAGAATATGGTCACATATATAGGAAAATGATATAGGAATTGTGTACACTAGTTTCTCGTTTGTGAATTTGGTTCGGGCATCACCAGTTCTGTTCAAAAAATGTTAAATCTCTTTGATCATTCCTCAAACGCAGGACTAAAAAACAAAACAAAATATCCGAGGAATGAATATCTCTGATGGAGATAGATTCCGATGGGAACTACTATGATGCCTTGCCAGGTGACAGATCACAATCTTATCCATGTGCTTGAGATAAGGAATCATTTCTACTATCCTACTCCTTATATAACTTAATGACACTACTAAAATCCATCTCCCCCTGATACACACTCATCACAAACAGACAACTTCTACAATCACATCACGTATTCCTGGAGTGTGATAGGATAAAACGTCTACAACTCTCTCTATTACAACCCTCCTTGAAGTCAAAATTATCGTAATTAATCTTCTAGTTTAGCTTCCAAAAATGGTGCTAAGGGATAAAATATTCAAGAGTACTAATAATAAATTACCTGCAGAGCTAAATCAAAAGTTGAGTTTCCCAGAACTATACTATTAATTGATTCTCGATCTACGCTTTCCACCAAATGGGGAAAATTCAAATTGGACTCTAGTCTAAATTAGCTTAAAGAGATTGATTTCTTCTAAAACTATATTTCTCTATTCAGCAAAATTTAGAGGACTCGTTAACTTGATAGAGCTATAATAAATATAGATATATCTTTTATTCACGTTGAAAGACAAAAATTGCCAAATCTTGTGCATTATTACTTATATTATATAGATAAATACTACTACATATATTACAAACTTAAGGCACCACAATTTTATGCAAGTTTATTCTTACATTATTTTTATTATACGTAGATTTTATTTCTCACAATATGTAGGCTTATTATCCAACTATATGGGAGTATATTTTCTCATTGTAAGTGAATTTTAAGCTTATTGTTAATGTGGTATGTAAGAGGGTTACCCCATTATTTAGTTCAACTCAAGATCTTTATATTTTTTATTTTTGAAAATTCCTAGTCCCATTTGTCAAAAACAAAAAAATGGCAAAATATTTTTAAGTTTTGTCATCATAATTTTGTTACCATAACACTATTAATGTACAAAACTAACAATTTATTATTTTTAAGGGCATACCTGTAATAAAGTTATATTCACAAGTTTTGCAAACTCGAGTGATTCTTAAAAAATATTTGACATAAGGGTAAACGTAGGAGAACATATATACATATCCAAACAAGTCCCCAGTTGAAATGAACAACAATAACCTGACTTACATGTTCAGCTACTCACGGAAGGCCCAAAGTACATGCAGATGGGTGGATCAATCCTGAAAATGGAGAGAACTGCAGATGGTATTGTCCATATCCCATCACCACATATCAACCCTGAAGCAACAGCCCCAGCATAATCTTCAGCGCCCTTCCTATTCAGTCGCTCCCAGACAAACAAGATCACCGTCCCGACAAACATGTCGATTGCAAAATAAGATCCAATATAAAACGGTACTGCCATTGGAATAGGAATAAATTGGGAAACTTTTTTAGGGGTCACATCCCTCAGCAGGTTTATAAGTACAGCTGCCAAAAAGAATCCGCAACATAAGGCCAGACAATGCTTGGGAAGAGAAGAGAAGCCCTCAACTCCAAGAATTGCCATTTCCCTAAATATAACAGCATATGGTGCCTTGTACGGACTGTCAGGGGTTCCAATTTCAAAAGCACTCCAGAACAACCAAAACGTGAGGGGTGCAATGACGCAACCCATGGCTGTTCCAACTAACTGACTCACAAACATAGACTTGGCTGATGATAGAGTAAGGTAACCTGTCTTAAAATCTTGCATTAGATCAGCTGCAGTGGAGACGATGGACATCATAACTCCACAAGCAGCCAGGCCAGCTATGACCCCTCCATCTTTTCCCACCAATGAAGCAATGATGAAAAGACCAATCTTCCCATAGGTTGAAGCCAAGCTCCAGTCAGTGAGTCCAGTACCATAAGAGTTACAGAAGGCAAGGGCGGGGGCAATAATGTACGAGCAGAGGACCAGATACCACTTAAGGGGAGGAAAGATAAGAGGCATTGTAGCTGTAGATATTGCAGCCAGGCCCACATATCCAGAAGCTGCAAACCAGTTCGGTATCCTATCTTTCAGAAAAACCTCATCTTGTTTTCGTTGCTCCTGTAGTAACTTGGAAGTCTCCCCATCTGTTTTAATGTGAACATGGAGAGTCAGGGAAAATCACGTGTCAAGCATGTGTGTGTGTGTGTGTGCATGCGATATAATAAGCAAGTCATAACTATTCACTCCTCAGACACAAAAGTGAGCGAGTGCAAACTTGCACGTGTGATATATTTGATAAGCAGTAATCTCAGTTGTCACTTTGGAAAACGAGCGAATAGACAGTTTCAGAATCTATAAGAAGAATTGCCTGTAAATTGAAAAATTATTAAATAAGGATGGAAATACCAACAACTGAAGTCTGAAGTCTCCTCTCCAAAAAAAAAATATAAAAAATAAAATTGAAGAGGTCTTATGCTCCTAGTAATGAGCTAATGTTATACATTATTCACTATTATTCTGTAAAATGAACATGATTCATCTTCCCCAGCTAATAGAAACTTGTTACACTAAGTAACAAAGATTAGAGTGCTTGGCTAGTAGAAGTTAATGCAATGAACATGTACATTCTATCACCTGTAGACATGATTATTTTAATTCCTACAAACAAGCATATGAAATAAATCAACAGAAAACAATGTCAGATTAAGGGAAAACGTCTTGAGCTATAGTTATTATATTTAAGCTATATCGACTTTTTTCTATGAGGGCCACTTAATTAAAGGTGTTAGATCTTGTAATACTCACCTAAGATCTCTTTTACAACAGGAAGATTGTTCTGCTTTGTGTTGATGTTGCACAGTTCCTTAATAGTTATAGCTATTATCTTTATCAAATTGTAGAGGCCATCTCCCAGAATAAGTGCAATAGCTACGAAAACCTGCAAACAAAATGAAGTATCAAGAAAAATCATGCTAGTATATAAGTTAGTAATGCAAACAGTCCACTTCAACATGTACTCTTCAAAATTTTAATTTTTTAGATTTTTTTTTCCTTTTTTGAGATTGTGAATGTCTCAATAGGTCTCCGATGATGTGGCATTAATAGCTTTCTGCTTCAGTTGAAGTATCTTAAAACAGTTCAAACTAGAATGTTGAACTGTCGAGGGCTTTCCTTAATTGCAGGTCCATTTGGCACAAAATACGTCAGAACTTTCCAGTAAGTCCTTTTAAGAAGTTAAATATAGAACAAAAAAAGTAATACCTTATAGCCATAAAGACCTTTAAAGTCATTGCTTTCAAGGCCAGCTGGATACCAATCTCCAGCATGTAGGGAAATTAAGGGCCAAAGAAAACCCCATGATATGATTGCCCCAAGAAGACATGAGCAGTTGACTATGTGAGGGCAGATAAGACCACAACCAACATAAGTTGGACTGAAGTCAAAATAGAACCTGCATGATAAGTGATGGAAAAAAATTCAGTAATTCAAGTTACTCTAATGATGAATGTTTTCCCTTCTGTTATGCATAGAAATCCTCCTTAAAAAATGGCACTCGTATCAAGCATACATATTATATGTAAAGTTAACATCTAGAGCATTCATTACACACTCCTTAAGATTTATTTTTTCTTTCTAATTTACAATTTAATAGACTTTGAGCTTCATAAATTTATTAAAAAATCAGTAGCAAGTACTGAATTTTAATATATACTCAAGAAACAGTTCAGTTCAGGTGTCAATACCAGCATAATACTGCTGATATATAAGTAATATTCCCAAAATAGAGACCAATAACCATGAGGGATGAAGATCACAACAAAGTATTCCCTGTTACTCGCATGGAAATTGTAGTCCCAGCATAACTGATATAGGACAGGTTAGAAAATGTATAGAATACAGACTAAGGAGTAGAAAGAATGGCTAAAGGACCTATCCACACATGGAATCAGTAGAAACATTCATCAATAAAAGCACAAAGCTTTTGCTCAAGCTCATTACATAATTCAACTCTAAATAAAGACTGAAAAACATATTGCACCCAGACTTTACATGTCCCATGAGGTTTGCACCCCAAACTTAAAAACGTGTCTACTTGCTCCCCAACATTCATTTTCTAAAACTAATTCCACTCTCTAGACTCCCAACTGGACAGAAGTGACGGGAAATTTTATTTTTCCAACTTTTGAAAGGGTAAAATAGGAAGAAAATGTTAAAATAACTAAAAATATTAAGGAAATTGTAATCCCAAAATTCAAAGCCTACATGTTCATCTCTTTTTCTTTCCCTCTCTTTCATCTCTTTTTGGTTAGTGGTGTGACTTAATTCCTAGTCCTTCCCGATTGAAATATGTATGGACTGTAGTAGTTTGAAGCTTAGAATGTGTAACTGTTTGTGGTGCAAAAAACTTGAACGTGCCAGACCCGTAAAAGATGGAGATTATAAGCTATTGAGGCATTACAAAACCCAGATATTTACTTACAAATTATGAGCTATCTACCCTTATATTTTGTGGATCCCAAGCTTTTGCACCAACTCCGTAAAACATGGAGATTATAAGCTATTGAAGCATTACAAAAACCAGATATTTACTTGTAAATTATGAGTTATCTACCCTTACACTTTGTAGATCCACAGCTTTAACACCAACTCTATGGATTTCAATTAAGCGTAGAAAGAGAATTGAACTACTGATTAAAATCACAGTGCTCTGCCACTATTACATCCTTTCCATCGGCTTCTATGGATTCATCTTTGTTGGAAGCCACAAAGTTCCTCACTTTTGCGTGGTCGTCCTAGGTTATAAGAGATCAAGAATAAGATGATAGAAAATCATGCCCATGTTCATGCCCATTATTTATAAGAAAACTCTAAAAAGTATCAACTAGTGTCACTAAGTGAGCTGCTTGGGGCTTCCAATAAAGACTTGCATAGTGTAGCCTCTTGAAAATGCTCATGTTTATGAAACTAACTTAACCAGATTGAAATATATCTTTTTAGAAGGTTATCCTAATGTACCAGTTACCACGTTTTCAGATAACCGGATTTCATACCAAAAAGACACAAATAAACCTACCCCTACCATACTCTTTACCATAGAATGTGACGTTTTACACTCCTGTTTCGCTCCACGTATTGTATTAAATCACGATCCAGGTAACATGGGGTTAATAACAATAAGCTAAAAGCACAAGAAGCTTACGTGTTCTTGTACAGTGTCAAACCGAGACTAGGGAAATTATCAAATCCACATGAATCCCCAATACCACTGAAGAACCACTTAAAGCAACTCCAGAAAAAACTTATGCTCAAATACTTTCCAAGACAGCTTACTTGTTTCCTGTTACAAGAAGTGCATACATTTTAGGATAATGTCAGAATTTAAGCAATTACGGAACATGAAATATTTTAAGAGGTAAAAAAAAGCACTAAAGAAGACGACGTCAACATCATGACAAACTTTACCAAAGTGGGCAAGATCTCGTGGTTCCTCTTTCCAACAGTACAAGGTAAAAAAAAAACTTAAGAAATAGGTCTGAGACTTGGAAAAAAGGCCAAAATGAGGTTTGGTTTATCAGAAATTAGCACAACAGCGAGACAATATAAATACTCACTCTGCAATAACCATTACAGGAAAATTTCCAGTTATCCAGATCTGCCAGGGTCGTCTTTTTCTTTTTTTCCTTTCTCTTTCTTTATTTATTTTGAAAAGTCGGGTTATCATGGATTTGTCTTTTTCCCAGAAGCTCAAGATAAAATCCGAGTTCAGGTATGATTTTTCTTCAAGTTTGCAATAAGCTAACACATTCCGACACTTGTAGATGAACTCCAAGAGAACCAAAATGTAGAAGAGAGATCTGTCTAATCAAAATTTGAATCTTTTCAACAGCCAAAAGTAAAGATGATTGAAAACAAGGCTTCAACATGACCAACCAAAACAAGTACAGAATTTACAACCTGCTACTAGTGTAACCTCCTAGTCTCTACTTCCAAAAAAATTGCAGTTTGGAACTATATCCTCTCCCAACAGCTATTAAAACTGTGCTTCAGTTAATGATGATAGTTATAAAGACCTGTAGTTTCAAAAAACCAAATTGTAATCTGACTACTCCAAATGCAGCCTCCCCTCTTCCATAGTTAAACTTAAATCCGGAATAGTATATTAGTAGGGGCGGATCCACGGCAGGGGCAGGGGGGTGCACCTGCCCCCACAGAACTCTTCAACTGTTCAGCAACAGAGAGCAATAGAGCAACAACGTGACTACAATACATACACTTTCTCTCTTATATCTCTGCAATGGCTTCCTCCTCGCACCACCAACCCTTCTCTTCCAAACGCCCCAATATGGCTTTCTCCCTCCTCCTCCACCACCAGCACAAGGTCCCTAATTTATTGGCATTCATCAATTGTCGAAGTTCGCTAGAGAATCGACACCAGCATTCGATACGATAACATAGTCTCAAACTTATCCCAAAATTGAAATAAAAATAAAAATAAATAAATAATGCAATAGTGCCGCTACAGTGATACTGGTAGGGTAATTCTTCTGCCAAATTACAGTTTGATACCCTCAGGTTTATGAAATTCTCAACTTGAACCCCAAAGTTTTTGAAACTTTCAATTCGACCCTCAATGGTTCTAAAAATTTCAATTCGGCACTGAAATTTCTGAAGTTTCATTTCAGCCCCTAAACTTTCAGAATTTTCAATTTTTTCCCTATTGTTGCCAAATTATTTTTTATTTTTTATTTTTTTTTCAATTTCTTATCAATTATGGTGACTTATAATTGGGAAGACCTTCTTAAAAGAATAAAAGAATCCATTCCAACACTTATAGCAAATTAGGCAAATATCTCAAAATTCATCGCCGCAATTCCAACATGTGGTGAAGGAATCAATACAAATGTCAAAGTTATGATGTCAAACCCTACAAATAAAATGGCAGTTTTCTAAAAATCGGCCTAGGCAGCGCCTAGGTGTTAGACCCCCTGGAGCCTCGCCTAGGCCCAAGGCGGCAAAAAATCCCTCTAGGGGGCTAGGTGGCCTAGGTGGGGTCTAGGCGGGCAATTTAAATTTTATAATTTAATAGCAATCTTGTTTATGTATAAAACTAATACGTTAAAGATATGTTAGCCATACTTAGCATATGGTATTTGTCATTTTCTTTAAGTTCTCAATTTTGAAGGTTACACAAATAAAAATAATTTCATAATTAATACTATCAAATGTCTCATTTAATAAACTTCACACTAATTTTTAAAAATAACATTTATTTAAATTTAAAAGATCTCAAATTGATTTTTAAGAAATTAATATTAATTTGTTTGTGTTTGAACTTTGAACAATTACATGTTTGTGTTTGAACTTTGACATTAGCAATATGGATATGTGTTTGAACTTTAAGCAAAGGCCTTTATTATCTTTATTATAGATTGTTTTGCTTTATATTATTGTTTAGTTTGGATAACTATAAGATAAAATATTAAAATTGGCTTAGAATAAAAAATCCCGCCTAGGCCCCCCGACCGCCCGCCTTTTAGAACATTAATAGAAGGAGTCAATGAGACTCTTCAATAACAAGAACTTCGACATGTTGAGACTCGTGAGGATCTTAAAGTGGCTGAAGTTAAGGATGTTGTATCACTTGAAGATTCAAAGGTGGTTTGGATTAAAGGAAGTGTAGTGCAAGAGGTGAATCCTGTTAAGCAGGAAGTTGAACACAAAAAGAAAGACGCAATTGAGGTACAACATGTTGACTTTCTTATGCCAAATTTTGTATTCGAGTCCAAAGTTACATCTAGTTTCTTGCTTGTGATAATGCTATTCCCAAAAATTGTGCTCAAGAAACATCGGATGACCATGTTTTGTTGGAAGTTGGAACGCATCTCCGAGATTGTGGTTTATTATTCTTTGATATTTCAAAACTCAATTTTTTTAAAGGTGAGAATGATGAGGTACGAAATAGAAAAATTAAGAAATTAATTATTAAGTTTGTATTTTTATTTAAAATAAATATTGGATTATTAATGTAATTAATTTAGAAGGATATTCTAGAAGTTTTAATTATGGTAGTAGATTATAATTAGGAGATTTTTAATTATGGTAGTAAGATTTTAATTAGAGAATTTTATTGTAATAGTAGATTTTAATTAAGAGATCGCTTCCTTTTTTAAATTAGGGCTTTTACTTAATCCCTGGTATTGGAGAAGTTTTAATTATGGTAGTAGATTATAATTAGGAGATTTTTAATTATGGTAGTAGATTTTAATTAGGAGAATTTTATTGTAATAGTAGATTTTAATTAAGAGATCGTTTCCTTTTTAAATTAGGGCATTTACTTAATCCCTAGTATTGGATTTTCTATTTAAGTATTGTAAAACTTCATTATTTTAGAGATTACTGAATTAATTGATTTGAGATTAAAGTTGTATGCATTTGTGTGTGTTTTTTTACCGATTCTTTACGGAGATAGATACTCTTATTCCTTCTCCCTACCCCATCTTAAATCACTTTCCTTTAGAGCGGATACAGATATTCATGTTGATCTTTGATCTCCATCCATTGTTATTTCAATCATTTCATTTTCATGCCATATTGCCACATAAATTATGCAAATATCCCGAAACATCTTGCATTGTAAGGAACAGGATTTTTCAATTTTTATTTTTATTTTTATGATTAATTAACTCACAAAAATAGAAAGAACTTAATATAAAGTTTCTTACCCTGCAAGCTCAGCTCCAGAATTAGTATGGAAGCTATTGATCAACATTGCTGTGGCAGTTCCACTAGGGTATGTAAGCTTATAATCCATGACCATAACCTGATATCACATATAAAGTAAGAACAAGAAACACATACTTAGTTAAGAAGTCATTTGTTCGTAGTAGAACAGTCGAGAAAAATGCTAGCATCATATGTAAGCCTCTAGCAGGGATTAGAAATTTCCCAAACAATAGCTTAATAGGACTGAGCAAAAAACGGGTATAACCGAATTACCGAACCGAACCGAAATAATTTAACCGAAATTTTCTGATAATTCGGTTATTTTCAATAGTTCGGTTATACCCGAATTTTTTTACGGTTTTCGGTTAGTTTGTACGGGTATTACTTTTGGGTTATTCGGTTTAACCGAATAACCGAACAACACTTTAATAAATTTCTAATTTAGTACTTTACTAAATTCTCAACACTTCAACAGTACGAACTACTCAGCCGGTCAGCCCATAACCCATTCAATATTCGAATCTCGATTCTCGATTCTCGAAGATGAAGACTCCGAGTGTCAGTCTCTCAAAGTCTCACGCTCAGATTCTGTTTTCCATCGGCCTTCATCTCGAACTCTCAGACCTCAGTCTCCGTCTCTCAGACTCAGATTAGATCTCTCTCTCACATCTCCAAGTCTCGACTGTCTCGTACTCTTCTCAAACTCTCAGTCTCAAATCTGAGATCTCTCAAGCCCCAAGTGTCAAACTCTCGAACTCTCGTCACCGGTGACCCTTCGGCCTTCATCTCGAACTCTCGAACTCTCAGATCTCGGCGCCGGCGGCAGCTTTCCATTTGTTAAGGTAATCCTTTACTAAATTCTCAAAGACCGATGAGGCGATACATATATTTGATGGAAAAATAGAAGGATTATAATTTCAAAGATTGTTGGTTCATTAGTCACAATTTCTATTTTCTGCAGGCAAATAAGGCGATACTGTACAGATTTTACATGTCTGGTCCATATATGATTTTACATGTATGGTCCATATATGATTAATTCTATTGATTTTGTCGAATTTAACTCGGTTTAGTGCATCTTGTTGGCTTATTCTGCTATATAAGAGTGTGGCTTATTTATTATTTATTTTTTTATTTAACTCAGTTTATATGCACATATTTGTGTATGTATTTATTTTTGTGTAATTGTGTCTGTGCATGTGTAATTTCTGAGGTTTTGTGTAATTTCTGTTTCCAATTCACAACATGCTGGAATAGGCTCTGCTTGGTATAAGTTTAGTAAATATTTAAGTCAAGTATCTTACTCTGTACTGCCTGGGTATCTCCAGTTGGTCCATCCTTCAGGTACAATGGTATTTGAAATATAAGTGTGTGCAAACACTACCCTGGAATAGACTCCTTTAGATCTACCCAAGTACACATCTCCAAATCCATACACCTTCCCTTTAATAAACACAAATCCACTGTTTTCAGTTGCACTAGGCCTGTCGTGAGCTGTCACAGACCCATGAATTTCAAGCTTTCTATTTGCAATCACAAATATCTCACAGTTCTGCATCCATAATTAAAACCAAAGTGGTCAAATAGTGACTTTATTTATATGGTATGTGTTATTAAAGAGTACAAAATTTAAGTAAGTGGTCAAATAGTGCACTTGTACACGTGGTCAGTAATGTGGTGTAGTTGAGTGTGTTTTTCTAAATTTCTTATTCTGCATTTGTCATACTTGTTTTGTTTCAATGATAAACCAACTGTGTTAAATTGTTAAATAGAGTTTGATTATAGGCCAGTTGATATGTTTTGTATATGAAGGTTGATGATGATAGTTAATCGAATGGGTATTGCAAATTCATTATGTGTATTCCAGTTTTTATAAACATTTTAAGGTGTTGGATCTAATTATATACTCTTCCCTTTTCCTGGTTGGTCATGTGATGTACATGATTTGTGTTGCATGTTCATGGTGTTGTTGTTGACTTGCTGTTGGTTGTTGCTGTTGTATCGTATGTTGCTGTTGGCTGGACTGCTGGTCTGCTGCTAGCTGTTGCCGCCTGCTTGCTACTCTGCTGGCTTGTTGCTGCTTTGTTAAGTCATGTTGGCTTGTTGCTGTTTTGTTAAGTCATAACTTTGTTAAGGTCTTAAGGACTGGACAGTTAATTTGTTGGTTTGTTGTTGCTGACTTACTGTATTTTTAAACATTTGATGTTAAGTTACTTTGCTGCTGGACAATTAAGTTAACAGTTGTTGCCTTGTTGGACAGTTAATTTGTTAAACAGTTAAGTAGTTATCAGTAAATATGTTGGATGTTAGTTCGGTTATTACCCGAATACCCGAAATTATAATTCGGTTATTCGGTTTTCAGTTATTCGGTTATTTTCAAATTTCGGTTATTATTTCGGATAGTAAAATTATCAATAATTCGGTTTTCGGTTATAACCGAATGATCACTCCTAAGCTTAAACTAAAGTAACTTCAAAAAATTCTTTGTATCCCCTAGAAAATGAGATGCAGACACTATCCTTTTAGTTACAAAAGACATTAAGCACAACTAAATATTTGGAGTTTATACTATATTTCCATGACTCAATTCTTTATTGAAGTCTACACTTTATTTTCGCAGCACAATGTTTTGTGATTATGGAACCAGCAAACTGAAGAATAATTCATCTATGAAAACAAGAATTTTGGCAACAGAAATTCAATTGAAGAGGAAAAAGCACACCAATAAAAAAAAAAGAGCAATTCCACATTTACTTAGGAATGCACTGTCAGAAGTATTTCTGTCTTCAACTCTTGCCTAAATATGTAGCAACAGGAGTATTTAGGTTGATTTGTTGTACTACTAGCAATCTCAGCAGCCAAGCATAAGCATTATGGGGTCAGGATATACCTTACGAAGCGGAGCAAGGCTGAAAAGGCCAAGAAAACTGACAACAGATATGAAGCCAATCATCCATAACAAGCCTGGGTTCTTAACATCCTCTGCCCGGTTACCAGGGTAATCCACACCAATCAGTTTATATGTTCTCTCATTCATTGAAAGCAAATATGACCCAAAGCCACCTGCCAAACCAAGGAAATGTACCAAATTTGAGATTCATCATGTGCAAAAGATTGCTTAAACAATAAAGATGATAGATAAAAAAACGCTACTGATGCTCATAGAAAAGGAAAAAATAATCAATAAACATAGTAAAGGTAACCGGTGAGGTTGAGCAAGAAAATTTATAAAATTAAAAAAAACAAGATGATTTTACTACCTTAAGGATCTAAGTTAAGAGTAAATATGTTAAATACTGAATAGAGCACTAATTTACTGCAAGCATAAATGACTCGTAGGTCATAGATTAACCATAAAGCTTTAAAGGAAAAGCTTAAAGAAAAACATAATGAAGTGCGATATTTATATTCTAAAGAGTAAAAATGAAAGAAATTGTGTAACAAAAGTAGGGTTGTAAATGGTAACAGGAAAATTCAGCATATGTATTCGGAAAAAAAAGAGGATATTATTCACATTCGAAAAAAAAAACAAATATATCCGTATTCGGTTTAAAGGTATCTGCAAATAAACGGATACGAATACAGAAGTAGGCGTAATCGTATTAGTTTAACATCCGATCCTAAATATATCCGGCGGATGGCAGATAGCGGATATCCGAAATCCGATATTCGAATTCAGATCTGTATCCGGAACTCGTATCCGAATAACTTACACACACACACACACATATATATATTAATTATTATATAATAAGCAAAATAATTTTTTAAAGTGACTTCCTTATATAATAATTAGTTTTCACTAGCATACGAAAATAATTTTAAAAATATGCCATTTCACTTCTAAAAAGTAGGAAATAACAATTTTATGATAATATTAATAAACTGAAATAAATTGATTGAAGTATAATAAATGGATTTTTACTATTATAAAGTAAAAATATCTAAAATGTATCATTCAATAAGAAAATTATACACTACAAGAACAAAAATATAGTTATCACCTTATTACAAGTTTTTTACTTTCAAAACGTACTTACATTGCTGGAAGGCGGGAGCAATGGACAATATAATTTTATTGTTAAAATGTGTTAGGTCCGAATTAATTTAGAATTAATCTAGAAGGGAGGGTTGAATAGATTAATTCACGTTTATGAATTTTCGGGCGGAAGGAGTATTTATCACTTTCATTTGCCTAATTATTTAGAAACTAAAAGTTCAAATATTTAAAATAAGCCCAAGTTCAATTTTGGATAAGTTGGATTAACTAGTTGTCACACATACATTATAACTTGTACTCTCCATAAATATAATGAAATAAAATAATTTTTTTATAACTATATAATATATGTATTGAGGATAAAAAATAAATAAAACTCCCCATAAACATATTATTAAAGTTTTAATAAAGTATTTGAGAAAAATAATTATATATTCGATGTATCTTTTGAATCTAATTATAGATTATAAATATTCATACACACTACACTATTACTCCACACATAAAATTCACATTTACTTATTAATGGACATCTAAACATTAATAAGTAGAGCACTGATTTTGAAATCTAGATTAAATGTTTACTCTTGAATTGAATGTTTAAGTATTACTTTATTGACTTAAATATAAATTACTATCCTGAACTACTTGTCTTTTTCCACTTCAGTGACCGATTTTTTAATTTTTTCAATCAGATGATTAAATTTTTAATTTTTTTCACATTAGTTCAATTGAACATGCCACATCATAAATTCATGACGTGGTCTGCTGACACGACAAATCTATGTCAATTAAAACTGCCACATCATATTTTTAATAGTTAAAAAAAGGTAAGAATTTAGGCAAATAATATATAATTAATAAAAAAAAAATTAACTACACTTATCCTCTTAAAACATATTACTATAACAAGTTAAAACAAAACAAAAACTATAGTAGAACAAAAACTAAATTAAAACAAAACAAACTTAAAAACAAAACGAAACGAAAGAATAGTTATAAAATAAAATACATTAAACAAAACTAAAACAAGAAATATCAAATTTTTAGTTATTAATGTCCAAAACAAATCGGTCAAAAATTTCTCAAAATGGCATAAACCTGATACTGATATTCATCATCCAACCCTTTTCTTCTTGTTCTCATTTTCTTTTGTTTGACGGCAAACATGGTGGAGATAGTATCGTAAACTATGGCAATTGTTGAGTCTTTGATTGTTGGGTCTTCTTCTTCCTTTCACTTGTTCTTCTTTCCTCCATCACCACCCTTAATTTAGATATTAGTTCAAAAATAATTCTTAAAAACCATCCAAATCTGATTTTGATGGTATAAATTTGTTATCAAAAACAAAAGTTTTCTTAATCCAGATCTAGATTTGTGGTGTCAACAATTGTACTTGAGATTTTTTAATTAATGATGATTACACCCAGATCTGATTTTTTTTTTGGATACACAGCATATAGTTTGAATTTGGCTGGGCTTGTTGGGTTCATCGTAAACGCTGACCAAATCAACATCATCATATCTAAAATTTGTTATTCAAAAACAAAAGTTTTCTCAATCCAGATCAGTTTTTTTTTTACCAAACAGAGATGGTGAATCTCAGTTTGAAAATGGTCAAGCTTGTTGGGATCTAAAGTTGCTAGAGAAGATGATGTTGTCTGCATCTAGACTAGGAACTAGTGTAATATTGATGATGATGAGGTTGGTGACTATGTACTACCGTTTGTTGGTGGTGGCTGGGTGGAAATGACTGATAAACAAGTTCGTATACCCGAATATTCGAATAATCTGTTTATTCGAATAAAATAAACGGAAATGGATTTATCCGTATTCGGATATTATTTCGAATATGGATAATATTTTTAAAATTCGCCTAATACCGGATACGAATAGCGAATTGATTTTTCGGATACGGATATCACTGTATCCGGATCCGTATATCCGTTTACACCCCTAAACAAAAGACATTGAAGTTACTCATTACACCTGATTAACAGAAGTGTCGTAAAAGCTACATTTTCACTCTGACTAATAAACCTGATCATTACTTTCCAAAGTCCAAACACAAGAACTATCTCAAACAAAGGGCAAATGCATAATACATAATTACATGGGCATAAAAGAGCTTTCAAACACCACAGTTACACTCTATCCACACCAACTCAACTCAAGTCAAAAAAGACTTTTTATCCCAATCTTGATACTCTATCCAACACCAGATAAGAATTAATCATATTGCAAAACAATACAAACAAGCTAAAAATACACACATATCATCAGACAATAAGATTTTTTTCAGCAGTAATAAAGTACAAAGCACACTAATTAAGCTCAAAACAACTTAAAAGAATAAAAAATATATACCACTAAAAGCAAGGCCATAACAAGCAACCACGCAAGTCTGAATCACTGTATTCTCTTGACTAGTAAATGGTTTAACATCAAACCCTAATTTGGACAAAAGCCCAGTCCATGACTTGACGAGGAAGAAGCCGAGCAGCCCTGCGGCAACATTCAGGGACGGAATGATCCCGACCGTCAGATTGAGCTTGTGAGTGATGATACAGAAGAGTGCCCCCAATATAGCACTCACCACCAACCCTCTGATCGTGATCTGATCTTTCCATTCTGGGATTATTTCCAGTTCAAAATCCCTATTGTCAGTAGTCTCATCCCTTAACAAGGGTTCAGAAATCTCCACGGCTGCTGAGGAGTGATTCTCCTTGCCCATTACTATAAAAATTCGCTAGGGCCCGTAGAATTTGGAGAGAATTTGGGGACTAGGGTTTGCAATCTGAGTGGACTAGGAATTCGATGATATTTATGAGAGGATTTGTTTGATTCCTTGTGGAACGAATAGATGGGGAATTAGGCTTTGAATTGAATTATGGTTGGGAAAATTCAGAAGAACGACTTATTCGGGGTTAAATATTTTTAATATTAATATACTCGTTAACTAGTTATATTTTTTTTCATACGTAAATTAATTAAAAAAAATTCGCTTTATCTATAACAACACTTTTATTATAAAAATATCAACTTCCTATTCCATAACCCGCAATCCAACATTACTTACCCGTAGGGGTGATCAAAAAAATCGGTTTTTTTGATTTTTTCCTCGAATCGCAGTTGGTACCAAACCGTGGTGACCGATTTTTCTCGATATCGCTTTTTTTCAGCTGGGTTTTCGATTTTTTTATTTTTCGGTTTGATAATTGAGTATTGATATTTTAGAATTCGGTACGAACCGAAATACCGAAAAGAAAACCGAAATGTATTCACTTAATCACTTTACTGAGTTTACCGATGAGCACAAAATGGAAGCCTTGGAGGAGGAGTTCTTCTTCCGGTGGGTTTACGACGTCGTTGAAGGGTACGACCAAAGTAGTGGGCCGTTTGTCTGATTCTTCATACATGGCCACAGTGCTTCGAGCTACGGCTAGAGATTTCATGGTCGTAAGGCAAGAATGGGCTGCAATTCGAATCCAAACCGTCTTTCGAGCTTTCCTGGTAATTAATTCGGGGTTCTCTACACTCCACCTATTTCTAATTTACTGTTTATTTGATAATCGTATTATTGTCCTGTTAGCAAACTCTAGTGATTAATTATCTATGCATGTGCATTAAATTTATTGTTTGGTGATAACACACCAACATAGTACAATTTAAGGTGTAAATTGGAAGGTCATATTTCATCCCAAAACAATTTTGTCAATTAACAAGCTTCTTGAGAAATGAAAAAGTATTATGGAATGTGTAATTGTTTTTGATTAATGTCCTCTTCTCCGCTGCCTTTTCAATTGAGCAGAATCATGGAATTAGGAGATTGTTAAAAATCCAAAATGTTTGACAGAATAGTATAATGTCTGAAAATCATCAATTTTAATATGTAAGAAAGAGGTGCTGGAAATAGAACCCGAGTATGCTAGAGTTTTTCTAGGAAAAATGTTTTGAGCTTAAAATGGTGTAGAAAACATGATAGCTGGAAAACTATCCCAGTTAAGAATTTCCATAGTACAAAACTGATGTGTGTGTGTGTGGGCATGTTAACTTTGTTCAAAGTTTTTCATTTACATAAAATAGCAATGATGAATAAATATGTCTTTTTCTATATGATTAACATTGTCTTCTAATTTGAGTTTATGTTATTATTGAAGGCAAGACATGCTTTGAGGGCCTTGAAAGCATTGGTGAGGCTTCAGGCTATAGTTCGCGGACAACAGGTTAGGAAGCAAGCTGCTGTGACACTAAGGTGCATGCAGGCTCTTGTTCGAGTGCAGACTCAAGTCAGAGCTCAATGTAATGGTGCTTCTTCAGAAGGACAGACTGCAGAGGTTGGATTGGATCAACATGATCCCATTAAGCAGGTTGAGGTATAATTATTAATCTTTTGTCCAATACAAATAAGCAGAATTTTTTTTATATGGATGTTACCAGTCAAATTTCAGAAAATTAAAAAGTGTATCAATCAATTACCTTGGCAATAAACAGGGTGGATGGTGTGATAGTCATGGAACAAAGGTGCAAGTGAGAGCAAAGCTACAAATGAAGCAAGAAGGAGCAATGAAGAGTTTAACTTATGTTCAGGGAATATACTGTTCTGTTATGTTCAGTTGATGAAATGACTGTTTTGTCACATGGAATTGCATTCTTGTTTTGATTATGTGTTGACAGTGTTGCATTCTTGTTCATAACAGAGATAATGAAATGACTCTGTTTTGCATTCTTGTGTTGGCACTTGGCAGTGTTGCATTAATTTTTTGGCAGTGTTGCATTCATGTCTGCTAGTCTGCTACTGCTAATTCTGGGCATCTTCTTATGCTGCTATTCAACTCATTGATTTTTGAATAGCAATAGTTCTCTCACTTCTCACTACTAGTACTACTAGACTACTAGTACTGTACTAGTATTTGATTGAAATTGAGTTCTATTTTGCAAATTGCAATGCTATGAAATGACAGAATGAAATTGGACAAAAACTACTTTTTCTTAAACTCATATTTCACTTATAATTAGTTCTAAAATTACTTTTATCTTTTTTGGTGTAAAATTCCTGCTAAAGTTTCCATCGTTGGACTTGATTCAATTTGATATGTAGACAGCTTTTGCTTTAATTGCATGGGTTGTGTATATAGATCTTGCATTGTTTGATTGAAATGGAGTTCTATTTAACAGATTGAACTTGGACAATAAAGCATCACCAGCAACTCCCATTAACAAATAAAGTCCCAACAATAAAGCATCACCAGCAACTCCCATTAACAAATCATCAATAACAAGCAGCCAACAGTAAACAAGTAACCAACAACAAGCCAACAGTAAACAAGGCAACAAGCCAACGCCCAACAGTACACAAGCCTTAAAACAGTTTTAATTGACATAACAAGCAGCCAAGCCAACTACAGTTTACAAGTCATATATAAATTGTATATGATTAATGATTTCTTTTTCTTAGTTTTAAAAAAAATGTTAATATATTAACAAAATTTTATTTAATTATTATTATTTATTAATAATTACATATATCACCATGCATGCGGTATAACCGAAAACCGAACCGAAAAAACCGGTACCGAATTTGTACCGAACCGGTACCGAAACCGGTAATTCGGTACCGGTTTCGGTTCTTGATTTTTCGGTAATTCCGGTTCGGTTTTTTCGGTACCGATTCGGTTTTTTACTGATGAGCACCCCTACTTTCCCGCCATTTTTCTCAAATATTTTTCATCCTTAATCTACATACTAACTATCTCTCTCTAATCTTCTTCATCCTAATATTATAGAGTTAGTTCAGAGATTTTTAGGAGACAAGCTTCTTCTTATTACTCTATTTGGACTCATGCTTTGATGCATTCAAGTTATATGGATTTACATCAAATCAAATCAGATATAGGTTCTAAATTAAATACCCAAGAAATAATTTGAGGGAAGAAAAGAAGAATTTATGGGTTCTCAAGGAAAAAAAATTGGGTAGAGGTGGAGGTGAAGGCCATTGAGGCTTCCTAATTCTTACTCACTACCCTCATAGAGTTCTTGAGTACCGCTGACTATGTAACTCCCTATTCAAATTTGATTCGTTGGATGAGAATAATGCACTTCAGATTCAAATGACGACAGTGGCAATAGTGGTGATGATCCAAAATAATTTTTGAATAAATTTTTAAATCTGTCACAGTCCCAATCCCCTTTGTAAATTGTGATATATTAATGATGGAATTAATTTTTCTTAAATAAAAATTAGCTTGTATTTTAATTTCTAATTTTAATATTGTGAATATTTTTATATTAGGGTTTACCCAACAATAATTGATTTTTTATACTAAAAGCATAAATAATTGAAAGAAGTTTAAGTAAGAAAGTCCACATAAGTTATAAGTTGTTAAAAACACGTAAACTTATTCTTGAATATGTGTTGCTTACGTGTCTATTTTCGTTAAATATCAAATAATTTAACATTTTTTCTAATTATTTATAAGAAAACAAAAATTAAATTTATTGACTATAAATATATATATATAATTAATTATTTATAAGTTAACCTAAAATATAATAATCTAAAAATATTTAACCCATTGGTGGATAAGTTACATAAATGACAAGCTTTTGCTGCGAATAAGATGACGGAACCTTATAAACTGATTTTTTTGTAACGTGGGGCAACGTGCCCATGTGGGTCCTACTTGTAAGGGTTATCTAACAAGGCGTTGCAGTCTTTTTTTAAGGTGGAAATTGAGCTCATAATTGATCCAAGATACTAGTTTTACATTGCATATATTGAATAAATTCAAGCACAACATTCGATTGATATTTAATTGAGTGAGTTAATTTAATTGATCAGTTAACTTGAACGAGTTGAATAAAAAAATTCAAAATTTTAAGATATTTTAAGTGCATACATTTACAACTTTAATAAATAAATTCAACCGTCATACTATTTTATATTACATACTATCATCATTTTAACGACAAAACCCAACCTAAATTGATCCATTATTATATAAAATGATAAACTGTTAAATTAAGATTGACGGTCATGATTTAATCGAATCGTCAGTCCGATCCGTCGTTTTAAAAGGCATGAAAGAAAATCTTTCCCTCTACACCACTACGAAATCTATATATATTCAATATTAAGACCTTTGATATTATTCATAAATTTTGTGGTGAGTGCATGAATGGTAAAAGAACAAACTTGGAAATGGCCGTCGTACCCAAGGCACAACATCAAGTATCCATGAGCCAGGCAACAACACAGATTGAAGATTATACAGTTACAGGCTCTTCCTTAAGCACTCCACCCATTTCCATGCTCCACGATTGGTCGACCAAAGACACCAACTCTCTGGAGGTAACAAAGGCCCCATTACAAACAAATTGGCACATGTAATACATAACAAATTTAGAATACAAAGAGCTGCAGCGCCATTGTTCTTCTCACTTATGGTTTAAAGATTCATATCCATCTGACGCATAACTTCCAAATTTTCAAGAAAAGTCAACAATATACCAATACGGTTATTTCATTTTTTTTTAGCATTGAAAGATTACTTCCTATTTTGAGTTTTTAAAAATCCCTTCATATTGTCCGGCCCTTTTACACATGTGACATGTAACAGTTTAGGGTTGCTGCAAAGTGAAAAGTGTTTCAGTAAATTTACTCCACCACTACATCAGCTAACCTATAAGCAAAAACTATAGCTAAATCATAGAGTGGAACAAGCTCTAGTAGAGATTAGCAGGAGCAAACATTTTTAAATCTCCAGATATAGAAAAACCCTGTGCCTCAGCATGACACAGGGTTTTTCTAGGTTTAAATATCCAATTTCATTGCTGGCCAAGACTGAAGGCAGAATGTGAAATAATTCCCTTAATTTTTAGGAGTATTAGAAAAATAAAATCTGGCAACTATGACCAGAATAATAAATGAGGCAGAAAATGCAGTGATTAGGAGAGGGAGAGGGGGACGGGAGGGGGGGGGGGGGGACTTACTTGAGGTCATGGCTAACAACAAGTATGGTCAGTTCTTCCTTTAGATGTTTTAACAGCTTTACAACATCTGCACGAGCCTTCCAATCTAATTCCAAGGTCACAAAATATGCTATTTCAGTAGTATGGGAGAAAAATACTCACAGAATTCAGGATGGGATATAGAACAATATCTCTGACATGTGAAGGTTGAGTCCCCAGACCCTAAAATATTCCTAGTAAATTTCTTACTGTTAAGAAGTCATATGACATACTTAACAAAATTACGAAAGAAAAACAAAATTACTAGAAGTTAAAGAATAATCTATTATCTTTGGTATTTGTATTAGTGTTAGATGCTCAAATGACTTGAAGCTTTTCTCAATAAGTAAAGCCATATAAGTAATTGTCAATTACACATGGTGTCAGCAAATATTTCCAACCTTTTGACTCCTCTTTAAAAAAACCATAATAAGTTTTCTGGACAGGCAACATGTCAGACTTTGATACATATAATTGTAAAATAAATACATTAGCACAAAACGTAGTTAGATCACATTTCAATGGCTTATAGGAGTGACATAGTAATTTAAAACAATTGGATTACAGACTCAAAATAGAAGCATCTCCATACCAAGACCGGCAAGAGGCTCATCCAATACTAATAAGTCAGGAGTTTGTACCTGAGTATAGTACAAAGTCAAAAAACGTTTATAGTCAAACCATTACCTAAAAATGAATGGGTATATAAGCTTTGGTTTTAAGACATTTCAGCATTGTAAAGACAACCAAATATAAATATAAAAAATATAAGCATACAAATGGATATATGTATACACACGCACAAAAAAGGGAATGGTCTTACTAACTGAATTGCTAGGGCAAGCCGACTGTAGCCACCACTCAAGGACTTGGGATCTTTATCCAAAGTGATTCCATTTAGACCAACCTATGTGTTCAGTTACACAAGAAATGGATGTAAATTTATACCAAGCAGTACCTATAGATTTTGACACAAAGAGAAACACATTGTTCAAACTGAGAAGAAGTAGAGTACTGAAGTAATAGCTCTCTGTAGTCTGGAAGTGAGAAGCTCTTTCAGCTGAAGGTCACCCTTTTGTCTTGGCCACCCAAACGTAACTTCATCAAGAACAGTATCTGCCAGAAAATACCTAGCCCACAATATATTATCTTAGACACTTCAAATAAGAAAACATTGAGAAAAAAGAAGAAGAAAAATAAGAGAGTCAAATAATAGAAGATTTGAAATGCAGTTGTACAGCTCAATGCCTTTTATCCCAAACTAGTTGAGGTAGAAAAAGTGTAAGAAGGCAAGGAGAAAAAAATAAAAAGATAAACAGATAAATTAAAATTAAAATAGATGGAAATAAATAAATAAAAACACACTTGTGTATGGAAACATATGTATCAAAAATTCTTCTCACTCTACGATATGCAGATTGCACTTCTCCACTCACTCCTATGAAAGGTCATGTACTCATGTCATCGGTTATATTTTGCTCCTCCAAGTCTCCTTTTACTACTTCCCCCAAGTCATTTTAAGCCTTCCCCTCCCTCCCTGTCTTACATTTCTTATTGATAGAAAACTACTCTTCTCACCAGTGGATCTACAGGCTAACGTTGGATATGATCAAACAATAAAGTGCTGTTATAGAATCCAAATACAAAGGAAAACCACAGAACAATATTAAGCCACATAAGTTAAGGGAACGTGACAAATTAACACCAAAAGAAAATATATCAAGATATGTAAACTAAAACTCCTAAAGCAAAAGAAGAGTACAAGACATATAGTTTGGAAATAATGTAAACACAAAATTACTTTAGAAATTTGGTAAAATCAAAGGAAACTAGATAAAGAATATAACTAGATAAGAGGGGTATAAAACTAATTTACAGGCCCTGAAACCAGAGAGGTAAAGAAAACAAAATAAAATACAAGATCATACTCACACGTCAAATTATATAATATATATATGTATGTAGGTAGATATATTGTAAATATTTTTATAGTAGTAACACGGTAGTACGGTCGAAAAGTGGAACAAAATAGTGGAAGCATGACTTTTCGATCCAGGTCCACTTTTTCTCATTAGGCCAAAAGTGGACGAAAAACACGAGGGAAACCAGGAAAACTTTGAGGAGGGAAGCCTTTTTCATATAGGCCCAGGAGAGGTGGGAAGCTTTTCCCATACAGGCCTTCTTATTTTATGCATAGATAGTTGTATTTATCAAATACAAATTAATTTATTATATATGTTGTAATTTAACTCATTTGAGATATTATTATGTAAAAATATGTTTTGATATATCACCATGTTACAATATTTCCATGAATGAGTGTCTCACTTGACTCTTAGACTTTGTTTTATGCATATTAAGGTTTTCCTAGGACAAGCTAAAACATATTTCTTTAATAATTTTTTCAAGTAATGAATTTCAGAAAAGTAAAGCATAAAAATAGATTATGTATTCCTGAACAAATCTTAAACCGCGTAGCAAAAATCAAAAAGTCAAATGAGACTTTTCTTTTTGTATGGAGGAGCATATATCTTATCTTTTATATGTAATTATTGTAATAATATAAAAGTATATATACTTTTCCAATAAGATGCAGTTAAATTGCTAACATATACTCATACTAATCTCCACATATTTCCTTCCTTCTCATTATCAAACATGCAAAGTGGCACCCTCAATTTCTTGTCCTACCCTTGTGTTATAGCAAATAAAATGATGGAAAAACACCTACCCTTATGTAGGGAAGCGAACCTTCAATCGTACCATGTTTCAATCAGATGGACTTTAATAACAACGGTAATTACGAAATGAAATAGAAAAGAACAAAAAGAAACATGCCACTAAAATAATGGTGACAAGAGGCTGAATGATTACATAGTTACAGCAGTCTGCAATACAGAGTGCAACAAGCATTAGACATTTAACTAAATGACTATAAAATTAAAAATACTATAAACTTGTTGGTTTTGATTTGCCACAACAGTACAGATGATGCAAAAATTCTAGGCATAATTAATAACAACATAAGAACAATTCCTTTGTTATTCAAATAAGAAGTTGATACCTCTCAGGAAACTGAAAAACAATGCCAATTCTTTCTGGGGATAATAATTCGGGAGACTGATTTGGATTACTGTCATCACTATATCTTTGAATATAAAGCGAACCTGATGTCGGTTTACTAATCCCTGCAATAAGCTGTATGAGAAAAGTTAGAAGTTTACAACATGAATTACAAAGAGGGATATAAAGAAATAACAGTTAACCTGCAAAAGAGTAGTTTTTCCACTTCCACTCCGTCCAAAAATTAAACCAAAACTGCAGCATACAGAACACCCAATAATCATATTGATGCAAAACATAATACCTTTAATCATATCAATACCGGGTGGTTCTAAATGTCCTAAAAATTGTTGAATTTATTATATTCAATTCTGACTAGAAACCCATACCTTTTCTCTTTAAGGGAGATATTAACTCCACTCAAAATGTTGATTTCTGTTCCTGGAGGTCGATAGCTAACATCCCTTATCTCAAAATAAAGTAATAGGAATGTTTCAGTAATTTCTTTCACTTCTATATGATAAAGAATAATAAATTTGCAACAGAAACTTAGTTGCAAAACACAATCCATTCTACAAAGAAGTACAGCAAGCAGCAAAGGATTCATGAATGTTATTTCAAAGTCAATTGCTCAAAATAGTTGGCAATATAAAAACTAATAGCAAGGGCAGATGTTAGGTGAGGCCAATATATTTCATTGGAGAGCTGCATATTTGCAGACACAAAGGAAAGCAAGACCATCTATTATATATGAAGAGCAGCAATCGTTCATACATCAAACTAAGCAAATTCTCAAAACAAGTAGCTTGAATTAGGGATAAGAGATTCTCCCCATAACTGTCCTTTAATTAGTTGGACTGTATTTCAGTAATGTTCAGTTAAAGATGAAAGGGGACGGTGTGTGCCACCCTAAGGGTTTACGTTAAAATAAATACCCTCATACTTAGAAGCTCATTAAGCCTAATTCTTTCCAACTTTAAAAACACACCCTAGGTTTTTTATTACACTGTCATCACTCAATAAGAAATAAATGGAAAGTATTTAAGTAGTTTGAATTGCTCCCTTTGGCACTTGTATCTATAGAATGCACGTTTTTCCTCAAAAATAAGGTAAGAGATTTAAATGAATTAAAAACTGGGATACCCAACTGAGTATCTAAGTTGGATGACCAACACGTAAAATAACATAGTTTTGAAGACAATATAAGTGCATTAAATGTGGAGACAAAAGATAAATGCAGTAATGTGTAGAGTAGAGAAAGACAACAGTTTGTAAATGTGAAGATAACAACCGCTACACTTATTTTTTCTCAAATAGTATTACACAGTTGGGTATCCAAATCTGATACCCAAGCTGAATATCGCGTGAGCCATTAAGGAAAAATAGATTTTGCAAAACAAGACTTTTACTAAAAATCGGTCAATCCTCCTTAGATGTAAATACCAAGGAATGTTGATAAATGTGAATAACTCAATTATTCAACCACTAAAGTAATTTAATAAAACTTTACCCCATGCAAGTTAAAAATCCTTGGGATTCCTTTCCTGGAAAACTCACAAACGAGTGCAAAGTATTTCCTTGATGGAAAAAAATATCAACAACAAATGAACTTTATGTAATTGTACGACTTGTAATTTCAGTAAATTAAACCTGAAAGGCTGAAACTACTAAGCTTTACATACAGAGAACTTAATGCAAATGAAACAATTTCAGTTAAATTATTCCATATACAGTAGAACCTCTATAAATTAATACTGTTGGGACTGGAAAATTTTATTAATTTAGAGAGTTATTATTTAATCGATAAATTAATAATTTATTAATTTAAAGAGTGTTTTTCTATTCGGTGAACATAAATTTAATTACATTAAAATTATTGCATTTTATTGATATTTATAGCATACTTTTTTTATGAAATGTATCATACTTATTAAATTAATATAATAATAGAATTCATTGTAAGTGATATTAATTATTTTAATAATTAAATAATGTTCATTGTATCCACTTTTCAAATTACATTCACGTTTTATTTCAAAAAAATTTATATTCAATTAAATTTGAATCTCAAGACAAAATATTATTTTGATGGGACCAATATTAAGGATGAAATTCAATTTGATTTGAATTTCAAGAAAAATTAAGAATGAAATTAAGATAAATTTGAATTTCAAGATAAAACAAACGGTAATAGAATCATATTTTACAAGAATGTCCTGTATATATTTGTAATTTAAAAAGAATTATTAATTTATGATTTTGATGGGACCATATATTTATATATAGGGTCTTTTTAAAATTATTATTTTATCAAAATTATTAATTTATCCCATTAGCCCAAGTCGGGATCGGTAAAAAATATTATTTTAGAGAGATTATTAATTTATCATGTATTAATTTACTACTGTATTCAGTAGGTTGTTTAGAGTAATGTAAAATTGCATTGTAGTATGAAGAAAGGCTAACAGAAGTACAGAACTTTACAAGCAATATAGGATCATAAATAAATAAACAGTGGATTAACATAATTGTATATGCATATGTAAACTGATGGATATGAATACCAGAAGAAACTTACTTCGAAGCATCTGTAATCACAGAATACTTTGACTGGTCGAGTCTTTCTGAATTTTACACTGTATGTAAGAAATCAATTCAATCAAAAACACTGCGCGGGAAATTTTGAGATAAAATTATAATTACATTTTATGTAAACAATATATCAAAAAATGAATTGCGTTCACCTGAAGCATGATTGAGTAGAGAAAATGATTGAAGGCTTGACTGATTTCAAACCAAGTGCGACTGGCAAGGGAACTGAAGAGCAGGAGGTTGCCATATCTCCGTCTGTCTCGGGTTAGATCGAGATCAGATTTGAGATTGAGACCCGATCCAGGAGCAACTCTCAATACGTGGACTGGAGGCCTTGAGTTTTCGCGGTACGTGCTATGGAAAGGATTTGGGCTTGAATCCGACCGACGTAGTAGAAATTATACCCAACCCAACTACCTTTACACACCCAAATTATAGACACACCTAACAATAAAATAATAATAAATGAGGAGAGAGAAAGTGGTGTGGAGAGAGGAGAAAGAAATATTTTATTACTATTTTACCCTTGGTGTGTTTTTGAATGTACAATTTAAGTGGGGGAAAAGCATGTTTACCCTATTGTGGTCGTCGTGTTTTAAGCAATTACTAATGTACCTTAAAAAAATTAATTAACTTACTGTACTTTTTAAAATTAAAAATTAGGTCATTCCGTCCAATTTTCGTCACAGACGTTAAGGAGTTAGTCAAGTTTTCCTATGTGTCTTTTTTAAAAATAAAAATAAAACGTGGCATCATAAAAAACAAAAGCAAATATCAAGTCAAAAGTAAATCCACCCTTCTGAACCTTCAAACTCTACTGGATTTCACTCTTAAAAGCAAAGATCTAGTCGACATTGAACGCCTCTTCGGTGAGTTATCAGTGAAGAATCTCTTCACTTCTTCTCTCAGTAATTGTGAGACCCCAGATTTTATCAATAAAGATTTAAATTTTGTAGAAATAATTTTTAATATTATGGTGTGAATTTGAGATAATATTATAGTTGTGGGTAGTATTTATAAATTTTGCAAAGTATGCAGTGGTTATATTATATTCGATTGGTGGGGAATATTCAGGTTTAGCGAGGAATATTCAGATAACTACCAATCATTGGTGGACCCTACAATGTAATTATTGTTGATCGATTGAAAAACGACAAAAATATTTTATCAAAATAACGGCGGAAGTTTTACTGGTTGATCTCGTTGAACTACTTCGGTAGTAGAAAAGATGAATACGTGTGGTCGCATAAGAAATTTCCACGTGATGATTATCGATGCTTATGTGAGAAGTCACCATTTGATTCCATTATCATTTATTAATAATATGAATTATTATAATGATAATGACGTTTTGTTTTATTTGTATTATTAACGTAATAAAACGTAAACATCTTTTATATAAAATAGAATACTTTATTAAAGTTATTCTATAAATAGAATATATTATATTTTATTATGCATAGTGTTGCGTAGTGTTTTGCATAGTGTTTTGCGTAAGATTGCATAGTAAAATGTTTTTATATAAATAGAATATATTATATTTTATTTAAAAGATTTTTCTTTAAATATGGATAGCCGATTAAAAAAGTAAATCAATCTGAACTGCTCATGGATTAATTCTTATGCATTCCATTTTCCTATAAATAAAGCTCATTCCTTCATTATTTTCTTACGAATTCATTGAAACTCTAGAGAGAGAAATTATAGAGAGAAGCTATAGAGAAAATTATGAAAGAAGAAGAGTATTCCTGCTACTTCACTACTTCTATATTCAGGTTCTTTTTACTGTAAGGGGTGTTATTCTTTCTTCTTGAAGAGAACTTCATTATTCCATTCATTATTATTCCATTGGAATAACTCAGTAAAAGTGGCATACCCTATATATAACTTCGTATACGCGGCATACCCTATACTTGGTGAAATCCTTATGTTATTCCGTTGCTTATTATTCTCATTGGAATAACTTTTGATAATGCGGCTTTACCCTATACTTGGTGATATTCTTCTATTATTCTCGCTGGAACATCCTCGTGCATGTGTTTTACACCTGACCGGTTCCGCTCTTTATTATTATTCATTTGGAACATCCTGCTCACGTGTTTTACACCGACTGGTTCCCGCTTTTTATCATTCTCCGCTGGAATATCCTATCTGTGTTTTTTACACCGGATCCGGTTCCATCTTTATTATTCTGTTGGAACATCCCGCTTGTGAATTTCACCGACCGGTTCCGTTATTATTATTCTGTTGAATAACTCCGTCCATGCAAGTACCGCATGCATAGTGATTTCTTTTGTTATTCCATTCTTTATTATACCCAAATTGGTTAAAACTTTGACTTCTATACTCCATGAAATTAGTAGAATATCCTCGATATTTGCGTTTCATCCAAAGATCTTTTCATGGAAATATTCTTCCGATCATTCTTGAATTTTACTCTCACGTAAACAAAGATTGCGTCGACAATTTGGACGTTAATAATTCATGGATTAAATAATTCTTGAACTTGTTTTATTGAATTACTATGTCATTGTCATCATCCTCATGTTATATTATGTTATCTTTGCTTACGCAGCATAGATGAACTTAGTATGATTATGACCGAGGATCATTCTAAGATAATCACGACTTGATATAAATGATGTGACAAAAGTCCTCGATGGCATCAGTGAATGCAATGATGGATAGTTTTTGGTATGATTATGACCGTAAGTGATTCTTAGATATAGTCATGACCATTGATAATTTGATGAAAATCTTTGGCCAAGGTACGAGGATGATTAGATGTGGTGGTTTATTCATTAAACCGAGTCTTAATGATAAAATTGATGAAAAACCTTTAAATCATAAAAGATAGTAGACTTTATTTTCTACTTGATTTTTTAATGGATCGCATATTCCGATGCAGCTTAAACCGGTTGTCTATTGTATTTTATCGCTTTAACATCGTTGAAGGCTAATGATAATTTATTCTCGCATTATCTTAGTCATAATATTTCTTCTTGGGCTAGTTAAGCTCACCCTTTCTTTCAACGTTCTCTTGTGAAATGAGAACATAGCCGGGACGAAGCCTGGGAACGGAGTAATGGTCCGCAGGATAGCATTAGTAGTCCTCACTATTCGTGAAATAAAGTGATAATAGTTGTAATGAGGACTCCTTTTGAGTTTGTATAATATCTAGTAGACAATATTTGTATTCAAACTCACGCTTTATGTCGTATTGCATACCTACGCTTATGTTAAGTAAGTTGTATTTGAATTTATGTACCATGTAAGTGGCGACCCAAGATGGGTGACGATACCTAATTTTGGGGGCGTCACAACAGTATCGAGCTTAGGGATATGATCCTCGCTAAGATGTGAGAATAGTACTAGGAGGGAGAGATTGGGAATTCCTTCGCTAAGTATGACCTACCTAAATTTATTTGGTATTTAATTGGTCATCGAGTATAGGGATAATATGTGATATGTTAATTAACCCTTGTTTTGTGACGTTGTTTGTATTTAGATGTTGTGAATAGGGCTCGGTTATCGGAGCGCGATAATGAGTCACCAACCAAAAGGTAACGACCAACAACACGATAATAATCATACCGGCCAGAATTCGACCATCTAACAATGATGACCATCGTGGGAGAAATTATCATGCCAAGAATGGTAACCACTTGGTGGTAATCATGGCCAAGATAATAGAAGTGGAAATTTCAAGAAGAGAAGGTCATTTAGCTCGATTTTGTCGCGGCACCAAAGTCAAGTCCAATTTGGGACGGTGGCACCAAAGGCGGATACTGGATAAAACAAAGTCGGTGGTTTCATGAAGAGCGTTTTTCATGACTTCTTAAAAGCAAGTGACTCGAACGGTTAGCACGTTAGTTAGTTAATTATAAATTCTTGCTAAGTCTATACCTTATAAGATACCTGGGTTCTACCCATTATTTTATCTCGCTTTGCTTGCGCTCAACATTTAAATTTGACTCGGGAGAAGTTAGACTTTAACTTATTGGTGGAAACTTCGTTGGGAGAAACCTTCACACCTCCACATTTTATTAATCTTGTTGTTTCAAATAAACACTTTCACGCTACTTCGTCGATATTATCTCTTTGAAAATATTTGCCTTTGATGGTATTTTAGGAATCAATTGGTTAACTACTCATTATTCTTTTTGTAAGGTTGTTAGCTTTCATATTCCTAACCAACTCATTATACGATTCAAAGCAACCAAACCACTAAAGTCAATCATTGTCGTATCAAGCCATAAGTAAAGAGCCCCGATCCTTTCGTTGTTGACTTCCTTGTGTGGAATACACCGGCCTGGACTTTTCAGAGGCGACATCGTGAATGAAGATGGCAAGTTTATAGGTATCATTGTGAGGGCTATCTAGGTTAAGGATAGAAGTCACGGTTGGTATCAATGTAACGTCTTATCCAAGTCTTGGATAAGAGTAGCGCTTTTGAATGATATTTCTATCATTAATAAATTTCTTGGACGTATTCTTGAAGATTTCCTAGCCTACCCTAGAGCGTGAAATCGAATTTTGTATTGACCCGATCAAAGAAAAACCCATTTCTTAAACCCTCAAATATTTCTTCAACTAAATGAATAAATTTTACGTGGTTTATGATGAAAGTCATAATAAAAGCATTGGAATAATGAAAATCATGGGTATTCGTGGTATTAGTAAGTTTTATGATGAGTTATGTTGGTTAGTATGTAAAAACATGAAAGTTTCTTAGAAATCACAAAGAGTTGAAAATCGATTTTTGGTGAAAAACGTAACATGAAATTCAATTGACCATATCTCTTATTATATTTTGAATTTTTGAATGTGATCAAGTCCTAGAGTTAGATCTATGAGTTACCTAACTAATCCAAGTGGAATTACTGGAAAAGGTATTGTAGATTTTTGTGTGGACTGATTTTAGCAAAGGAGGCCAAAGCTGTAAATTTCAAAATGCTACTTTTGAGAAACTTTAAGGGGCTGTTTCGGCCACTTAAATTATGAGAAAAATTCTGGCCTTTTGGGACATGAAATTATATGGTATAAAGTACCTTCTGTCCAAAAATGAGCTCATTCTCGACTTAAAATGAGCAAGTTATGACTATTTCAATATTTAGGTTTTTCCGATTTAAAATGCTATAACCAAGTTCTATAACTCCGATGACCATGAAATTTAAACCGGAAGCTCACGTTAACATGTGTAAGGTCCTGCCAAGATTTGGGAATTTTGGAGTTAAACTTGAGGTAGCTAATTTCTTAAGGAATTAAGTGGAAATTGATTTTTGAAAAATAGTAAATGAATTTTAAAAATTCGAGAAAATATATATTTTCATTATGGGACTATATTATGCTAAATCCCAGAAAAGAAAATATTTTTGGGACTGATTTGGTATTTTTCATGAAAAAGTTTAATTCTGAACATACGAGTTAAATATGTTATGTGAAGTAACAAAGTTGAAAATAGGATATTATGGCTGAGAATCCTATATAGTAGTATATGCATATTTTTTTGAGAGATTTGATAATTGGTGATGATATCTTATGAGTATGGCATTTTGAATGATTAAATGCATTATATGGTAAAACGTAAACAATTAAGAAAAATTGTTTATAAATTTAAGAAATGATTAAAATATTGTTATAATATTAATGATATTAGATTATGAGATTATTAAGTGATTGATAACATGGGGATATTCTTGAATCTCGGATAAATTATATTATAAATGTTTAATATTTATCCTTTATCTCATTTGATTGATTCTTTATATCATTATCCCTCACGCTTATATTATGTTGAAAGTCATCATATTCAGTAGTGCATAGATGGACTTGGTATGATTATGACTGTGGATTGTTCTTATAATCATAACCGTAAATGAATACACGATTATCTTTGGTAGTAGTGCATGGATAATTGTGGTCGTGATACTAATGAATACACGCTTATCTTTGGTAGTAGTCATGGATAATTTGTGGTCGTGATACTAATGAATACACAATTATCTTTGGTAGTAGTGCATGGATAATTTGTGGTCGCGATATCTTAATGAATACACAATTATCTTTGGTAGTAGTGTATGGATAATTTGTGGTCGTGATACTAATGAATACACGATTATCTTCGCCGTAGTGCATGGATAATTTGTGGTCGTGATACTAATGAATACACTATTATCTTTGGTAGTAGTGCTTAGATAATTTATGGTCGTGATACTAATGAATACACAATTCTCTTTGGTAGTAGTGCATGGATAATTTGTGGTCGTGATACTTAATGAATATCCTTGGCCTTGTAGATGCGGGGATGATTCGATGATATGAATTAATTATCGAAATGAGTCTCAAAGATGAAATATTAATTCATGGATGTGGTAAAAGTCATCTTCGTCAGTAGTGTATTGATAGACTTGGTATGATTATGACCAAGGATTATTCGGGTATAATCACGATCAGTATTGAAAACACGAATATCCTTGGCGATGGTGCATGGATAATTCGTGGTCGTGATACTATTAAGTCGCTGCGTCAAAGATTATTGGTTTTACAATTGTATATCTTTAAATTTGTAGTGCAAAGATGAATTGTTAATGAATAGCTTTGATTTCAAAGATGAATTTAATATTTTAAACGATAAAGGTATTCAAGGTATCCTCATCTCTTTATCATACCAGTAATGCACCCTAATTTCGAGGGCAAATTCCATAAGGAGGGGAGATTGTGAGACCCCAGATTTTATCAATAAAGATTTAAATTTTGTCGAAATAATTTTTAATATTATGGTGTGAATTTGAGATAATATTATAGTTGTGGGTAGTATTTATAAATTTTGCAAAGTATGCAAGTGGGTTATATTATATTCGATTGGTCTGGGGAATATTCGGTTTAGCGAGGAATATTCGTACAACTACTCAATCATTGGTGGACCCTATTAATGTAATTATTGTTTGGATTGAGAAAACGACAAAAATATTTTATTGAAATAACTATGGAAGTTTCTGGTTGATCTTGTTGAACTACTCTTAGTAGTAAAAGTAATGCGATACGTGTGGTTGCATAAGTAGCACCAGTATTGATTATCGATGCTTATGTGAGAAGTCACCGGTTTGATTCCATTATTGTTTATTAATAATATGAATTATTATAGCGATAATGACGTTTTGTTTTATTCAGATTATTAACGTAATAAAACGTAAACATCTTTTATATAAAATAGAATACTTTATTAAAGTTATTCTATAAATAGAATATATTATATTTTATTACGATAGTGTTGCATAGTGTTTTGCGTAGTGTTTTGCATAGTATTGCATAGTGTTTTGCATAGTAAAATGTTTTTATATAAATAGAATATATTATATTTTATTTAAAAGATTTTTCTTTAAATATGGATAGTCAGATTAAAGTAAATCAATCTGAACTGCTCATGGATTAGTTACTATGCATTCCATTTTCCTATAAATAGAAGCTCATTCCTTCATTATTTTCTTACGAATTCATTGAAACTCTAGAGAGAGAAATTATAGAGAGAAGCTATAGAGAGAAAATTATAGAAAGAAGAAGAGTATTCTGCTACTTCACTACTTATATATTCAGTTCTTTTACTTGTAAAAGGTGTTATTCTTTCTTCTTGAAGAGAACTTCATTATTCCATTCATTATTATTCATTTGGAATAACTCAGTAAAAGTGGCATACCCTATACATAACCTCAGATATGCCAGCGTACCCTATACTTGGTGAAATCCTTATGTTATTCCGTTGCTTATTATTCTCATTGGAATAACTTTTGTATACGCTATTTTACCTATACTTGGTGATATTCTTCTATTATTCTCATTGGAACATCCCGTCTCATGTGTTTTACACCGGACCGGTTCCGCCTTTATTATTATTATTACATTTGGAACATCCTGTCATGTGTTTTTACACCCACCGGTTCCGCCTTTATCATTCTGTTGGAATATCCTATCTCATGTGTTTTACACCGGATCCGGTTCCATCTTTATTATTACATTGTTGAACATCCTCGCTTGCGTGTAATTTCACCCGACACGGTTCCGTTATTATTATTCTGTTGAATAACTCCGTCCCATGCAAGCACCGCATGCGTAGTGATTTCTTTTGTTATTCCATTCTTTATTATACCCAGTTAGTTAAAACTTTGACTTCTATACTCCATGAAATTAGTAGAATATCCTTGATATTTGCGTTTCATCCAAAGATATCTTTTCATGGAAATATTCTTCCGATCATTCTTGAATTTTACTCTACTGAAAGCGATGATCATGTTGACAATTTGGGCGTTAATAATTCATGGATTAAATAATTCTTGAACTTGTTTTATTGAATTACTATGTCATTGTCATCATCCTCATGTTATATTATGTTATCTTTGGCTTACGTGCATAGATGAACTTAGTATGATTATGACCAGGGATCATTCTAAGATAATCATGACTTGATATAAATGATGTGACAAAAGTCCTCGGTGGCTTCGTAATGCAAATGATGGATAGTTTTGGTATGATTATGACCGGGGTGATTCGGTATAGTCATGACCATTGATAATTTGATGAAAATCTTTGACCGTGGTACAGGGATGATTAGATGTGGTGGTTTATTCATTAAACTGAGTCTTAATGATAAAATTGATGAAAAACCTTTTAAATCATAAAAGATAGTAGACTTTATTTTCTACTTGATTTTTTTAATGGATTGCATATTCCGATGCAGTTAAACTGGTTGTCTATTGTATTTTATCAGTTTAACACTGTTGAAGGCTAATGATAATTTATTACGCATTATCTTAGTCATAATATTTCTTCTTGGGCTAGTTAAGCTCACCTTTCTTTCACTTTGTTCTCTTGTGAAATGAGAACATACATTTTGACGACAGTCGGGAACGGAGTAATGGTCCGAGGATAGCATTAGTAGTCCTCACTATTACGTGAAATAGTGTGATAATAGTTGTAATGAGGACTCCTTTTGAGTTTGTATAATATCTAGTAGACAATATTTGTATTCAAACTCACGCTTTATGTCGTATTGTTATACCATACGCTTATGTTAGTAAGTTGTATTTGAATTTATGTACCATGTAAGTGGCGACCCAAGATGGGTGACGTATACCTAATTTTGGGGGCGTCACAGTAATGGATTCCGGGCCAACCCATATCTCTGTATTCACTATGTTCACTTTTATGCCATTTTCGTCACTTCTCCGTTCCATTCGTCGTTCTTTCAAGAACCCACCTCCTCATTCAGCTAATAAACCGACACGGAAGAAGAAGGGTCATGGCCATGACCGTGGTGGTGGTCGTGCCAAGGTTTCCAGATTTAGGGCTCGATCAGAATGTTCGAGAAGATGATTATGAGAGAGAGTGCGCCTACCATAAATGGAGAAATATATATGAAAGAAGACGATATCCCTTTATGAATACAAAAATAATGATATCTCATACGAGTATGAAAGAATATACAAAACTGCAAATGAATTTTCACCCGTCACACGGTAATCCGCATAGACAGATCATTTCCACAATTTAATAAAGAATGGATACGAAGGGGTATTCACTAGGCATGCGGTAATTCGCGTAAACAGGTTATTCCCATAGATTAATAAGGAATAGAATGACAACATTTATGAGTATAAAGAAAAGGGTTAAGTTCAGATGACCACCTGGGGTTTGGGCATTTTTCCGCTTAACCACCTGTAGTCAGTAAAGCTACATTTAAACACCCGACCTTTTGAGTTGAAGTGAAAAAGTCACCTTTTCCGTCCAACTTAACCGTGCGTGTATGTCAGACGCCAAAAAGCGCGTGAGAAGGAGGTGTAACAATCAAAAACAACGATTAAATGTCCAAAATAGCCCTTCTTCTTCTTCAAACCACAATCCTCTCTCATTTCTTACTCCTCAAACCATGGATCTGTGTATTTGAGATTCTAAGCGATGGATCGGTGATTCTAAGCTTCAATTTCTAACTGAGCGCTATCAATCCACTATCAATCCCCTCTTCATCTTCATCTTCTTCACTAATTTTTTCATTAGCTTCATGGGTATGTGTATTTGTGATTTTTGTTTCATGGGTTTGCTTCAAAATCGAATTGGGTCTCGTGATTCAAGGCTTTTTCTTCATGAATTTGTTCAACAACGAAATGGGTCTTGGATCAGTCCCTTCTTTTTCTTCTCAATCTATCCCCAAACCGTAGTAGGATTCCCAATTTTCTAGGGTTCTTCCCTAATTTCAAATTCACCCAAAGAAGCTAAAAAATTTGAAGGTATTAAAGTAGTTTAAATAAGGGTTTAGTGATCGATTTAGCTTTTCCCTCTTTGGGTATGAGCTTCACATAGCTGACATGGTTTTGAAAGCAAATTTTGAAGGCACTTGTTCCGAGTTTGTGCTTGTCGGATATAACGCCAGAGACTTATAAAGTTACTGATGTCCCTGAACCGAGGAAGGTAGTGTTCATGGTTCTTCTTAAAGCTAATAATTGTTTCATCTAGTTGTTTTTGGCTAATTGTTAAATTTGAAACGTATGGGAATTGTTTAATGCAGGGTCAGAGGGGGAAGTAATAGGCGATCGGTACCGTAGTACAGAGTGGGCTAATTTAATGGGGATTAATACACACAAGCTTTGTGAATTGGGATTTCAATGATATTGAGCAATTGAAATTCCCGATGTTTTGTTGTTCTAGTTTTGATTCGATTTAGAGGATAACCACATTGGTTAGTTACATTTTTTTCTCCGGTTTCACATATTGACAAAAGGTTAGGTAGAAGTATCCTAGACTTTTGTTAATATTTGTGGTTTTAAGTTAGTAGTAGTCTCAATGACTGAAACACAATGTAAGTTGATCACATCAATTGATTTTGTTACAAATGGAAGAGTTCTCTTATATTGGTTGGGTTTGTGTGAGAATGATTTATCTGGCTAATGAATTTGGTTTCAGTAATAGTAAATTTTTTGCTGGCTACATCTTTGGGAAAATTGTTGTGGTGAATAAACTGTAAATAGCCGAAGTTTTTAACATAGTCATAGTCGAGTTTGGTGACAAAATGCAGTTGGAACAAATTCTGGAGCTGCCGTTTGTCTTATTCTTCAGAGTCCCCGTCTCATATCTCTCGTGTATTCTGTACGTATATCTGCATGAAGATGTAAGTGCATTCCTATTATTGGATTTCTTGGTATGTGATTAATTTGGGGAAACATTGAATATCTTATTAATTTCCTTCTGAGATTTTTTGATCGTCATTCATGTTTGGATTTTCTGTTTTCAATCTATGATACCCTGTTCTCTTTTTTTTATTTCTTTTAGATGGATTATTATGTGTATAGAATATGTATTCACTCCTTTGTAATCGAAGGGGCAAGGGGGATTCTATTTCCTTGTCAAGAACAAGATTTTATAATTTATATGAGCTCTTGTTTACTCTATTTTTTGTTTGTTAGAAAAACAGAGAGAGAGAGAGAGAGAGAGATGAACAAGCATATGTCTTTTATATATAACAAGGGTAATTAAGTCTTTATCCAACTTAAGTAACAGAGTTATGACAAAAAGCAGTTTTTCACTTTAATTCAAAAAGTCGGGTGTTTAAATGTAGCTTTACTGACTATAGGTGGTTAAGTGGAAAACCGCTCAAACCCCAGGTGGTCATCTGAACTTAACCCTAAAGAAAATAACATCATTTACCTTAATAGGAGAGTAATTATGACTGGAATAGATAAAATTATCTTGAGAAAATCTTACACTACACTCAAAGTATACTCACAAGAACTCTCTCTTTCTAACTCTTGATTATAATTTGGTTTTGTAAATTAGTGAATAACTAATGAACTTAACTCTCTATTTATAGGAAAACTAGTTTCGATAATTGCACGTTAGGAACTCGTCTTATTACATGTTGGTACATAGGTTAATTAAAATTTAGTATCTCATTAATTGCACCTTAATCCTCTCATGACATCGTCATGATGACATCATCTTTGTGTTTCTTTAAGGATGATGTCATGCTTACATCATGCTTGCATCATCTCTTCTCTGATGGGTTGATTCAAGTTCACATGGATTGGTCGACTTATTACACTTTGGTACCCCTAAAGTTTCCCAAGTTCACATTATTCTTCCTTAACTATTGTAATTTACTTATCTTTAATCAACAAAATCTTTAATCTTTTCAATAATTATTCACCATTAATATTATAGATTTCAATATTGACAATCAGACCGTTCCCAGGAAAAAGGGGGCTTTCCGATAAAGATTTCTCCTTATTGGCACGCAATTAGATAACCTAACCCTTTTCCTCGACAGAACTTTCTAGACATTGGCAATAATGCTTATCTAATAATATCCTTTCAATAATATAAGTTACTGCATGTGTCGTGACAATTATTGATTTAATAATATAAAATATTATGCAAATGCTACTGTAACAATTATTGAATCAATAATATGAGATACTATGTAGCCACTACTGTGGCAATTATTGAATATTGAGTGATTTCTTACGTAAGCATCAATAATTAGAGATACTGTGCAATATTGTGTGCTACTGTGCAACAACGCATATTACTGAACTTTTATCACCAGTTATTTCAACAGTTTAACGGTAAAAGTTTTGTCGTTATTTTTATAAAAATGTTATTTTATCGCTTTTTATATCCGACAATTATTTTGTTGTGGGGTTCACCAATTATTGCGCCGTCGTACGAATATTCTCCGACAAAAAGAATATTCCTCGACCAAACGAATATTTCCGACAAAACGAATATTTTATGACAACTTGCTTACTTTGTAAGTACTATATAACTTAATCTCAAGCTTTTTAATTCACATTCGGCCATCCTTCTTGACTCCACTTAAACGTACTCTACTACTCCATCTGTCCCTTTATATAAGATGTTTTAGAAAAGTTTTTTATCTCTTAAATATGACGTTTTAGAATTCCAAGTAAGCATTAATTGTTTAGTTTAAAATATTACCCCAAGTATTAAATATAATTTTGGATCTTTTAATATTTTTTGCCCAATAAATAACAATTTTTTTTCTAATACAAAGACAATATAGACATTTGATATTATATTTAATGCTATACAATTATTTTCTTAATATTTATGCACAACTCTAAAAAGTCTTATATTAAGGGACAGAAGGAGTAATATTATTTCTTTGTTTTTTTCGTCCCATGTTATTCAGCTCCACTACATTAATAACCAATTAATAGAATATGTCAAATTAAAGGTATAAACATTGATAAAAGAGATAAACATAATTTCAAAAAATTATACATATATCTATGTAGTGTTAAGAATATTCAAAGTCACCTAAAGAGTTAAAAATCTTGTATTTTCTTTAATATTTTCTCTCAATATAAATTCTATAAACCTTTAATGAAGTATAACATATATTTTTGTAATATATAGATAATTATTACTATATGGAGGCAAGTTTCTTAGAAGGACCTAAAAAATTATAACTTATTACAATATGGAGTTTATTTACATTTATAATCGACCCAAGTTGGGAACAATTTTTTTAGGACAATTACATATTCTATTACATTTTAAAAATAATTACAACAATAGTGTCCTCATAAAAATTTTACACAACTAATACACTTCCATATTTATTTACAATACTAGTGCAAGACTTAATTACAAAAAGAGTGTAATCTTATCCCTTTAATTATGCATGTGATTTTCTCCCCATCTCTCCCACAATTTTCTCCCCATCTCTCCCACGATTTTCTCCCACTCCATTTTTGTTTCCTTCTTCTTCTCCTCCTCCGCCTCCTCCTCCTCCTCCTCCTCTGTCCAACCCTCCCACCTCACGCCTCCCCCTCCTCCCGCCTCCCCCTCCTCCTCCTCCTCCTCCGCCTCCCCTCCTCCTCCTCCGCCTCCCCTCCTCCCTCCTCCCTACTCCCGCCTCCGGCCTCCACCTCCTCCCGCCACTCCCTCCCCACCCCTCCCTTTCCTCCCCCCCCTCCCTCCTCCCGCCTCCACCTCCTCACTTTGAAAGTAGTATGCATATCAAGCCAATCATGTTTGATGATAAAGCATATACTTTGTAACAATCTTATTCATTTATTAATAAAAAGTATTAATTTATTAAAGGCTTTTAATTATCTACACGATGTCGTTTTATAATATGTGATAAACCCATAGTTTTAAGCAATGCTTTTAGAATAATGATGATGATCATTCTAATGAGATCTAAATTCTTAGAAAGCTTAAAACTAAAATAGTTCCCAATCATTGGATTACTAAATTGGGGATTAGTGAATCCTGGATAGATTGGTACATATGTTGCTTCGCTTTCATCGGATGAGGATGATTGATCTCACGATCATTTGTGTGGAGACACTAAAGCAAGTATGTAGGTGCTTATTAGAGAATAAGTTCACTAAACGCGTGGCTCGCTAAGGAATACCTAATGGAGTTTTATTTGCTGTCAATAGAATTCCAGTAGTGATAGTAGTCTGAAGTAATCCTTGGACTTGAGATCATCATAAGTATCTTGTGTATGATGAGTTATACTTTGACTTATTCCTTAAGACCCTTAGGGTATATCAAAGGGTATGCTTGGGTATAATAAGTTGTACATGGAGATAATGTATGATCAATAAAGAATCTACCACTTCTAATAAAAGAAGAGAATGTCCTATGTGATTCGATAAATAACAACCCAAGAGAGTCGGGTTAAGCAATGAAATTAGAAAGGAGTTTCTAATTTGCATTATTTGAGTTGTGCATTTAAGAATCGAAATACATATAATTAAATAAAATAAGACTTGACAAAGAATTCCATGTCTTATATTTAATTGGGATATTTTATGGTGGAAGGATTGAATTGTACGGTAACTATTTACTCAAAGGTTCTTTTATGATTAATGTTGAAATCTATATTATCTGGAAAGTCGTTGATCGCTAGGGAGGCTTATCCCTATTGTAGAATAAATATTATTTATTTAAATAAATTAATTGTTTAATTTATTTATTTAAATAAGATTATAATTTTCTAATTGATTTATTCACAACCTATTTAATATGGAGAACCTAAAGGGTCACACCATAAAAGGAAGAATAATTATTTAAGAAGTTAATGGCATAATCGTAATAATATGTTAAGTATATTTAATTTAATCTATGGTGATAGAATAAATTAAATAGCTTAATATTTATTATTTAATATTTTAGAAATATTAAATATAAATTAATAAGAGGAGTCTTATTAATATTATTACAATTATTATTATTTTAATTTCTAAAGAGTTTAGAAATTAATTTAATACAAAGATACTCTCATTTATTCCTAATTGGATTAGGAAGGAAAATTAGTTAAAGGAGTTTAATTAATTATCCCTAATAAAATTAGGGAGCTTAATTAATTAAAAGAATTAATTAATTAAAACTCAATTCCTTAATTGTTAAGGTGGGTTGCCTAAATAAGAGAGAGTGCTTATTATGGGTGATGAGTTATTGACTTTAACAAAGACGTAATAATTCCAAGATAGAAAACTAGGGTTAGCCATATAACACCATCTTCTTGAATTTTATTCTTCCTTGGTGGATCACTCTTGGAGGCCAAACACATGGGTGGTAACGTTGATCAAAGGAAGGAACAAAAAAACCCTGGATTCAAGATTGAACGCGAAAAGGATTTGGAGGTGAACTCAGACTTTGAGGAAGCTTTCGATCTTCAGGTATGATTTTATTCTTTATCTTTTTCGTTTAATTAATAATTATGATAAAGGATGATCCTAGATATGGTTTGTAAATTTTTAAACTCGATTTTATACGCTCAAGACTTTTTATGCAATTTGATTAAGTCGTGAATATTACAAACCTAATAATGCCAGATTAAAAAGCCCAAACCTTTATCGAATTATTAATTGTTTTAATTTGATATGTATATTGATATGTGTTTAGAACAATTTAATTGGGCATAATTTAATTGTATAAAATTAAAAAAAAAAAAAAAAAAAACAGATTTCGCAAAAACCGAACATGAGTCGCTGCTATTTGTCCAACTGGCTGCTAATTGTATCATATATATATATATATATATATATATATATATTATATATATTATTACTTGCCACGGTTTTTTGATAATTCATTAAAAAGCGGCAGAAGTTGTTAACTTTTGAAAAAGAAGGTCACGGAAATCGGGGAGCAGTAACATGATCAGCAGCAGACTTAATGATTATCAAGCATTCCATGTAATTATAAGGAAGTCACGTTTTTTTTTTTTTAACAGGAAAGGCTACGGTATTAGTATATATATATATATATATATATATGATAATATACGGTAATTATATATATATATATATATAATAGTTATATATATATATAATATATTATTCTCAATAATTTTATAATTAAAATAAAATATTTATTTTAATTTTAAAATAAAAGGTTTATTTTAATCTTAAAATAAAAAGGTTTATTTTAATTTTAAAATTAGAATTTCATGCTAACTAATTAGAGTTGGAATTGGATTCCATGATAACTAATTGGAGTTGAAATTGGATTTTATTTTTCCTTAAATAAAGGAGTTTATTTAGATATGAAATAGGATTTCATATTATTCAAAATAAAAGTGTTTATTTGTGAATAGGAAAGAGAATCCTAATTTCCTTAAATAAAGGAGTTTATTTAAATATGAAATAAGATTTCATATTATTCAAAATAAAGGAGTTTATTTATGAATAGGAAAGAATATCCGTGTTTCCTTTAATATTTTTTTTTTTACATGGAATTGGATTCCATAATTAATTAAAATAAAAGAGTTTATTTTAATTAAAGATTTTTTTTTACATAGAATTGGATTCCATAATTAATTAAAATAAAGGAGTTTATTTTGATTAAAATTTTGATTAAAATAAAATAGTTTATTTTATTCAAAATAGGATAAATTAAAATAAAATAGTTTTATTTTGATTTAAATTTGGATTAAAATAAAAGAGTTTATTTTGATTCAAAATTAGATTTTATACTAACTAAATTTGCCCATTAAATGATATCAATATATATATTAAATGTTTATTATTCATGAGATGAATGTTATTTATTGATGCGTATGATGATGTGTATGATAATAAATGGGATTGATTATGAATTATTGACCAATGCGATTGGATTTTATTTTAGTTGGATGCACGAATGTATGGGTTTTTTTATTAAATGGGGTCTGCGTCATAAATGCCTTCTCTAATTTTTCTTAATGTAAATTCTATTCCCTCCTATGTACTTCCCTCGATCACGATCAATCGGGTTTACTATTTATTTTAAATAGTTTTGTAATAGGAATAGTTAGAATTAATTTTGAAAAATTGGAGATCGAGGAGCAAGGAGCGCGCCAATGAAGAAGACAGTTTGTAATGGAGCTGGATTTAAATGTAATAGTTATATTTAAATATTATTTCTTGCACCCTTAGGGTTTTGACCTTTTGGTTCACTTGGTGGCTCTAGTGAACCAAACTAGAATAAAAGTCCATAATCAATCCTAGAATATAGTATTCTATATGTGCATGTTTATACTATATATATTATATATTATGCAAACATGCTTCGCGTGTTCATTAATATGACGCGTATTTTATATATATATAATATAATGCTTGCACTAAACAAGATGAGACAAATTAATAACAAAACTCTCAATTTTTATATTAAGTCCTAAATGTTCAAAGATATTTGGAATATCGAACGTCGCCTTCTAGCATGATAAAATTAATAGAGTATTAAATATTTAATATGAGTTTGTTGTGTCACCACAAGGCAAGTATTAAGTATTTAAGATGTTAATTTATCACATTTGATACTTATAAAGAAAATTGAACAATATTATTTTGTTGTGTCACCACAAGGATGATATTTTTCTTTTTTGAATATATGGAGTGCTAGGTCGGACTTAACTTGGATAATTTTGATTCGGATGTGCCACCACTTGATCAAAATAATCTAAGAGGCAAAATACAAGGAGTTGCATAGTTGATGTAATTGACAAAAGTTGTCTACCTATTTATTTATATATAGTTTGTTGTGTCACCACAAGGCTATATACATTTGAAATGGGATCCTTATTCTCACTAGTAAATCTTTAATTAGATTTTGCTTAAACTATATAAGTGAGGTAATATAGTTTGAAGAAAATAGTGGGAGATACCAATTTAAAACAAGACCTAATTTATTTTGGTAATTAATAATAGAATGTATGTTAAAATGTTGTTAATTACAAATTCATTTACGAAATTTTACAATGTCTAAATTACTATCATCGCGAAGCATATTAGATGCTATTTAATCTGAATCAAATTAAACGGATTGGTTAAGGAATTTGAGAATAGTTCTCATGGTGAAAAAGCTATCTTATGTCCTTAATACGCCTATCCTCAAGAATGGTTGCGCATAATGCCTCTGAGGAAGACATTGCTACTTTTAAAAGTGGCAAGATGATGCACGATTGGCTCGATGCATCATGCTCGCACCCACGAGTAACGAGCTTCGGCGTTAGCATGAAACTATGGATGCTCCTACTATATTCCCGCACATCAAGGAGTTGATGGTGAAGAAAGTAGGGATCGATAGATATCGACATATCTAAGGAGCTCTTCCGATCTAGAATGGCCAATGGCACTATATAAGATGCATAAAAAGTTCTTAACATAATCAATTTGATTGATCAATTAGACAACTGGTTTTGTCATGGATGGAGAGTTGAGCCAAGATTTGATCTTGCACTCACTCCCTACTCCTTTCATTAATTGTTGTGAATTTTTCATATGAACAAGCTAGATATCGGTCTTGGCGATTTGCTTAACATATTGAAAAATTGTTGAGAGTCACTTTCCAACCAAGAAAGATCAAGTCTTCTTGGTAGGGGCCAAAGGATCTTCTAAAAAGAAGAACGATTCAAAGAAGGTAAATAGAAAGGCAAAACAAAGGATAATAAGAACAAAAGCGATACGGATAAAGAAATGAGTTTGCTTCCACCGCAATAAGCTTCGACAATCGGAAAGAAATCATGAGAAGCATCTTGCAGAGGCTAACCAAAGAAGCTTAGTGAAGTTTCTGCCATAATACGCTTTTGTTCATGATTGAAATAAATTTTCTTTAAGTCAAGGTTCCACTTGGTATTGGATACCGACTTTGGTTATCATAAATATAGATTTATGAAGGGACCAAGCAAAAGTAGAAAAGCTAAACAAATATAAGTAATCCTCGTATGGAAATGTAGCAAAGGTTGCCATATTAGCCATAGAAACTTATAGTTTAGCAATGCCTACTGAGCAAATCAATTAAGTCGATAAGTTGTTATTGTATTCCGGTTCTTGTTAAAATATTATTTCCATTTTATTGTTAGACAATGAAATCTTTGGTATTATAATTAAGAACAATTGTTGTTCTATTTATAATAATAATGTTTTGTATAGAATCGGAATATTACTTAATAAATTTTGTATACTGACTTACATGAAAATAATTTTGCATATCGAACAAATTAGTATAAGAAAAGGAGATGATCATTCAAAGAGTTGAATGTGTGTATTTGTCTTTGAAATACAAGTATGAATTATTTGAAAGGTTCAAACAATTCGTAAGTGAAACAAATTGACAATGTATTAAGATTCTTTGATTAGATCAAGGATAAATACTTGTGCAATAAGTTTCTAGATCATCTCAAATAGTTTTCTCATAATGGACACATCCCGATATGCAATAATTGATTGATGTATCTCGAATGAAAAATCGTACCTTGTTGGACATAAATGCGGTCCATAATGATTTTACCGACATTCCAAAGATCCTTCAGGATCATGTCCTAGAAATGGCTACATATCTACGAAAAGGTAACCTCAAAATCCAAATTTCCCAAGACTCCATAAAAGTTATGGATGTGGAGGATTCCTAATCTTAAGTATGTTAAGATAAGGGGTTGTCCAACTTATGTGAAAAGGTTTCAAAAGGATAAGCTTGGGACAAGATTTAACAAGTGTAGATTTGTGGGGCATCCTAAAGTAAGTTTAGGGTAAATGTTCTATAATTCTACTTAAAGAAAAGGTGTTTGTTCATGCGAAACACGCCTTCTAAGATAAATGTGTTTATCATTGAAGGGGCTAGTGGGAGGATAATAGATCTTGAAGAGTTCAAGAACCACAAAACACTATAAGTCAAATAAGAGGAACCTATAGATAGACCTATTGTACCACAAAATCGAATCAAATCGGAATAAGATCAAGATACCTAGGAGGTATGGATTCATCATGGATGATGATGATGAGGTACACATCATGAAGATGATGATCCGAGTTACATTCGATGAGGTAAGACTTAGTGTGTGTACAAAGGGACGATGGGAGCGCCAGTGACATTCCTAATATTATATGTTGATATACTACGGATAAGGAATGACATACCAATGCTACAATCAAGAAAGATAAAGTTGTCTAAACATTCCTCCATGAATGATTTGGAAGAGTATCTTAATTGGGGATATAAATCTATATAGATAGATTTAAGAGGATGCTCGACTTAACCCAAGAACGATATTCATTTGATGCTAAAGTCGCTTAGCATGGCAAACTTCAAGAGATGTCTCATGTTGATGAGCCATGGAGTGTATCTCTCTAATAGTCCCCATAGACTCCAAAGAAGAGAGATCGCGTGTGACGCCCCAAAATTAGGTATCGTCACCCATCTTGGGTCGCCACTTACATGGTACATAAATTCAAATACAACTTACTAACCTAACTGTCGTCGTATACAATACGACATAAATCGTGAGTTTGAATACAAATATTGTCTACTAGATATTATACAAACTCAAAAGGAGTCCTCATTACAACTATTATCACACTATTTCACGTAATAGTGAGGACTACTAATGCTATCCTCTCGACCATTACTTCGTTCCCCGACTCTGCCCAAATATGTTCTCATTTCCTAAGAGAATAAAGGTGAAAGAAAAGGTGAGCTCAACTAGCCCAAGAAGAAATATTATGACTAAGATAATGCGAATAAATTATCATTAGCCTTCAACAAAGTGTTAAACCGATAAAATACAATAGACAACCGGTTTAATCTGCAGCTGAATAAGCAATCCATTAAAAGAGTCAAGTAGAGAATAAAGTCTACTATCTTTTAGGTTTTAAAGGTTTTCATCAATTTTTATCACGAGAGACTCGACTTTAATAAATAAACCACCACATCTAATCATCCCCGTCGCATTACTGGTCAAGGATTTTCATCAAATTATCAATGGTCAAATGACTATACCGAGAATCACCCCGGTCATAATCATACCAAAACTATCCATCAACGCATTACAGCCATCGAGGACTTTTGTCACATCATTTATATCAAGTCATGATTATACTGAGAATGATCCTCGGTCATAATCATACTAAGTTCATCTATGCACGTAAGCGAAAGATAACATAATATAACATGAGGATGATGACAATGACATAGTAATTCAATAAAACAAGTTCAAGAATTATTTAATCCATGAATTATTAACGTCCAAATTGTCAACATGATCTTGCTTTAGTAGAGTAAATTCAATAATGATCGTAAGAATATTTCCATGAAAAGATATCGGATGAAACGCAAATATCAAGGATATTCTACTAATTTCATGGAGTATAGAAGTCAAAGTTTTAACCAACCGGGTATAATAAAGAATGGAATAACAAAAGAAATCACCATGCGCATGCGGTGACTTGATGATGACAGTTATTCCAATGTAATAATAATAACGGAACCAAAGTTAGGTGAAATTCACACGCATGTGATGTTCCAACGTAATAATAAAGATGGAACTGGATCCTGTAAAACACACACAGATAGGATATTCCAATGTAATGATAAAAAGCGGAACCAGTCCTGTGTAAAACACGCATGAGATGTTCCAATGTATAATAATAAAATTTAACCAGTCCCGTAAAACACACGATGTGATGTTCCAATGTAATAATAGAAGAATGTCACCAAGTATAGGGTAAACCACATATACAGTTATTCCAATGTAATAATAAGCAATGGAATAACATAAGGATTTCACCAAGTATAGGGTATCGCCGTGATATGAGTTATGTATAGGGTATGCCACTTTTACGAAAGTTATTCCAATGTAATAATAGTGAATGGAATAATGAAGTTCTCTTCAAGAAGAAAGAATAACACCCTTTACCGTAAAAAGAACCGAATATAGAAGTAGTGAAGTAGCGAATACTCTTCTTCTTTCTATAATTTTCTCTATATACTTTCTCTCTATAATTTCTCTCTCTAGAGTTTCAATGAATTCGTAAGAAAATAATGAAGGAATGAGCTTCTATTTATAGAAAATGAAATGCATAAGAATTAATCCATGAATCATCCAGATTGATTTACTTTTAATCTGACGGTCCATATTTAAAGAAAAATCTTTTAAATAAAATATAATATATTCTATTTATATAAAAACATTTTTACTACGCAAACACTACGCAACACTACGCAAAACACTATGCAACACTATGCATAATAAAATATAATATATTCTATTTATGTAATAACTTTAATAAAGTATTCTATTTTATATAAAAGATGTTTCGCTTTTATTACGTTAATAATACGAATAAAACAAAACGTCATTATCGCTATAATAATTTCATATTATTAATCGACAATAATGAAATCAAACCGAGTGACTTCTCACATAAGCATCAATAATCAATACCGTAATAACTACTATGCAACCACACGACATCTGCATACTTTTACTACCGAAAGTAGTTCAACAAGAACCACGGTAAAACTTCCGCCGTTATTTCAATAAAATATTTTTGTCGCTTTCTCAATCCGACAATAATTACATTGTGGGGTCCACCAATGATTGAGTAGTTGTATGCGAATATTCCTCCGCTAAACCTAATATTCCCACCAATCGAATATAATATAACCACTGCATACTTTGAAAAATTTATAAATACTACCCACAACTATAATATTATCTTAAATTCACACCATAATATTAAAAAAATTATTTCAACAAAATTTAAATCTTTATTGATAAAATCTGGGGTCTCACAATCTCCCCTCCTTATGGAATTTCGCCCTCGAAATTAGGGTATGTACCTGATATGATAAAGAGGTGAGGATACCTTGAATACCTTTATCGTTGAAAACATTAAATTCATTTTTGCAATCCTACCAAAGATATTCATTAACAATTCTTCTTTGCACTACAAAAAAAAGATATACAATCAGAAAACCAATAATGCCGAGACGCAGCTTTAATAAGATCATCACTACCACGAATTATCCATGCACCAATCGCCAAGGATATTCGTGTTTTCAATTACTATCATGATTATACCGAATAATCCTCGTCATAATCATACCAAGTCTATCAATGCACTACTACTGACAAAGATGACTTTTTACCACATCCATGAATTAATATTTCATTCACGAGACTCACCAATAATTAATCCATATCATCGAATCATCCCCGCACTACGTGCCAAGGATATTCATTAAGTATCACGACCACGAATTATCGATGCACTACTACCAAAGATAATCGTGTATTCATTAAGATCACGACCACAAATTATCCATGCACTACTACCAAAGATAATCGTGTATTCATTAAGTATCACGACCACAAATTATCCATGCACTACTACCAAAGATAATCGTGTATTCATTAAGTATCACGACCACAAATTATCCATGCACTACGGCCAAAGATAATCGTGTATTCATTAAGATCACGACCACAAATTATCCATGCACTACTACCAAAGATAATTGTGTATTCATTAAGTATCACGACCACAAATTATCCATGCACTACTACCAAAGATAATAAGTGTATTCATTAAGATCACGACCACAAATTATCCATGCACTACTACCAAAGATAATTGTGTATTCATTAAGATGACGACCACAAATTATCCAATGCACTACTACCAAAGATAATTGTGTATTCATTAAGATCACGACCACAAATTATCCATGCACTACTACCAAAGATAATTGTGTATTCATTAAGATCACGACCACAAATTATCCATGCACTATGGCCAAAGATAATTGTGTATTCATTAAGATATCACGACCACAAATTATCCATGCACTACTACCAAAGATAATTGTGTATTCAATTACTATTATGATTATACCGAACAATCCTCATCATAATCATACCAAGTCCATCTATGCACTACAGGCCACAGATGACTTTCAACATAATATAAGCATGAGGATAATGATATAAAGAATCAATCAAATGAGATAAAGGATAAATATTAAACCTTTTATAATATAATTTATCCAGGATTCAAGAATATCCCCATGTTTTCAATCACTTAATAATCTCATAATCTAACATCATTAATATTATAACAATATTTAAATCACTTCTTAAATTTATAAACAATTTATCTCAATTGTGAGACCCCGATTTTTTATCAATAAAGATTTAAATTTTGTTGAAATAATTTTTAATATTATGGTGTGAATTTAAGATAATATTATAGTTGTGGGTAGTATTTATAAATTTTGCAAAGTATGCAAGTGGTTATATTATATTCGATTGGTCTGGGGAATATTCGGTTTAGCGAGGAATATTCGTATAAACGACTCAATCATTGGTGGACCCTCAATAATAGAATTATTATTTGATTGAGAAAAACGACAAAAATATTTTATTTAAATAACGGCGGAAGTTTTACCGTGGTTATTTGTTGAACTACTTTGGTAGTAAAAGTACAAATGTCACGTGTGGTTGCATAAGAAGACACCAGTATTGATTATTGATGCTTATGTGAGAAGTCACCTCGGTTTGATTCCATTATCATCGATTAATAATATGAATTATTATAATGATAATGACGCTTTTGTTTTATTCAGTATTATTAACGTAATAAAATGTAAACATCTTTTATATAAAATAGAATACTTTATTAAAGTTATTCTATAAATAGAATATATTATATTTTATTATGCATAGTATTGCATAGTGTTTTTTCGTAGTGTTTTGCATAGTATTGCATAGTGTTTTGCATAGTAAAATGTTTTTATATAAATAGAATATATTATATTTTATTTAAAAGATTTTTCTTTAAATATGGACCGCCGATTAAAGTAAATCAATCTGACCGCTCATGGATTAGTTACTATGCATTCCATTTTCCTATAAATAAAGCTCATTCTTTCATTATTTTCTTACGAATTCATTGAAACTCTGAGAGAAATTATAGAGAGAAGCTATAGAGAGAAAGTTATAGAAAGAAGAAGAGTATTCTGCTACTTCACTACTTCTATATTCATTTTTTTACTGTAGGGGTGTTATTCTTTCTTCTTGAAGAGAACTTCATTATTCCATTCATTATCATTCTCATTGGAATAACTTGTAAAAGTGGTATACCCTATATATAACCTCAGATACGCCAGATACCCTATACTTGGTGAAATCCTTATGTTATTCCATTGCTTATTATTCTCATTGGAATAACTCAGATACGCCATTACCCTATACTTGGTGACATTCTTCTATTATTCTTATTTGGAACATCCCATCATGTGTGTTTTACACCCGACTGGTTTCGCTTTTTTATTATTCTCATTGGAACATCCTGTCTCATGTGTTTACACTTTGACCGGGTTCCGCTCTTTATCATTCTCATTGAATATCCTATCGTGTGTTTTACACCGATCCGGTTCTATCTTTATTATTCGTTGGAACATCCCGCTTGCGTGAATTTCACCGACCGTTCCGTTATTATTATTCTCGTGGAATAACTCGCCCATGCCAAGCACCGCATGCACGGTGATTTCTTTTGTTATTCCATTCTTTATTATACCCAAATTGGTTAAAACTTTGACTTCTATACTCCATGAAATTAGTAGAATATCCTCGATATTTGCGTTTCATCCAAAGATCTTTCATGGAAATATTCTTCCGATCATTATTGAATTTTACTCTACTTAAATAAGATCATGTTGACAATTTGACGTTAATAATTCATGGATTAAATAATTCTTGAACTTGTTTTATTGAATTACTATGTCATTGTCATCATCCTCATGTTATATTATGTTATCTTTGGCTTACGTGCATAGATGAACTTAGTATGATTATGACCGTGGATCATTCTTGGTATAATCACGACTTGATATAAATGATGTGACAAAAGTCCTCGATTGGGTCTTCGTAATGCAATTGATGGATAGTTTTTGGTATGATTATGACCAGGGGTGATTCGGTATAGTCGCTGACCATTGATAATTTGATGAAAATCTTTGATCGTGGTACAGTGGATGATTAGATGTGGTGGGTTATTTATTAATTGTCGAGTCTCAAATGATAAAAATTGATGAAAACCTTTTAAAACCTAAAAGATAGTAGACTTTATTCTCTACTTGACTCATTAATGGATCGCTTATTCCACCGCAGCTTAAACTGTTTGTTATTGTATTTTATCGCTTTAACATCATTGAAGGCTAATGATAATTTATTCTGCATTATCTTAGTCATAATATTTCTTCTTCAATTAGTTGAAGCTCACCTTTCTTTCACCGTTCTTTCGTGAAATGAGAACATAGTCGAGACGAGTCGGGAACGTAAGTAATGGTCCGTAGGATAAGATTAGTAGTCCTCACTATTCGTGAAATAGTGTGATAATAATCAGTAATGAGGACTCTTTTTGAGTTTGTATAATATCTAGTAGACAAAATTTGTATTCAAACTCACGCTTTATGTCAGATTGTACCACGACAGCTTAGGTTAGTTAAGTTGTATTTGAATTTATGTACCATGTAAGTGGCGACCCAAGATGGGTGACGATACCTAATTTTGGGGGCGCCACAACAGGTATCGAGCTTAGGGATATGATCCCCGTCCGAGATGTGAGATAAGAACTAGGAGGGAGACGGGAATTTTCCTTCGCTAGTATGACCTACCTAAATTTATTTGGTATTTAATTGGTCTCACGTAGTATAGGGATAATATGTGATATGTTAATTAACCCTTGTTTTGTGACGATGTTTTGAGAATGATATCCGAAAATGCCGAGATAAACAATGAAGCACATGAGAGTGTTGATTCAAATTTCAAACAAAAGGTAACGACCAACAATACGATAATAATCATACTCGGTGGAAACGGCTATCAGAACAATGATAACCATCGTAGGGGAAATTATCATGTTAAGAATGGTAACCACTTCGGTGGTAATCATGGCAAAGATAATAGAAGTAGAAATTGCAAGAAGAGAATGTCACTTAGCTCGATTTTGTCGCCATCAAGACAAATTCAACTAGGATGGAGGCACCAAAGGTCATCCCCTGCAAAACCAAAGCCAGAGTTTAAGAGAGAGCGTTTTTTTTCTCGTGACGAGGAACCCGAATAAGATTATCACGGGTAAGTAATCATAAGCTCTTGCGAAGTCTATACCATGTTAGATACCGCCTTCCCACCACTTTTTATTCACCTAGTTATGTTCAACAATTAAATTTAACTCAAAGAAGTTAAACTTTGACTTATCAGTTTGAAACTTCGTTAGTAGGAGCCTTCATTACCGCTACTATTTTTAAATCTTGTTTAATTCAAATAAACACTTTCACGATCTTATCTCTTTGAAAATACTTGCCTTTGAGGTAATTTTTTGAAAACGATTGATTAACTACTCATTATTCTTTTGTAAGGTTGTTAGCTTTCATATTCCTAACCAACCCATTATACTGAATTCAAAGTAACCAAATCCTAAAGTTAATCAACATTATATCAAGTCATAAGTAAAGAGCCCGATCCTTTCGTTGTTGACTTCGTGTGTGGAATGCAATCAAGCCGGACTTTCAGTAAAGCGACGCCGTGATGAAGATGGCAAGTTTATAGGTATCATTGTGAGGTGCTATCTAGGTTAAGGGATGAAGTCACAATTGGTATCAATGTGACGTACTATCCAAGTCTTGGATGAGAGTCACAGTTTTGAATGATATTTCTATTATTAATAAATTTCCTGGCGTATTCTTGAAGACTTCTTAGCCTACTTAGAATGTAAAATCAAATTTTGTATTGACCCCAGTACAAGATAAAACCCATTTCTTAAACCCTCAAATATTTCTTCAACTAAAATGAACAGTTTACGTGGTTTATGATGAAAGTCATAATAAAAGAATTGGACTAATGAAAATCATGGGTATATGAAGTATTAGTAAGTGTTATGATGAGTTATGTTGGTTATTATGTGAAAACATGAAAGTTTCTTAGAAATCACAAAGAGTTGAAAATCGATTTTGGTGAAAACGTAACATGAAATTCAATTGACCATATCTCCTATTATATTTTGAATTTTTGAATGTGGTCAAGTCCTAGAGTTAGATCTACGAGTTACCTAACTAATCCAAGTGGAATTACTGGAAAAGGTGTTGTAGATTTTTTGTGTGGACTGATTTTAGCAAAGGAGGCCAAAGCTGTAAATTTCGAAAATGCTATCTGCCTGAAAACTTTATAGGGGCTGTTTCGGCCACTTAAATTATGAGAAAATTTCTGGCCTTTTGGGACATGAAGGTATATGGTATAAAGTATCTCCTGTCCAAAAATGAGCTCATTCGACTTAAAATGAGCAAGTTATGACTCTTTCAATATTTAGGTTTTTCCGATGAAAAAACGCTATAACCGGAGTTCTATAACTTCGATGACCATGAAATTTAAACTGAAGCTCACGTTAACATGTGTAAGGTCCTGCCAAGATTTGGGAATTTTGGAGTTAAACTTGAGGTAGCTAATTTCTTAAGGAATTAATTAGAAATTGATTTTTGAAAAATAGTAAATGAATTTTAAAAATTCGAGAAAAATATATTTTCATTATGGGACTATATTATGCTAAATCCCAGAAAAGAAATATTTTTGGGACTAATTTGGTATTTTTCATGAAAATAGTTTAGTTACTTAACATATGAGTTAAATATGTTATGTGAAGAATAAAAGTTGAAAATAGGATTTTATGGCTAGAGAATCCTATATGAGTATATGCATATTTTTTGATGAGGATTTGATAATTGGTGATGATATTGTATGAGTATGGCATTTTGAATGATTAAATGCATTATATGGTAAAGCGTAAACAATTGAGATAAATTGTTTATAAATTTAAGAAGTGATTAAAATATTGTTATAATATTAATGTTATTAGATTATGAGATTATTAAGTGATTGATAACATGGGATATTCTTGAATCCTGGATAAATTATATTATAAATGTTTAATATTTATCCTTTATCTCATTCGATTGATTCTTTATATCATTATCCTCATGTTTATATTACGTTGAAAGTCATCTGCATGCTTTTGTAGTGCATAGATGGACTTGGTATGATTATGACCACGGATTATTCGGTATAATCATAACCGTAATTGAATACACAATTATCTTTGGCCAGTAGTGCATGGATAATTTGTGGTCGTGATACTAATGAATACACAATTATCTTTGTCGTAGTGCATTGGATAATTTGTGGTCGTGATATTAATGAATACACAATTATCTTTGGTCAGTAGTGCATGGATAATTTGTGGTCGTGATACTAATGAATACACAATTATCTTTGGTAGTAGTACATGGATAATTTGTGGTCGTGATACTAATGAATACACAATTATCTTTGGTAGTAGTGCATGGATAATTTGTGGTCGTGATACTTAATGAATACACAATTATCTTTAGGTAGTAGTGCATGGATAATTTGTGGTCGGATACTAATGAATACACGATTATCTTTGGTAGTAGTGCATGGATAATTTATGGTCGTGATATTAATGAATACACAATTATCTTTGGTAGTAGTGTTTGGATAATTTATTGGTCGTGATACTAATGAATACACAATTATCTTTGGTAGTAGTGCATGGATAATTTGTGGTCGTGATATTAATGAAAATCCTCGGCAGTAGTGCGGTGGATGATTCGATGATATGGATTAATTATTGAAATGAGTCTCAAAGAATGAAATATTAATTCATGGATGTGGTAAAAGTCATCTTTGGTCAGTAGTGCATTGATAGACTTGGTATGATTATGACCACGGATTATTCGGTATAATCATGATCAGAATTGAAAACACGAATATCCTTAGCCAAAAGGTGCATGGATAATTCGTGGTCGTGATACTATTAAGTCGCGTCTCAAAGATTATTGGTTTTTACTGATTGTATATCTTTAGCTTTGTAGTGCAAAGATGAATTGTTAATGAATATCTTTGGTAGGATTGCAAAAATGAATTTAATGTTTTCAACGATAAAGGTATTCAAGGTATCCTCACCTCTTTATCATATCAGTATGCACTCTAATTTCGAGGGCGAAATTCCATAAGGAGGGAGATTGTGAGACCCCGTGATTTTATCAATAAAGATTTAAATTTTGTTGAAATAATTTTTAATATTATGGTGTGAATTTAAGATAATATTATAGTTGTGGGTAGTATTTATAAATTTTGCAAAAGTATGCAAGTGGTTATATTATATTCGATTGGTCGGGGAATATTCGGTTTAGCGGGAATATTAAATGCAACTACTCTCAATCATTGGTGGACCTATTAAATTATTGTCGGATTGAGAAAACGACAAAAATATTTTATTGAAATAACGGCGGAAGTTTTACTGCGGTTTCTTTGTTGAACTACTCTCAGAGTAAAAGTACGATGTCGTGTGGTTGCATAATGTAGCGGATTGATTATTGATGCTTATGTGAGAAGTCACTCGGTTTGATTCCATTATTGTCGATTAATAATATGAATTATTATAGCGATAATGACGTTTTGTTTTATTCAGTATTATTAACGTAATAAAAAGAAACATCTTTTATATAAAATAGAATACTTTATTAAAGTTATTCTATAAATAGAATATATTATATTTTATTATGCATAGTGTTGCATTAGATAGTGTTTTGCGTAGTATTGCATAGTGTTTTGCATAGTAAAATATTTTTATATAAATAGAATATATTATATTTTATTTAAAATATTTTTCTTTAAATATGGACCGTCGATTAAAGTAAATCAATCTGACCGCTTCATGGATTAATTACTTATGCATTCCATTTTCCTATAAATAGAAGCTCATTCCTTCATTATTTTCTTACTTTAATTCATTGAAACTCTAGAGAGAGAAATTATGAGAGAAGCTATAGAGAAAGTTATAGAAAGAAGAAGAAGATTCTGCTACTTCACTACTTCTATATTCAGTTCTTTTTACTACGGTAAGGGTGTTATTCTTTCTTCTTCGAAGAGAACTTCATTATTCCATTCATTATCATTCGTTGGAATAACTTTTGTAAAAGTGGTATACCCTATACATAACTCAGTATATGCACATACCCTATACTTGGTGAAATCCTTATGTTATTCCATTCTTATTATTACGTTGGAATAACTCAGTATACGCTGGTTTACCCTATACTTGGTGACATTCTTCTATTATTCTGCATTGGAACATCACATGCATGTGTTTTTTACACCTGGTTCCGTTTTTATTATTACATTTGAACATCCTGCCTCATGTTTTTACACCTGGTTTCCGCTTTTATCATTCTCGTTGGAATATCCTATCCGTGTGTTTTACAATAGGATGCGGTTCTATCTTTATTATTATTTGGAACATCCCATTGTGTGAATTTCACCCGACCGGTTCCGTTATTATTATTACTCGTTGAATAACCTCGCCCATGCCAAGTAATCGCATGCATGGTGATTTCTTTGTTATTCCATTCTTTATTATACCCATTTGGTTAAAACTTTGACTTATATACTCCATGAAATTAGTAGAATATCCTTGATATTTGCGTTTCATCCAAATCTTTCACGGAAATATTCTTCCGATCATTCTTGAATTTTACTCTCTGAAAATGCATCATGTTGACAATTTGGGCGTTAATAATTCATGGATTAAATAATTCTTGAACTTGTTTTATTGAATTACTATGTCATTGTCATCATCCTCATGTTATATTATGTTATCTTTTAGCTTTACGTTGCATAGATGAACTTAGTATGATTATGACCGAGGATCATTCTAAGTATAATCATGACTTGATATAAATGATGTGACAAAAGTCCTCAATTGGCTGTGAATGCAAATGATGGATAGTTTTGGTATGATTATGACCGTGGGTGATTCGGTATAGTCATGACCATTGATAATTTGATGAAAATCCTTGGACCGTGGTATGCGAGGATGATTAGATGTGGTGGTTTATTTATTAAAAAATCGAGTCTCAAATGATAAAAATTGATGAAAACCTTTTAAAACCTAAAAGATAGTAGACTTTATTCTCTACTTGACTCTTTTAATGGATTGCTTATTCATTTGCAGCTTAAACCGGTTGTCTATTGTATTTTATCGCTTTAACACCTTTGTTGAAGGCTAATGATAATTTATTCTGCATTATCTTAGTCATAATATTTCATCTTTGGGCTAGTTGAGCTCACCTTTCTTTCACCGTTCTCTTCGTGAAATGAGAACATAAATGGACTTAGTCAGGGAACGTAAGTAATGGTCCGAGGGATAGCATTAGTAGTCCTCACTATTCTATGAAATAGTGTGATAATAGTCAGTAATGAGGACTCCTTTTGAGTTTGTATAATATCTAGTAGACAATATTTGTATTCAAACTCACGCTTTATGTCGATTGTACACCACGCTTAGGTTAATAAGTTGTATTTGAATTTATGTACCATGTAAGTGGCGACCCAAGATGGGTGACGTATACCTAATTTTGGGGGCGTCACATCAATTGTTTACGCTTTACCATATAATGCATTTAATCATTCAAAAATGCCATACTCATAAGATATCATCACCAATTATCAAATCCCTCATCAAAAAATATGCATATACTCTATATAGGATTCTTTAGCCATAAAATCCTATTTTCAACTTTGTTACTTCACATAACATATTTAACTCATATGTTCGTAACTAAACTATTTTCATGAAAAATACCAAATCAGTCCCAAAAATATTTCTTTTCTGGGATTTAGCATAATATAATCCCATAATGAAAATATATTTTTCCGAATTTTTAAAATTCATTTACTATTTTTCAAAATCAATTTCACTTAATTCCTTAAGAAATTAGCTACCTCAAGTTTAACTCCAAAATTCCCAAATCTTGGCAGGACCTTACACATGTTAACGTGAGCTTCTAGTTTAAATTTCATGGTCATCGGAGTTATAGAACTCCTGTTATAGCGTTTTTCGGAAAAACCTAAATATTGAAATAGTCATAACTTGCTCATTTTAAGTCGAATGAGCTCATTTTTGACAGGATGTTCCTTATACCATATACTTTCATGTCCCAAAAAGGCCAGAATTTTTCTCATAATTTAAGTGGCCGAAACAGCCTCTCTAAAATCATGGCGAAGCTTTTTTTGGTTTTTGCAGCTTTGCACTCCTTTGCTAAAATCAGTCCACACAAAATCTACAACACCTTTTCCAGTAATTCCACTTGGATTAGTTAGGTAACTCATAGATCTAACTCTAGGACTTGACCACATTCAAAATTCAAAATATAACAGGAGATATGGTCAATTGAATTTCATGTTACGCTTTTCACTAAAATCGATTTTCAACTCTTTGTGATTTCTAAGAAACTTTCATGTTTTCACATACTAACCAACATAACTCATTATAACACTTACTAATACCACGATACCATGATTTTCATTAGTCCAATGCTTTTATTATGACTTTCATCATAATCCACGTAAATGCATCCTTTTAGTCAAGAAATATTTGAGGTTTAAGAAATGGGTTTTTGTCTCTGGGTTCAATACAAAATTCGATTTCATGCTCTAAGTAGGCTAAGAAGTCTTCAAGAATACGCCAGAAATTTATTAATAATAGAAATATCATTCAAAATGTGACTCTCATCCAAGACTTGATAGTACATCACATTGATACCAACCGTGACTTCTATCCCTTAACCTCGATAAGACCTCACAATGATACCTATCAACTTGCCATCTTCATCCACGACGTCGCCACAGAAAAGTCCGGCTTCGTGCATTCCACACAACGGTTAACAACGAAAGGTTCGGGGCTTTTACTTATGGCTTGATATGACAATGATTAACTTTAGGGTTTGGTTACTTTGAATTAAGATAACAAAGTTGGTTAGAATATGAAAGCTAACAACCTTACAAAAAGAATAATGAGTAGTTAATCAATCATTTTCAAAAATTACCTCAAAGGCAAGTATTTTCAAAGAGTTAAGATCGACAGTAACGTGAAAGTGTTTATTTGAAAAAACAAGATTAATAAATGCCGGAGGTAACGGGTTTCTCCCAACGAAGTTTCAACTAATAAGTTAAAATCGACTTCTCCTGAGTCAAATTTAAATGTTGAACGCAAATGAGATAAAATAATGGGTAGAACCGGTATCTTATAAGGTATAGACTTCAGCAAGAATTTATAATTAACTAACCTGCATAACTTCGCTCGAGTCACTTGCTTTTTAAGAAGTCATGAAAACGCTTTTCATGAAACCACCGACTTTGTTTTATCCAGATCCGCCTTTGGTGCCACCGTCCCAAATTGGACTTGACTTTGGTGCACGCATAAAAAATCGATCTAAATGACCTTCTCTTCTTGAAATTTCCACTTCTATTATCTTGGCCATGATTACCACCGAAGTGGTTACCATTCTTGCATGATAATTTCTCCCACGATGGTCATCATTGTTCGATGGTCGTTATCATCAGATATGATTATTATCGTGTTGTTGGTCGTTACCTTTTGGTTGAAATGACTCATTATCGCGCTCCAATAACCGAGCCTTACTCACAACATCTAAATACAAACACTCACACAAAACAAGGGTTAATTAACAAGCAAATATATATCACTATACTCGACGACCAATTAAATACTAAATAAATTTAGGTAGGTCATACTAGCGAATGAATTCCCGCCTCTCTCCCTCCTAGTACTATTCTCACATCTTAGCCAGGATCATATCCCTAAGCTCGATACCAACCGTGACGCCTCAAAATTAGGTATACGCCACCCATCTTGGGTCGCCACTTCATGGTACATAAATTCAAATACAACTTACTAAACCTAATCGTCAAGGTACAATACGACATAAATCAGAGTTTGAATACAAATATTGTCTACTAGATATTATACAAACTCAAAAGGAGTCCTCATTACAACTATTATCACACTATTTCACGAATAGTGAGGACTACTAATGCTATCCTCTCGACCATTACTTCGCTCCCCGACTCGTCTCAAATTATGTTCTCATTTCCTGAAGAGAACAAAGAAAAGAAAGGGTGAGCTCAACTAGCCCAAGAAGAAATATTATGACTAAGATAATGCGTAATAAATTATCATTAGCCTTCAACAAAGGTTAAACCGATAAAATACAATAGACAACTAGTTTAACTGCAATGGAATAAGCAATCCATTAAAAGAGTCAAGTAGAGAATAAAGTCTACTATCTTTTAGGTTTTAAAAGGTTTTCATCAATTTTATCACGAGACTCACCTTAATAAATAAACCACCACATCTAATCATCCTCGCACTACGGCCAAGGATTTTCATCAAATTATCAATGGTCATGACTATATACCAATCACCCCGGTCATAATCATACCAAAAACTATCCATCACCGCATTACAGTGCCATTGAGGACTTTTGTCACATCATTTATATCAAGTCATGATTATACCGAATGATCCTCGGTCATAATCATACTAAGTTCATCTATGCACGTAAGCCAAAGATAACATAATATAACATGAGGATGATGACAATGACATAGTAATTCAATAAAACAAGTTCAAGAATTATTTAATCCATGAATTATTAACGTCCAAATTGTCAACACGATCACTGTTTAGAGAAAAAATTCAATAATGATCGTAAGAATATTTCCATGAAAAGATATCGGATGAAACGCAAATATCAAGGATATTCTACTAATTTCATGGAGTATAAAGTCAAAGTTTTAACCAATTTGGGTATAATAAAGAATGGAATAACAAAAGAAATCACCATGCATGCGGTTGCAGATGTGATGTATGGTTATTCAACAATGAATAATAATAACGGAACCAGTCGTGAAATTCACACCGACGTGATGTTCCAACAGAATAATAAAGATGGAACCAGATCCGGTGTAAAACACATGATAGGATATTCCAATGTAATGATAAAAAGCGGAACCAGTCCTGTAAAACACACGCATGTGATGTTCCAACAGAATAATAAAAAATTAACAAGGTCCTTGTAAAACACATGCATGTGATGTTCCAATAGAATAATAGAAGAATGTCACCAAGTATAGGTAAATCACAGCATGATACGAAAGTTATTCCAATGTAATAATAAGCAATGGAATAACATAAGGATTTCACCAAGTATAGGGTATCTTGCGTATCTGAAAAAGTTATGTATAGGGTATGCCACTTTTTTACAAAGTTATTCCAATGTAATAATAAAGGAATGGAATAATGTAAGTTCTCTTCAAGAAAGAATAAATAACACCCTTACCGTAAAAAAGAACCTAATATAGAAGTAGTGAAGTAGCGGTAATACTCTTCTTCTTTCTATAATTTTCTCTATATAACTCTCTCTATAATTTCTCTCTGTAGTTTCAATGAATTGTAAAGAAAATAATGAAGGAATGAGCTTATTTATAGGAAAATGGAATGCATAAGAATTAATCCATGAACGGTCCAGATTGATTTACTTTAATCTGACGGTCCATATTTAAAGAAAAAATCTTTTAAATAAAATATAATATATTCTATTTATATAAAAACATTTTACTATGCAAACACTACGCAACACTACGCAAAAACACTATGCAACACTATGCATAATAAAATATAATATATTCTATTTATAGAATAACTTTAATAAAGTATTCTATTTTATATAAAAGATGTTTCGCTTTTATTACGTTAATAATACTGAATAAAATAAAACGTCATTATCGCTTATAATAATTCATATTATTAATCGACAATAATGGAATCAAACCGAAATGACTTCTCACATAAAGATCAATAATCAATACCGTGTCTTCTTTATGCAACCACACGACATCGTATTTTTACTACCGAAGTAGTTCAACAAGAACTACTAGTAAAACTTCCGCCGTTATTTCATAAAATATTTTTTGTCGCTTTCTCAATCCGATAATAATTACATTAGGGTCCACCAATGATTGAGCCGTTGTCATTTAATATTCCCTAAAACCAATATTCCCCACCAATCGAATATAATATAACCACTGCATACTTTGCAAAATTTATAAATACTACCCACAACTATAATATTATCTTAAATTCACACCATAATATTAAAAAATTATTTCAACAAAATTTAAATCTTTATTGATAAAATCGGGGTCTCACATCGCATGAGTGACAATCATGTATGCAATGAAATATACGAGACCGATGTTGATCCATCGTATTCTCGAGAAGATCAACGTAAAGACAAAGGAAAAACATCTTAAAGTTCTTAACCAAAGACTTTAAGGATGTGATCATATTCATGGTGGGTCCGAATTAAAACTAGAGGGCTTTACGACTCAAGTTTTTCGTATGCACCAAGACGATTAAAAATCCACTTTAAGGTAAAGTGTTACCTTGAATAATTAAGTGCGTTGAATTGAAAGGTTCCAAACAAAGAAAGAGTTCTTTGGTTTAGTAATAAAGACAAAGTATATAGCTATAAATGAAGTCGCAAGTTGATTGTTTGGATTAAAGTTCATTACGTAACTAGGAATAGTTCCTAAGTCTCATCTTGGATCTAAACATGTGTGTGGCACTTTCATTTGATTATAAGAATCATTGAAAGATGGGAAATCACTATGTAGAGATAGTGGACTCTCATAAACAACATTACATATCCATTAACTAAAGCTTATCCAACAACAGGATAATCGTCACTTTGAGAAAGAAGAGTATGAGTTACCACCATGATTTATTGGGCTTTAGTGCAAGTGGGAGATTGAAAGTAGTATGCATCTGAAACCAATCATGTTTGATGATAAAGTATATACTTTGTAACAATCTTATTCATTTATTAATAAAAAGTATTAATTTATTAAAGGCTTTTAATTATCTACATGATCTTTGTTTTATAATATGTGATAAACCCATAGTTTTAAGCAATGCTTTTAGAATAATGATGATGATCATTCTAATGAGATCTAAATTCTTAGAAAGCTTAAAACTAAAATAGTTCCCAATCATTGATTACTAAATTGGGGATTAGTGAATCCGGATAGATTGGTACATATGTTGTTTTTCATTGGATGAGGATGATTGATCTCACGATCATTTGTGTGGAGACACTAAAAGCAAGTATGTAGAGTGCTTATTAGAGAATAAGTTCACTTTGAACGCATTCTCATTGGAATACCTAATGGAGTTTTATTTGCTGTCAATAGGAATTCCTCAGTGATAGTAGTACAAGTAATCCTTGGACTTGAGATCATCATAGTATCTTGTGTATGATGAGTTATACTTTGACTTATTCCTTAAGACCCTTAGGGTATATCAAAGGGTATGCTTGGGTATAATAAGTTGTATATGGAGATAATGTATGATCAATAAAGAATCTACCACTTCTAATAAAAGAAGAGAATGTCCTATGTGATTCGATAAATGACAACCCAAAGAGTCCTCGGGTTAAGGCGTAATGAAATTAGAAAGGAGTTTCTAATTTGCATTATTTGGAGTCATGCATTTAAGAATCGAAATACATATAATTAAATAAAATAAGACTTGACAAGAATTCCAATGTCTTATATTTAATTGGGACATTGTATGGTGGAAGGATTGAATTGTCATCAGTAACTATTTACTCAAAGGTTCTTTTATGATTAATGTTGAAATCTATATTATCTGGAAAGTCGTTGATCATTAGGAGGCTTATCCCTATCAGATAATAAATATTATTTATTTAAATAAATTAATTGTTTAATTTATTTATTTAAATAAGATTAGAATTGTTCTAATTGATTTATTCACAACCTGGGTTTAATATGGAGAACCTAAAGGGTCACACCATAATAAAAGGAAGAATAATTATTTAAGAAGTTAATGGCATAATCGTAATAATATATTAAGTATATTTAATTTAATCTATGGTGATAGAATAAATTAAATAGCTTAATATTTATTATTTAATATTTTAGAAATATTAAATATAAATTAATAAGAGAGTCTTATTAATATTATTACAATTATTATTATTTTAATTTCTAAAAGAGTTTAGGAATTAATTTAATACAAGTACTCTCATTTATTCCTAATTAGATTAGGAAGGAAAATTAGTTAAAGGAGTTTAATTAATTATCCCTAATAAGATTAGGAGCTTAATTAATTAAAAGAATTAATTAATTAAACCCAATTCCTTAATTGTTAAGGTGGGTTGCTACATCTATAAATAAGAGGAGTCTTATTATGGGTGGTATGGGTTGTTGACTTTAACAAAAGACGTAATAATTTCAAGTTGTTGGGAGTATGCCTTTTCTATAGAGATAGAAAACTAGGGTTAGCCATAACACCCATCTTCTTGAATTTTATTCTTCCTCGTGGATCACCTCAGAGAGCCAAACACACGGGTGGCTAACGCCGATCAAAGGAAGGAACAAAACCCGTGGATTCAAGATTGAACGCGAAAGGATTTGGAGGTGAACTTGTACTGAGGAAGCTCGATCTTCAAGGGTATGATTTTATTCTTTATCTTTTCGTTTAATTAATAATTATGCATAAAGGATGATCCTATATATGGTTTGTAAATTTTTAAACTCGATTTTATACGCTTGGCACTTTTTATGCAATTTGATTGCGTCATGAATATTACAAACCCAACACCGCCTCCCTCCTCCTTCCTCCTCCCGCCTCCCGCCTCCCTCCTCCCCACCTCCTCCCGCCACCCTCCCCACCCTCCTCCTCCTCCCGCCTTTCTCTCCTCTGCTGCCTCCTCCCCCCCGCCTCACCACCTCCTCCTCGCCTCCCTCCTCCCCCGATCCCCTCCTCACGCCTCCTTTCTCCTCCCCTCCCCCTTCTCTCTCCACCTCCTCCTCCCCTCCTCTCCTCGATCCTCCGCCTCCCACCGCCACCGGTCCATTCTTTATTTTCACTGGTAACGAAATCTTTCGATAAGATAACCAATTTAGTTTTATTAGGTTACTAATTTATTTTGGATGTGTTGCAGTTGGTAATCAAACTTCATGTAGTTGGTTACCAAATCATTTGATAAGGTAACAAATTCAGTTTTATTAGTTTACTAATATATTTTGAATGTGATGCAGTTGGTAACCAAAATTTATGCAGTTGGTTTCGATAAGGTAACCAATTTAGTTTATTAGGTTACTAATTTATTTTGGATGTGATGCAATTGGTAACCAAATTTCATATAGTTGGTTACCAAACCATTTGATAAGGTAACCAATTCGCTTTTTATTTGATTACCAATTTTATTTTAAATGTGATGCGATTCTTAGTCAAAATTAGTATAAAGGTAACCATTTCAATTTTGTGGGTAACCAAATCGTCAAAAGAAATTGAATAAAACTCCGATATTGGCGGTGCATGGCGATGATAATGAAGGCGGCAATAAGCGAGAGAGAGGATGATGAACATTAGCTCCTTCATAATTTTTTATTTTAATTTTCTCATTTTGATTTGAATTTTGAAATATGGATTTGAAATTGTTGTTAGAGACAAGATTTGAATTTGAATTTGAATTATTAGTTATCCTTGATTTTAGTATTCCTTATTAATGTGAATTGTACTATTTTTGTAATAATTACATTCTTTTTGTAATTATTTAGTTGATGCACTTTTCTTGTAATTACTTTCTATTTGTTGTATATTTATGTAAAGGACCCTTTTTTTTATTACTATATGAAGTATATTCTTATATACAGATTATTACTATAGAGGTTTTACTATATTCAATATCCGCTTCAAACTAAAATGTTAAAAGTTTCAATTTTTTAATTGTTGCACAATATTAAATTAATGACCAAAAAAATACTCCATTCACTTTTCCAACTAATATTTAGAAATGATGTAGATATAATATCTATATGCAATTTTTTATATCTTATATCATAACATATTCATAATACGTTTATATGTTGTATAACAATATTAAAATAGAGATTTATATATATATATATATATATATATATATATATATATATATACACGAATACGGATATTAACATATATAAATATGCATATATTATTCGTATTTTTATCCGTTTTGGACGGATACAAATACGAATAATATTCGTTTTGATACGGATACAGATAATATCCGTTTTATACAAATACGAATACCTATTTTCAAAGTGAATATCAGATATTTCAAACTCCATTTACAACCCTAGTTATTACCTATATTTATATTATAGAATCGGAGGAAATATTTTTTTAGTCAATTTACAAAATTTAAAATCAATAGAATCTTTCTAGATTTTTATACAAATAATTGTAATTACTATAAACTGAATAAAAACTTTTTAGATTTTTTGGAACGAATGTAATTTTATTTCTTTTGGCGCACGTCAACTTGCACTAATTTTAAATCGGATTAAGGTGGTGTTTGATAAAATTGATTATTAAGATCTGAACAGTTTAGACATCTGAATAATTTAGAGTCTCTGTCCAGAATTGTGTCTGAATGAAAAAATATTGTTTGATAATTAATTTTTTCAAAATGTCTGAATAACAATATTTTACCAATTTAACCATTTGAACAGTTTAAACAAAACATGTTTGATAATCAGAAAGGTCTAAATAGTATTTTAAATACATATTTATAATATTTTGACCACAATATGATAAAATAAAAATGAAAACGTACAAATTAAATTAACTTTAAACATAGTATAATGTCCAAAAAATATCAACATAGCATAATAATTCAACCATACAAATTAAATTAACTTCAAACAGTTGTTAAGAGTTGAAGTACAATTTGTTCATGTAGATTAATCATAAATTCTATGCCTTGATCACCCCATTGTAGTTCATCTTGTCCCTCTTCTTTGTTTCCTTCATTTTGCTCCGCTTCATCGTCAAACGTGTTATCTCGATCATATTGAGCAAACAATTTATTCTCAATGTTATGCTTTCTTATGAAATATTTATGAACTGCGAAAGAAGTAATAACTATATAGATTATAAAAGGTGTAAACAATAAAAAACAATCGAGAGGCTTTATAGACTACAACTAAAGTGCATAGTTTTGCAACTAAAGTACAAATATTATAAAAGGTGTAAATAATAAAAAACAAACATTTAAATAGTTTGAATAATAAAGAACAAATTATACTTTATACACTACAACATTCAACTCAACCAGATACTTGACCAATAAATAGCTCATGTTGCAACTAATCAACTAATTGTAACTATCAATAATATCAAATTGAATCTTTAAAATAGGAACAAAGACCTTTTACAGGTTGAGCTTGTAAAAAAACTTATACAAGATTTTGGACCTTTTAAAGATGGTAATGCTTTAGAGCTTTGAAGTGCGAACCCCAGATTGGATTAAGTTAACAAAGCAATTAATATACCACTACTTACTGCATCCATATAGAGTGGAATACTCAGTAAACATGCAGACATGCACAAATGAGAAGGAAAAGAAGCAAAGAAGGGAAGGAACACAAAAAATAATTAACTAAACAATTTGGTTTCTTTAAAACGTACTTTCAATGTCCTGATATTTCAGTTCTCTAATTAAACTCAATTTGATTCAAAATTCACCAAATTGCTTTTAAACTCACTTTGATTCACTCAATCAACTTGGTTTACATCATAATACATATATAAAGGTTAACTAATTCCAAACTTTGTTGAATTCTCACTTTTCAAGCATTAAACCTCTTTGAGATATTTTATCAAATATCATACATGCAAGACTTAATTTCCAGAATTTCATAGACATTAAGGTATGGTTTTAACCAAAAATTTCATGCTTTATTACTCCTAATAACCTGAATAACACTTCATCCATACCAATCCACAACCAATCATAACAATTATATTAACATTTACATATATTTTTACTTAATTTCGTATGAGCATAATGGAAATACATGGGTTACCTTTTTGATTGATATAATAACTGAATCCTTATTTCAATTTTTTAATTGATTGAGTTTACTCCCTCTTTAAAATTGCACCTTGTTCCACTCTTATCAAATTTTCAGTTGATGGCTCCAATTTTAGAGGAATTTGGTAGTTCAGTAGAATTTGGGAGTTTGGTAATTGAGAGAGAAGAAGAAATGGAACGGAAATGAAGATGAAGGCCGAGAATGGTTCTTGATTACAAGCTCTCTAACTCTGTCTCTCATCCCGATTTTAGAATCCAGATCGAGCAACAACGAAGGAGCGAAGGAGAAATCTCAGATTGTAGGTTAAATTTGTTTTAGAGATAACAAACATAATTTGTAATATTGAAGAGGATATTTTTATTTTGTGTCTAACCGATTAAGAGTCATTAAGAAACAAAAAAAAAAATTATCAAACAAGATTTGTCTCTGACCGGATCAGAGACAAATCCATTAAGAGTAATTAAGAGATAATCCAAAAGAACCTAAATATTAGTATGTCGTTTTACTTACACGGACACTCTCACTTTCGGTCCCGGTCCATTCAGTTCTGTTCCCTCGTAAACTCATTATTCCATTAATTAGTTGTTTTTAACTCTTCCTCTTTAAGCTCGAGCAAATGGCTGCTCCGGCTAAAAGGGTTTTGCTCACACATCCAACGGCGATGAGATCTCTCAAAATATTGCCTACCATTTAGCCAAACAAGGTTGCTGGTAAGTTCCATTACTCCTGATGTACATATGTGCTTATAAGTATGTGATTATGTTTAATTGGAGTACTAATTTGTGCCCATACGACTAGGGTGGTTTTGTTGGGTGATGAGGGTCCTCTAAAGAAAATTACGGAGAAGATAAAGGGTAGTCTAGATGGATCTGTCAAGGTGGAAGTGGTTGGATTGGATATGGAGGATGAGAGAGAATGGGCTTTTGATGAAGCCGTTGATAAGGCTACCAAAATTTTGAGGAGTTTGGATTCTCTAGTCAATTGTTATTCTTATGAAGGTAATGATCCTATGTTCTTATTGTTTGAGTTGTTAATTCTCATTTTTATTCAGTTTACTTATGCTTAAAGGTTGAATTTGATATACCTATGGCCAACATGTGGATTATGTAGATCATAAGAAATGAAAAATGTTTTTTCGCAAGAGCAGGAAGATTTGTACAAGGCTTGTTGTGTTTGATTTTATCCACTACTAAGTACTTCAAAAATTTAAATACATCACTAATTTCGGAACAGACTTAGAAGGAAGATGTATCTCTAATGATGGAATGAGGGAGTACTAAGTATCAGTAAATACATGACAGATGACATCAAGGGGTTTGTTGAGTCTTGAATCACGAACCTCCAAAATGAAACACTATCAAAATGAGGGTAACCTTTTAACCTCAAGTTAAAATTTAAAAAAAAGAAAAGAAATAGAGTTTGACATAATTAATGGTCAAGATCATTATTTACTTGCTAAATAAATTATTAAAGTAACTCTCATTCTTGGACGTTCTAAAGAGAAATTGGGCTCTCTCTTTTTTTTTTTTGGGATGGATAGAGTATATACATTTATGACTTGTGTACATACATAAATCATATTTTGGGTTAATATTATCATATGGTATAACTCTTGGTTCTTGTTCAATAGAGTTAGTTTCTGTTTATGCTGAGGGACAGAGTGGTTTTAGGCTATTTTAAACAAAATTAGCTTAACTTTGTAGTTGGTATATTGGACCTCTGTTTTGAAATTTGAATCTGACTCTCATCTAATACAGAAAACTATAGGCAAATGAAAGTTTCTCTAGCTATTAATGTTTTAATCCACATCTAGGAGGATTATGCCAATTGTAAATCATTAGCAAAGCAAAAGAGATGTTTATTCCCCAAGTTATTCATACTCGAAGTAAGTGGTACAAGAAAGGATAAAATTTGTACCAGAGCATAACATGAATTGCTAACAAAATCAAGACAAATTTGCTGTACCTCAATGGGCTTAGATGGACAATTTCCAAGTTGGAGAAATTTGAAATATTGCATGACGTTTCTTCTTTCAAGTTAGTTTGTATGGGAGGAATTTCTTACAAATTTAAGATGTTTATAGTTAGTTATTCTTAAAATTCCTTGTATTGAAACAACTCGGGTCAAATCCCGAGTCCGCAACAAATCTTAGGTCAAATCCCAAGTCCAAATCGAATTGAATAAATCTAACCCAAAAGGTCATAACTGAAGATACTATTGTTAGTAACTTAATTCCTTATACAATTACAAATTTTTTCCATATTTTATCTTTTATTCTTATTTTTTTCCATGGTCACTGTATCATCACATGCTTGCAGACTTTCTTCATTTCTTCTTGAGGAAAACTGTTTTGTCACTAAGTAGATCTATAAATTCTTACTGAAACAGGAAAGATGCAAGATCCCCTTGAGGTGTCAGGAAATGAGTTTAAAAAGATAGTCAAAATAAATTATATGGCTGCATGGTATTTGTTGAAAGCTGTCGGCAGGAGAATTCGGGATCAGAGAACAGGAGGGTCCATTGTATTCATTACCTCATTAATCGGTGCAGAGAGAGGGTTATACCCTGGAGCTGCTGCATATGGTTCGGTTTTGGCTGGAGTACAGCAGTTAGTTAGGGTAAGTGATATTTTTTATCTTTTACATTTTCTGTATTAAACCTTTTTTGTAATATATTTTTGAGCTTCAATCTTACTCCTGAAAGTTAATTATTTTTTGTCTTCTCCGTTATACCCATGTATATGAACTTGCACCAGCTGATATGTGCGCGCTGGTGTAAGAGTAAATTTTTTTGTAGATTAATTCTGTTTCCCTGATTGCTCTTTCTTCAGAGTCTTGGGATAAATTAAACAGAATCTTTTTGTTTTGGTGCTCTGATTTTAAATCATCAAACAGAAAATGGTCTATTTATAGAGCAAAGTAAATACAATTATACATCAAAATATGGACTTGTATGAGAAAGCCATTTCTTCTTATCAGCATTCCTCAATTCATTACAATTGTGTTTCTTTTTTCTTGGCTAAAATATTCAAGCGTTTACTATGCGTTGATATCTTTACTATTGATTAATTTATACTTTTCGCTGGATGAAGTAATAACAAACCAGACTACCAGAGCAGTGGTGTAATCTCAAGGGACAAAATTGTGATCTCCCTAGAAACTGCATAATTCTACAGTGCACTTTGCTTATGACACAGTCTTTTATATGCTAGACCACCTGTTGTCTGCTGGTCAATCTAATTAATAGGCCAAACTAGGTGGTGTGTTGACCTCAAACAATTGTAGAGTACAAACATCCCAAAACAGATCTCACATGGTTTGTCTCCATGTCTGAAAGGCACATGTTCACCTATTGTGAGTAGGTCGCCTCCCAAACTTAGTATCCTGACCAATATTTTTAAGCACATCTGAGGTATAATTCAAACTTAGCCTCAAAAGTATAGGAAATATTTCATGATCTCTTTTTATGGAAAAGAGACGAGGATTCTGTTGGATGTGATGGAAAATGTGATGTGGATTTCTTAAATTGTTGTCAGAAGTAGACTGAGAGGCATATAGATTAGAAAATCAAAATGAGAAGGTTGTATATTGCTATGAATAAGGTAATGATTCAAAAGAGTTGCTCCATTTATAAAAGAGAGCAGGATCAAGGGTGTAGCTGTGCCTGTATATACCACATGGATTAGTTTGAGAACTACATGATGTATTACTGATTACTCCCTCTGTCCTGATTGAGAGTCCATTTTTACAAGTCAAAGTTATAATGCAATTTTGTAAATTAATTTTGAAAGTGGGCTCTCATTTTTTAGGAGGAAGAATGGTATTTTGAGCTATAGCAATAATATTAAATTTCTGGTTTTTAGATATCTGACCTCAGTCCAGATATCAAAGACGTTTTTCTCAAGATTGCTTTTGGTTCATCTTGAAACTTATAGAATTAATAATACATCTTTTTTTTTTTCATTTGACTTTGAGCATCATTTCAATGAACGCTCTATTTGTTCTGGTCAGACTACCCCATGTGCATTATGTTTTGAAATAAATATTTCAGGACTTTGAGAGTTGTCCTAATTTTGATCAGTAGGGATTGGGTTTGTTCTGGATTCTGTTATTGTAATTTCGACGAGTGATATCCCAGAAAGTCTTGGATGGAAACTTATGTGTGATGCTGGTGCTGCCAATATAGGTAGCGGATGATGAGTAGTGCCTCCTTTAGCCAACTAGTTGCAATATCTTTGACACTAGTATAATCTAACTCAATAACCAAGAGATTCATAAAGACAGTAGGTTAAATGATAAAGTTTGTTGGCAGCAGTAGCAATTAGGACATAGTCATTGCCTTACATTGTCTACTCCAAAAGGTTAAACAAAACAAAACCGTGGTCTTCATTGTGAATTAAGTTAACCCTAACAGATAATTACATTATCCAAAATGGAACTAGTATTGATAGAGCTGCTTTTGTTGCTTGCACTGTGTTGCATGAAGGTGCTCTGGTATTGTCTCTCTCTTATCTTTTTGTTCTAGTTGAATGATAAAACGCTTTATTCCATGCTCAGTAGCTTTCTAGTATTGTGCTATGTTATATCCTTCCCCCCTCCCCCCCTCAAAGTTGATGATTAATATTCATATATCTGATTACTATACTCAGACATCCGCAATGGAGGTAGGAAAACACCAGATCAGGGTAAATGGAATTGCGCCCAGCTTGCACATAAAAGATGAGTTTCCCTTGTCAGTTGGGAAGGAGAGGGCAGAGAAATTGGTCAATGAAGCTGCGCCACTACAAAGGTGGCTTGATGTTAAAGATGATCTGGCCTCGACCGTCATCTATTTGATAAGTGATGGTGCACGCTTCATGACTGGGACAACCATATTTGTCGATGGAGCCCAATCTTTGGCAAGGCCTAGAATGCGATCTTTTATGTGAGTTGTATTTGTATTTTGTTAATTCAAAGTGTAAGCTATGGATGAATCATGTCGTGACAGCCCAATACTGAGGACAATGTTGTCTAATTTCTATTCAATAATAATATAGTATTGGTTTTTACCCATTTGGGAGAAAAAAGTTGAGCCAAAATTGTTGGGGGTGATCTGTACTTTCAGCATGAAAGAACATCCCTGTACCCTATTTTCCCTGTTTGGTAAAAATACATTATCAAGACAAAATTTTGTAGTAGCAAACTAGCAATTGCATGATGTGAGAAGCTGATACTACTTTCAATCCTAGTTTTTAATGGAAAACAGCTACCATAATGGATGTAGTCAGAACTTGGATATTAATACTTCATATTGTTTTTAGAAGTGTTTAGGAGATGAATAATGTTATAATTAAATTTTCAAATTATATTCTGGTGTTTGTTAATATTTTTAGGTTTTACTTGATAAAATATATATCTGATTTTTTAAGGGAAGGATTATTAATTGGGTTAATGAAAAACAATTGGACATGGTTAGCATTTTTGGGAAAAAATATTACAGTAACAAGGTGAAACACAAAATAACAGTTAATAATTAAAATATAACTTATTTGATAGACATCCGAGGCATGTACATATGATTTTGCCCTCCCCAATATATCCAATCGGGCTCATTTAACAAAGGAAGGGAGCAATGCGGACTTGTCTACCTTAGCTTAGGCATAGGAGGAGGCATTTGGTCAATTTGAATCAAGGTTTGAGGCTCTTATATTGTGTTTGATTGGGATTGAAATTGATTAAATCATTTTTATTTTTCACAAATTTATAAATTTTATTCTTTGGAAAGAGAGAATATAGAATAACTCATTTCAACTAGAACAAAATGAATCATTCCATTTTCAATTCTATTTCTTCAATTCAAACGTAGCATTAATGTTTTACATTATCTACCACGAGGATGGAGCATGAATCATTTTCAGGCACATTTGTATAAAAAGGGAATTGAAAATACTCATTTATCCCTCCTCCTATAACTCATTTGTCCAGAGGATCAAACAATTATTATATAGTGAATCAAGGGGTTATAATTATGAATTAAAGAACCATAAAATGCTATTTTCATATTAATATTTATATATATACGACCCACGTATTAATCAATAAAAATTTAACATATTAACCATATAATACATGTATTCTTATGCCAATATGTTACGTCTCTCAGAGGCGGCCCCTACTTATTAATAAAACTAAGGAGTAGAGATTATTAGTCATTGTATCCCTATCAATCTACGTGGGCCTCGGGAAGAATTAAGCAAAAGAGTTTGAATAATAATCGTCTCTCAATCAATCCGACGTTACAGCTTACTGACCCACAAAAAGACAAAATAGGAATCAAACGCTAAAATATGTGGCGGCGCTGACCCTCCGATACACGTGTTTCCTTTAGGCTTTGGCGTTCTTGTTTAGTCCAATTTTTAAAACCCCCACGTTCTTCTTTCTTATACACGCCCTCACATCAAGACTTTATTACCCTGAACTAACTACAAACAAAGTGCGGTTAACCTTAAGTAATAAATTAATTTTATTTTTATTACAGTTCATTTTATGCTAATTAGATCCCCCATTATATGTTCTGAAAAATACAATACAAGAATCCCATTATATGTTTTGAAAATTTTCTATTAGTTTACAATTATAACATATATTAATATATAAAATTTTAAATTTGATTCATTACATCACATATATCGTTAAAATATTAATTTAACAATAGTTATTAACAACAAAATTGATACATAAAAATCAAAAGATATAAAATTAAAATATGCATTTAAAATATGTTAAAACTTTCATTTTGGCAATTCAATTTTAAGTTTAGAAATAAAATTAAAAATATATTTACAATTATACAGAATTAAATTTTAGTTTTTTAATTGTGTTCACATCAAAGACTATCACCCCACCATACTAATTACAAACAATGTGCGATGAACACCGATTAAGTTCTGTACGTCTTTTGCCTTTTCCCCTTTTTGGTTAGGAAGCGGTTAAGTGCACCAACGAGCTCGATCTACCTCAGGTGCTAATTGCTACTATTAGATAATTTGTTTATTTATTTATCTAGTGAATGTCTTAATTCAAAAAGATGGCATAAATATTATTAATTATATTGATTCAAAATTATTGTTAAATATTTAAAGCAAATTTTGTTTAAGAATTTTTTTATTTTTTACAAATATATTTCTCTAACATTTGCTAAAAATATAATGTCATGATTGTACCCAATCTATATATTTAGAGTACACGAAATAGCATGTTAAGAATTTTATTTTATTTATAGTTTAAAATTAAAAATATATCTTAAATTTTAAAACACACTAATACACACACACACACACACACACATATATATATATATATATATATATATATATATATATATATATATTATATGGTAATTTTCTGTCTCTTAACGAATGACAAACAAATATTTTTGTAATGCAATAACCTAATTATTTTTCAAGTAAGTCCCTACTACATGACATCGATATATATATATATATATATATATATATATATATATATATATATATATATATATATATATCGATGTCATATATCACATTCAATGTTCCAAATTTTTATCCCGTATCATTTAAGTGGAACCACTATTTTGAATATAAATTTAAGGGCTATAATGAAATACGCTCCTCTAATATTGCTTTCTTGAATTATGCGAAAATTAATAGTACAACTTTCATTTTCATGGACGAGAGAGTATAATATTCAACAACAACAACAACAACAACAACAACAATAATAATAATAATAGAAGGAATTTCAGATTAGCTACTTTTATATACTAATTCGAACTATTTTCAATTATGGTAAACATGTTTATAATAATAATAGTAAAAAAGGAGAGTGCATTTTTAATTTTTGGTCTGATCATATATATATATATATATATATATATATATATATATATATATATATATATACTAGTACGTAATGGATTATTAACGGGACTAATCCGAATTCATTTAAAATGTGAGACCCAGGTTTCCCATGCTTGTAAGGAGAAAAATGAATATTTCATTGTGATCCAAGTATATAAAATGACCAAACCGTGCATTTGTTTTGTCACGTTTTTAGTCTAAAAGCAATAATACTTGATAATAAAGTGTCCATCCTTTTCAGCTTTAATTCGTCCCTTCTCACCATTTCTTAATTAATTAAAGACTAGTCTCAAGTTTAATCATCAAGTGTGACACCATTTTTCCACCACCTAAATATTTCATGCTTACAAGTCAAGTCTATTCATACAACTTATTTCTTAATTTACCCTAAAAAAATATTTCATATTTGAATTCATTAATAGTGACAACTACAACTTTTTTCCCGTCAAGCCGCCTTAGTTTCTCCAATATTAGACCACCACTTATATATATATATATATATATATATATATATATATATACTTGGAACATTTCTTCTTCTTTCTTTCTTTCTTCATTTTATTCTTTTGTGAAACCCTAAGTTATTCTTAATGGAGGGTACTTATCCGATGCTCTTTCTTGGTTCATCAACTGTGCCGCCTTATGGTTCTAACAACAACAATAATAATATTGGTACTAATTTTTACAACCCTAATGGATTCTCGGGAGTATCAAACTCGATGGAGATTCATGCCTCCACATCAGGAACTAAAGAGGTTGTTAATAACTCCAACGGTAGTGGAAGCTTCTTGTCGGCTGAAAATCACGAAGGGAAACTTGTAGGTAAGAAGAAGGGTGATCAGAAGAAGATTAAGAAACCGCGATTTGCTTTCCAAACAAGGAGCCAGGTTGATATTCTTGATGATGGATATCGATGGAGAAAATATGGTCAAAAGGCTGTTAAGAACAACAAATTTCCGAGGTTGGTACAATTGATTTGAACATCCTAGCTGTTTTTTTACTGTTTAAGATATTTTCAATTAAATGGGAAAGGTTATCTTAATATGTTCTCATTAGATTTGATCGATCTTTTACGATAATATTATAGTAGGCATATATCATACGATTTAATTAATTAAGACCCCACCAAATTATAATTTTCTTCTCCACTTTGTTGAAAAGTAAATCGGAGACCATTAGATACAGAATCAGAATAGAGCTAGAGTAAGGTGCATGTATTGTAACTGTTCCTTCCAGATTGATTTGATGACCACAAATGCAAGTTTGCCTAACTATATCTATATCTACATATTATATATATTAGTGCCAGGGTATATGCATGGGAATCTATGAATATACATCAATGAGTATTTTGCATGGGTGGATCTGCTTATGTACATATATTTCATGATGCATACATCTAGATCTATCAGTACAATATGTCTTTGTTTTAGGGTTAATTTGCTTCTACTTCTATAGTTTAAGTGAGACATATATATATATATATATATATATATATATATATATATATATATATGAGTGTCTATCAAAAAAACATGATTTATTTTAGTACTTATTTAATTTCTCTGACAAGTATATAATGACTGAGATTTACATTCATTCACACAAAGTGATCCACTGGTTTAATTAATTAATTATTTTTTTATTATTATTGTAAATTTTGAATAGAGTATCGATCATACATTTTTCTAAACAAAATAGTTCCTGCGCTCATTATATATATATATATATATATATATATATATATATATATATATATATATATTAATTGCAAGCAAGAAAATATATCCACAAAGTCATTAATTAGTATCTCTTTTATCTTTTAAAACCAATGAAATTCAAAATGCTCAAGAAAAAATATTTTCACCTTCCGAACTAATGGATATATTGGGGTGTAATTGTCTACCTCTTCAAGCTCGCCTCATTTAAACAAACAAGCTTAATACTTATATATATAAGTGTAGTCGAGCTAACTGGAGCAGTGGAGCTAGCTAGCCAAACTTGTTATGCTAGTGAAGTCGAAAATATGTTCATCAACTTGAGCTTGTATAATTATCTTACACATGCCAATTTAATTTGATACCTAGCTTGTATATTTTCATATATATAGATGCATTAATGTGAAGAGATAATCCTGAAACACCCAGACTTAAAATTAGGGGGTTTCTATCATAAATTTATAAATATTTTCAGTCCAACCATGTGATGCGTGTGTGTGTGTGTATATATATATATATATATATATATATATATATATATATATATATATATATATATATATATATATATATATATATAGATGTGTAGATAGATAGAAATGCATGTAACATGCGTGGGTAAGTATAACCATGCATGTAGAGAAAGGAAAACTGATCGAAATATGAATATCATGGTGTAAAATAACTGAAATCTATATATATGAATATCAAATGGTGTATAAATTAATTAAATGAAATTTTTGACTGAATTAAATCAATTAATGTTTATGCAGAAGCTACTACAAGTGTACTTATCAAGGGTGCAATGTGAAGAAACAAGTCCAACGTCTATCAAAGGATGAAGGAGTTGTGGTGACTACTTATGAAGGGATGCACACACATTCCATAGAGAAACCATCTGACAATTTCGAACAAATCTTAAGTGAGATGAAGATTTGTCCTCCTCCCTATAATTAATTAATTAATTAATTGCTTAACCTCCTTATTTTTATGGATCATAAACTAGCTTAGCTGGGTCGGTCTACGTACTTTTTGTAAAGGATTTATGTTATTTAATCAGAATTTAATTATTTGTTTAATTAATTAAGCTTTCATATATATATATATATATATACACTTAATTTGAACACCCAATTATTTTAACTATTGCACTATGTTAATATTTTTGTATCGGATAGTACATGATTTAGGCTCAAGATGGCCCTGTAAGGAAAGGTTGCAATGTGATAGAAAAATAAGTATAACTTGACTTCGGCTCAGTGCTCACGTATAAGTACTTGACTTAATTCAGCTAGCCAGCTAGCTAGCTACTAGTCAGTCAATCACAATGAACAACATCATAAGTCTTAAAGCGCCAAAGTTTTTAATTAAGGCTTAAGTAGGTAATTAACTGTTAATGTACGTAAATTTGTATTGAGTTTCAAGTTAAAACAAATTCAATCACTCATAAACTCTAGCTTGATTGCTTCAGCTTGTTAGTTTATATATTTATGTAAATGATCAGATCGAATGTTTCGGGAACTTAGCTAGGCCACGCAATTAAACTAATTTAAAGGAAGAATTTTAACTTTATATTTAAAAACTTTGTTCAAACTCAAACTCATCTATAAAATCCCAAAGCGGACTAGCTCATTTGACTCATTCAATTTCTAAAGCTGAGGATATACCTAGTTAAATCTTAGCTAGTATTAGCTTAGGGGTATCCCACCTAATTTGGACACTTACATAATATCATTGGTTTGTCCTAGCTAGGTCTGTCAATGGGTTAAATTAGAACAAATCATAATTTGATCCGATAATAAATCAATGATCTTATTCACCATGTAATACATGGATCATTATTTGCCTCATGATCTACTTGATCCAACCATACCAATCATGATTCAAATCGATTTTTTTTTTATAATTAAATTAAATTATGACTTAAAATCTTTTTAAAACTTTTTACTTTCTCACTCTAATTTTAACATATGAGATTTATCTTTTTTCAACGTAAATGTTAATCATGTTAATTAGAACGGATCGAGCTGGAGTTTTGATCCAATAAATTATACTGAATTATATCAAAGTATTGTTTGATGTATTTTAATTCATATAGTAATATTGTGTATGAAATGATAGCCTAATATAGCTGAAAGGAGAATTAGTAGTGTGATTACTTGTGATATACGATCTTAAATATAACATTAAAGAAACTGCCCTTGACAATAAAATCAAAGACTCATCAAACATTGAGTTTTGTAAAACTTACGAGGTTGGGTCGCTTGACTATTTTGATCAGGGTTTGAATCTCGACTCTCATCCTCATAATGAAAAATGAGACGTAACGCCCTTTAAAAAAATAACCAAAAACTAGTGGAAGTGGGAGACAATAATGGTAGGGATTTGTCCACCGGCGGACCGGCCCTACAATAATAAGTTGCTCCTAAAAGTTACTGCCTACCCTCCTGCCGACAAACGAACCATTTTGGTAAGTTGCATAAAATAATTTTGAAAAAGGTTGAATCACATTTTTGTTTCGATTGTTTGATTATTATCACAAGTCACAGATAGGTGAAACACGTGCAAGTAGATTGATAGATAGATAGATAGATAGATGTTATTCAATTCTTTCTTTCTTTCTTTCTTTCATAGTCAACGTTAAATTTTAAAGCATAGAGTCAAATACTCCTCCGGAGGGATTTCATCCCAAAAACACCAAACTACGAGTGTCCTAAAATAGGTAAATAGTAGACACTTGGGGAAAATAATTTATATACAATCAACTACTAGATTATCAATGAAAACCTTCATCCAGATAACAACTCTTTAATCTTGCTATATTACAAGCCAAGTTTATTAAGAACCTAATGAAATTACATGCAAAAAAACAAAAGAAATATTTATTTTGAAACAAGGCATAATATGTCAAGACCAAAACCTTCATCCAGATAACATATATATTCTACGCCACTCCTTGGTTTCATTTACCACGCCTAGTGCTTCTCTTCTTTGGTAACATCTTTCCGTGGCAGCTCCTTGGGTTTTGTCTTGTCCATTTCCCTACAGAAATCCAACACAGATTTAAATTCATGCCCACAAATGATCCTTATAAATTAAAGATGCAGGCATTTTCACGAGAACTAATAACTAGATTGCTCACTCTTTGTAGGGGTCCGAAACTCAATCCTCATTTACAAGAATTCCCAGTTTGGCGGGGGGGTTAACGAACATTGTCTTCCCGAGTGGCCACTTCTTTCTTCTTCCAAACAGTGCTTTAAAAATCCCAGCTACCGCCTCGATTTGGCGGTATTGTACGCCACTAAACTAATATACGACGACGACTAAATCATGAACATTTATCACGGACAGTAGCTTTGCCACAAGTACAGTCACGAATGATTACTACCTCCCTTTTATCCACCTATATTTTATTAGTTTTATCTGTAGAGAAAGACAACTGCTATTCCCACATCAAACTAGAAGTTACATACGCATATAGCTAGACAAAAAATGGTTAAATTCAATTTCCATAAAGACGCTAGGTATGTCAAAATAAAAGATAAAACCTTAACTGAGAATATTGTTACTTAATACTTATAGCCTCTACAGACGTTAACTAATACATACAGAATCTGAGGTTTGAGGATTTAGGACGCAGTCATCTACATGTTTATAATACAAAAAATTTCTTTCTACAAAAAACAACGTCTATTCCGTGGTGGGTATTAAAACTGCATGCTCACAAATATTTAAGACACTGTTTGCCACAAATTAAATTATAAATACAAACACTTTCAAAAAGCTTTGACAAAGCAAGATTGTATTTCTGTTTCAGGGTAAGCAAGATTTTCATGGTTTTGAGTTTTGACAATTAGGCTTGGGAGGCCTCTTTTTTTCCTAGCAACTAAATCTTCCAGGTTTTCATTTACTCATTCTGCAAAACTGTTTCAAGTCTTAGGATTATAAACTATTTCAAATCTCAGGTGTTCGATGCATTCCCTGAACTTCCTATGCTAGAAGGTAGATAACTCGATACAGACAGCTTGAAACCAGGAGCTAAGTCGAGGCGCCCGACTAGTTGTCTACAAAGCCATAAATTGTTTATAATATGCATTTTATGCATAATATATATATATATATATATATATATATATATAGGGTAATCATCCGTGGCAAACGTTTGCTACGGACACTGTTCAGCAAATAAACTCCCATCCGTTGATCTAGATATTTAATGACTTAGATTGGTCAAAATTAACTTCTTCTTCTGAACATTGTAGCGTGGCCATCCTTTTTTTGTCTTTAGGCTTTTTACATTACCGCCTACCATTTAATACATACTGCACATACTGAACAGTCATGCGGCCGTATAGATTCTCAAATATATGCCTATAATGTAAAGATGAGTTTATTTTTAGGTATACATAATGTAAAATAAAAAAGAATATGTAAAGATACATAAGGTAAAAATAAAAGATAATGATAAGATAAGTATGAATAAAAGATAAATTTATTTTTATAAATACATAATGTAAAAATAAAAGATAATGTAAAGATACATAATGTAAAAATAAAAGATAATGATAAGATAAGTCTGAATAAAAGATAAATTTATTTTTAAAGATACATAATGTAAAAATAAAAGATAATGTAAAGATACATAATGTAAAAATAAAAGATAATGTAAAGATACATAATGTAAAAATAAAAGATAATATAAAACTAAAAGATACATAATGTAAAAATAAAAGATAATGATAAGATAAATCAATAAAAGATAAATTTATTTTTATAAATATATAATGTAAAAATAAAAGATAATGTAAAGATACATAATGTAAAAAAAAAGATAATGATAAGATAAGTCCGAATAAAAGATAAATTTATCTTTTATTCAAACTTATCTTATTTTTACATTATGTATTTATAAAAAATAAATTTATCTTTTATTTAGACTTATCTTATCATTATCTTTTATTTTTACATTATGTATCTTTACATTATCTTTTATTTTTACATTATGTATACCTAAAAATAAACTCATCTTTACATTATAGCCATATATAATTTGAGACCCACACCGCCGCCACAAAGACAGTATGTATTAAATGGTAGGGGTAGTAATGTAAAAAGCCTAAAGACAAAAAGGAAAAGGGACTGCCGCTACAAGCTGTAGTGACAGGTGAAATTTTTGACTAATCTAAGCCATTAAATATCTAAATCAACGGATAAGAGCTTGTTTGTTGAATAGTGTCCGTAGCAAACGTTTGCCACGGATGATTACCCATATATATATATATATATTATTTCAATTCACAGGTACACTAAACAAAAAATATTACTCACAAATAAATATATACAATTAATAATACATTACAATTCATATATTCTAACATATTTTAAAACAAAAAAACCAAGTAGATGCATAGACAAATTTAACTTCAATAGTAAAGTAAAAACTTAAGAATTAAATTACTTATAAAAATATTAAAATCAAAAGTTAAAATTATTACTCCCTCCTATTCAGATTAAATGTCTTATTAGAGAGTTTCATTTTATTCTATATAAGTGTCGTTTTGGAATCCCTATGCAATATTGCACTATTTTTTCCTAATTTACCCCTCTATTTAATATGCTTAGTAAATGCAATTCCATGGATCATTGTGGAGAGATAAATAATTAATTAGGGATACAAAAGACATTTTGTGTTATTTCTTAATAAGTGTGTTTATCTCTAAAAAGACATTTAATCTGAATAGGAGGGAGTATTTTTTTATATTAAATATTCACTCCGTCCCTGGATAAAAGTCTGTGGATTTTTCATGCATATTAAGAAGATGAATGAAATAACAAAATTGGCCATAATAATGTCATTAAATATGGAGAGAGAATTAGAATAAGAAAAGTATGAGATATTTAATGCTACGGGTATAATAGGAAAATATGTGTAAAAGTTTGGTTATTAAATGAAAATAGACATTTAACCTGAGACTACCCAAAATAGTAATAAAGACTTTTATCATGGGACGGAAGGAGTATTAAATTTTCATGAATAATAAATAAATATATTATAATACATGTAAAAAACAAATATTATATCAAAAAATTTATTCATTAGTTGTTATATTTTCTTCCTTTTTTTTTGAAAGAAAACAAGAAAACTAACAAAAATATTTTAGACAATAGGAAGTTGGTATAAAAAAATAACAAGTCTTCATACATAAACTAAATTTAAGCACCAAATACATTTGGAAAGTTAAAGTTGGGCTTGAGCTTATTATGTTTTTTCAGACAAGGCCCAATTAAACTCTACCAAATAAAAATACCAGCCCAATAGTGGTCTTAACAGGAGACGAAGATGTTTTACGATTTCAATCTGAAATCAAACAACGGCCGTACCAAGGAGAGAAGGAAGGAGACAATAGCCCGCATGGAGGAGGATGAGGAGGAAAGGAAAGGAGAAGAAGAAGAGAACTTTAAAGTGTCGTCAATGGCGTAAGAAACATAGAAATCCAGGTTTGTGCTCAAGTAAACCCTAATATCTTAATCTCCATCTAATTAGTTCCTCCCTTTATCGTCCGACTTGAAAGGAATTCGTTCAAGGCGTCACCTAAGTGGCCCAAGGCGACGACTTAGAGGCTGAAGCGCTCGCCTTTGAGTCTTTCACCAAGTCGTGCCCTCGCCTCGACCCTGGCCAAACGCTTGGACGCCTAGTCGTCGACTAGTCGACGACTAGATAACCCTGCTTGAAACCCATATTTTTATCCCATAGATTGCAAGAAAAATAAACGAGAACGATGAGAGCTTGTGGATGAAATTATAACTTTAAGTGGAGAAAAACAGTTTTTTACCAATAAAGATACCATGAACTAAATTCAACTGATAAGATCGAAATTCTTAGCCTTCACACTTCACAGCCCCATGTCTTTTCCATGAGCAAACTTACTCATTCATCCATTTTCTTCCAATTTCGCTAATAATACTACCCCCATTCCACAAAAAGAGTATTATTTGCAAATGTTAAGGCTAGATTTCGTTCCATATTTATCCCTAATATAATGATTATAGCTAAATAATGGTGACAAAATAATGAAAATGTGATTTTAAACATGAGAACTTGGTGTCAGTGTATACTACCATCAGTGACTCTTTTAGTGATGCAAAAAATTGAAAATGTGGCTCTTTTCTAGAACAAAGGGGGTAATGTTTTCTAGATAGATAATGTGGATTTGCAGAACTTAGGATAAGATATCTACATTCGACCTTTACAGAACCAATGACGTTGACCTTCTCTTACGAATTTGTGTTTAAAAACCAGTTGAAGAACTCAAAGCATTTTAAGTTGACAACACAAACTGAGTAGTCATCATAGCCTAAAAACAGGGGCGGAGCCACACTTGGGCGAGTGTGAGCTCCAACCCCCAGTGATTTTTTTTAGGTATATGACATATTGGTAATATTATGCAGTCTAGGGACTAATGACTAACTTTTCAAGTAATGTACCGCTACTTCATTACAATATACACTCTTGAGATTATGTTCAGAGGAAAGAATCCCTTTTCACTATTTACTACCCATTTCACTCTGAGAAAGTATTTTCTTAATAAAACGTCTATTCCGTGGTGGGGATTAAAACTGCATGCTCACAAATATGTAAGACACTGTTTGCCACGGATTAAATTATAAATACAAACACTTTCAAAAAGCTTTGACAAAGCAAGATTGTATTTCTGTTTCAGGGTAAGCAAGATTTTCATGGTTTTGACAATTAGGCTTGGGAAGCCTCTTTTTTTCCTAGCAACTAAATCTTCCAGGTTTTTCATTTACTCGTTCTGCAAAACTGTTTCAAATCTTAGGACTATAAACTATTTCAAATCTCAGGTTTTAGATGCATTCCCTGAACTTCCTATCCTAGAAGGTAGATAACTCGATACAGAAAGCTTGAAACCATAGTTGTTAAGGCGCTCGGTGGCCAACCGCTTAGTCGACTAGTCGAAGCGATAAATTGTTTATAATATGCATTTTATACAAAATATATATATATATATATATATATATTATTTCAATTCACAAGTACACTAAACATAAAATATTACTCACAAATAAATATATACAATTAATAATACATTACAATACATAGACTCTAACATATATTAAAACAAAAATACCAAGTAGATGCATAGACAAATTTAACTTCAATAGTAAAGTAAAAACTTACGAATTAAACTACTTATAAAAATATTAAAAATCAAAAGTTAAAATTATTATTTTTTATACTAAATATTAAATTTTCATGAATAATAAATAAATATATTATAATACAAGTAAAAAAGAAATATTTTATCAAAATTTTATTCATTAGTTGTTATATTTTCTTCCTTTTTTTGAAAGAAAACAAGAAAACTCAACAAATTTTTAATCTATCAATTGCACAAATTTTTTTAGACAATAGGAAGTTGGTATAAAAAAAAACATTCAATGTCATTATTTTTATCACCACATTTAATGTTGTTGTATTCTCTTTGGTTAAAGTTCTATGGTTATGGACTTTAATGGTCAGTACATGTCAATCAATGAAGTTGAGAGTTCCAGTGTGATAAGTAAGGAGTAATTAACTTATTCATTAATTCCATATTAAGGGGTATATGTGAAAAATTTATGTTAAAAATTGCCACTTAAATTGATTTTCTTAAACTATGTGCCAAAAGAAATCAGCCTATAACTATGGGACGGAGGGAGTATGATACCCTACATTCTTATACCTTAAGAAATTTCAATTATTCTAATAATTATTGGTTTAACTTGAATTGAAAACTCATTACAATATTTATTCATCTTGTTAATTAAGTAGTTGTTAACTTGTTACTAGCTTTTATTTTGTTTAATTGAGGTTTTCCATTCTTTGGGACTTAAATTGTTTATTTGCTAGTAAAATTGGTATTAATCCTACCTAGTTGGAGCTGCAAACATTGAAAGATGAAAGAGCATTATCAGCTATAAATTTTATTAAGACGTCATAACATAATAGGATAGGAGATGGGTAGATAAATTTTTGTATGTCACGTACATAGAGACATCTTTATACTATTGACAATGAACTATTTTGAAACGGTTCTAGTATATGAGACCATGAAGAGGATAATTGTAAATCACTGCAAAAATAATGATTTAACATATTTAATGCTTTTTAATTTTATTATTGTTCTTTATTTTTCTTATGATTATTTGTATTAAGTCCCCACTGAGTAGAAGTCCTGCGTCCGCCACTGCCTAAGAACAGACCTAATGAAACCATTTTATCTTCATAACTGAACTCCAATAGTAATCCGCCCGTTACAAAGTAGAGATGCATTTTTATTTGCTCATTCCAAAAATAGAGATACATTTCCTTTTGAAATATAGATTAACATAAACTTCCTAACATAACATTACCTTTGTTTACCACAACTATAATTCTAATTCTAGCTAGTAGTAGTGTATGCCATTACTTTGTTCCTAGTTGATTGGTACTATACGCCACCACAACCACAATTCTAATTCTAGCTAATATTACAGAAAAGTTTGGAAAACTAATTTTTTTTTTCTCCTAAAATTACAATCGTTTTACAAATGTAAGCATTGATCATGATTTCCAACCAAAACACCCAAATAGTAAAGAAGTAGATACAGCTTAAAAATGAACATTAAAAAAATCGAGTTATAAATATCTAGTGATAGAGAGAGAAGGCATACTTAGCGGAGGCAAATGCAGATTCTTCTTCGAGCCAGCGGTGAATCTGACGAACGTTACGCTTCAAGATGTTGGCGGATTATTTGACATCACTTCTCATTCCGGCCACTGTCAGTATATGAATCACTGCGCTCACTCCGGCCACAGTCAGTATCAAGTCCGTCAATGTCATTTGCACACTTCAAAACCCCTTTACTTCAATCCAAACTTGTTCAAAATTAATCGACTGAAGAGAGATCACGTTTTTTAGAAGGGATTCTAATTCTAATTCTAATTCTAATTGGGAGAAATGATGTTGACTGCCTACAATTTGGCCCGTTGCTTTTTTATTTGGATGCCCAAAAGCCTTGAGAAATTGATGATAAGTATGCAATTTCAATAGTAGATGACCGTAATATTATCCTATATTAATAATAATAGATGCTAATCAAAATAAGGATTTAACTTTATTAATTAGAGTTAAGATTAATTAATTAGGGTTTAGAATTTATTAACTAAAGTTAAGAGTATTAACTAGGGTTTATTAATTAGGGTTTAGGGTTTATTAACCAGAATTTAGGATTAATAAACCCTAATTTTGGTTAAGATGAGTTAATAAACTCTAAACCCTAATTAATAAATTCAAACACTTATTCTAATTAGCATCCGCTTCTATTAATAATTATTTTTAAAAAAATTAAAAATTTTAGTTTTTTAAAAAAACTAATTGTTGAAAATGGAGTCGGGTGAGAATGGGTCGAGTTGAGATCAAATTTGGTAAAAGGAACAAAATCGACAAAAAAATGTCACTTTAAGGAACTAAACGAAAAACTGATCGAACTTTAGAGACGAATTTAAAAGTGGGCGACAACTTAAAAGGTCAAAAGTGTCATTCAACCACATTATAATGCTAGTTTTGGTATTTTAGTATTTTAGATAAGTCTTTAATAAAATTTCCTACCAAATCTTTCCAAATTTATTGGGAGGAAATACTTAAAAAATTCTTTTTTCCCTTTCTCTCCCAACAAGATACTTTTAATTTCTTTCATAAATTTCTTTAAATTTTTTTCTTCTTTTCTCTCCATATTTTAAAATTCATAAACACAGCGTAAGTAATTTAACATTGTGGAACTTGTGTAATTTGGACTTGAACTAAGTATTTGACTTTGCTATGTGTGTTTTGTAATGACTTATAACTACGTAACAAATTAAATGTGATAAAAGACTTTATTATTATTTTGGGTAGTCCCATGTTAAATATCCACTTTCTTTTAATAACTAAATTTTTACACATTTTTTTCTATTATGCTCGTAGCATTAAATATCTCATACTTTTCTTATTTTAATTCTCTCCATATTTAATGACATTATTATGGATAATTTTGTCATTTTATTCCTCTTCTTAATATGCGTGAAAAGTCCACCGAGACTTTTATCCTGGGACGGAGGGAGTAGTAAACAAAAAATTACATTAATTATTACATGCATGAAGGGTGTAAATGAATTGAGTCGAGCCGAGTATTGAGTTGCTCAGATTTAGTTCATAAAATTTATCGAGTTTGAAATAAGATTTGATTGAGATTCGTTTAGTTACTGAGTCGAGCACGAGTCCGAACAGTTTAAACTATATGATCCCAAGCATCAATAGAAAATTGTATTTTGAAAAGACTTGAGTAATTATCGAATTTAAAAATTTGCTTATATTTAAATTGTTTATATTTCGAATCGAAGTCGAAACGAACTTTTAATCGAGCGAGTACGAATTAAACCTAACCGTTTGGTTCATTTTATAGCCTTATATGTGAATAATCAGGTCAAATATAAATTTCACAGAATATTAGAAGAATTCACAAGTAATTATTCGAAATCTGGCCATTAAAGTCTTGAAATATATAGCTAGCTAGCATCAAGATTTTTCTTAATATATCTTTGCTAATTGGGTTTCAGCTAACCTTGGGACTAACCAAAATTTATTCTAGAAAAAATAAAAATAAAAATGCAGTATATACTAGCTAGCTTGTATCCCCACAAAAACAACCCTAGTCACTTCAAAAGCAAATTAAAGTCTAGAATCATGCAAGGACTCACGACTGTACAAGTACTAGATCGAGTAATATATATATTCTGGTTCCCAATTAAATACTAATATACTTAATAAATAAACAGTGAATCAACTGTAAGAGATATATACTTCAAATTAATCTCTTGACCGACCGAAAGTAAATTAGGAATAATAGCATAAGTATATATTTGGACATGAATCTTTCACATGGAATATATCGATCCTTTAATTTGGTTGGAAATTACTTGCAATACTAAAATTAAGAAGAAATTAAACCTTCGAGTTGTCTAATTTGTGGTAGTGAACGTTATGATAAGTTAACTCAGTCAAAAATAAAGGGGATAATTAAATATGGCTATATATATATATATATATATATATATATATATATATATATATATATATAGAGCTCCATCCATAATAACCTATTCTTTATGCAGATCTTGTAACAACACCCTTTTGACCGCTGAATAAACTTATTGGAAGGTGAGATTGAAACATAATATATCTTACGTAGTAACAACTTGTACTTAAACTTTTATTTTTAATATGAGGACCCCACCAAAGTCAACATGTTGTCGGTTTGTTTAACTTAAACCAACTTTAATATTAAATAATACTGCATAGAATGCGACATGTAAACATATATAAAAAAAAAAAAAAAAATCCTAAACCGTAACAAGCTCTTACGACTTAAAAAAAAAAAAAAAAAAAAAAAAATATTCAAACCGTAAACAAGCTCTTACGACATAATAAAAAAAAAAAAAAAAAAAATATCTAACCGTAAACAAGCTCTTACGACAAAAAAATATATATATATATATATATATATAAACCGTAATGCTCTTACGACATGTAAAAATAAAAAATGTTTTTAACAAATGTTTTTATAACATATTTTATAACAAAAATAAAAACATTTGTTATAAAAAAAATATGTTTTTAACAAATGTTTTATAACATATTTTATAACAAAAATAAAAATATTTGTTATAAAAAAATTTTTATTTCATTTTTTTTTTTTTTTTTATTTTACGGTAGAATTGGAGCTTATCTTAGGCTTTTTTTTTTTTTTTTTTTTTTCTACCAGTAGAGCTTGTCTTAAACTAATATTTTTTTTTTTTTTTTCTTCTTTTCTCCATTATATGTTATGACTCAATGAAATTAAAATAAAATAAAAAAAAAAATAACCCGTAAATATATACTGTCATCACTGAAGGAAAAAAAATTTGGATATACCAACTAGTAGAATATTTGAAATGATTCGAACTCATGAACCTCATGCACCAATACCTCATCGTATTATACCACCCGAGCAGCACCACAGCCTACCGCTAAGTTTAACCAAGGATATATACTTATAGAAAAACTTCACCATCCCCAAAATCTATATTCTTGCATTACTACTATATTACGATTTATTATTATTAATAAATCTATATTATTAATTGGATTTTTCTAAATAGAAATAAGTTAATATCTATATTTATTATTATCCCTTTAATATGTTTTCTTATCTTTGTAATAATATCAATAAAAAGATTATTAATATATTAAAAATAAATATCATTCTTTAATAAAATATAAATAATGATCATTATAAATCTTGTATTATTAGTATTAATAATTTTATTATTAAGCAATGATTATTAGTAATGATTTTATATATTAAGCAATGATTTTATTATTAAGAAATGATTTTATTATTAATAAAACTAGTTCAATTAGTCTAATAAGTAATGATGATAATTTTTCAAGTCATTTCGGAAATTAATTTACTTATCGAATTTATAAAAGTAGTGAAGTATTATTATAATAATAATAATAATAATAATAATAATAATAATAATAATGTGAGTATCGATATTAGAAGTACATATTATACCAATACTAATCTTTGCGCAACATTAAGAGGAATAATTCATATTACATCTTCATTTTCTAATATGTACATTAGATAACGTTGGATAAGTTCTATATTTGAGGCGGGAGTAATCTTTGCGGTTTCTTGTAGAGCTCCCCATGCGACGCCAGAAACGAAAAGATTGTGACATCTTCCAAGGACCACTTCTCTTGAAATATTACCATTGGCCCTAACGAAACGAATCAACATACTTGCATATAAAAATGCCACAATCTGAGTGGTCAGGTGTTGTTTGATTCGAATCTTTAAGGTCTGCAGACAAGAGGATTACCATTTGGGCCACTCATCGATCGGATTACCATTTCGCAAACAAAATGGTATCAAATGTACTGCATGTATAAAGTAGTTGGTTAATAATTTTTAATATTAAAGGACATTACAAAATTAAAATATTTTAAAACTAAACATACCGCAACTGAGAATCGAATTAAGTACATTTCATGTAACTTAATATACTTAGTGTCGTTGTAGTGCTTGGGTCAATTATGGTAATCATCCAATCTTCAATGCGAATAGAACAAGACAAAATGGCGTTGATTGGTACTACACACCCGGCGTGAATATGTATTTGCATTAGGTGTAAAGGTGGACCAACATCTTGGTTAACATACGGATCGCAAAAACTCCATGCACGATATTCACGTTAGTGCGGAGGCACATAGCCACACCCAAGATCGTGAAGAATGAATTAATGAAACCAAATTGGGACCACCTTTGTATTCCCCGCGACCGTAGTATTCCTCTCTGCGTCTCGTAGCAACAACATATAAGCGTCGATGACATGCTCGAATATCCAACTCCTGTGCCCTAAGGATTGCCTTTGCATTGTGTTCTAATGCATATAATCGGCGCGATGTGATAAAGGATATAAATCCCTTCCGGTGCCACCACGTTTCCAAACATATGTTTATTTACAAATGTCTCCTTCCAATCTTTAAGTCTTTTGGATAAGGACCTTTTTGGTCCATAAGAGATGTGGTCTCCGCATCTTGTACTGATTGAGAGCGAATGTACATTATTATTATATAACAATAATAATTAAAACCATCACTATTAACATAACTATATATACCTTTTGTGAACTAGATCCTCTTGGCGTCGAAAAGTCCCATGAATGAAGAGTTGGTTGGAATGTAACACTCCTCATAGGTTTGGAAGGATGGAATGTAACACTCCTCGTGAAGCTTGGGTGGTGGGAATGGAGCTCTCCTCGATTACTTGTGGGGTGGGTATGTAGCTCTCTTGTACAACATAATCAGTTTGTGCCCCAAGCCCTTCGTTGAGTTGTGTGTCTTGGGGACTGTGGTCCAAAATTTGTGGGACCCCACATGCCGAGGTATTTGTTTACCTCTTGCTTGAAGTCGTATAGGCGTATTGAGATCCCAATTATTTTTTTTTGCAGAACCAACTCGGGAGGCGGTGAGTAAATCTTGAAAATTTATCAAGTAACGACTTCAAGACTCTCAACTCACATATAAGATAAACACAAACAAATATTATTAACAATAAATATGAATAAATATTATATTAAGTATTTACTCCAATACATGATTTATTAAAGAAGAATATAATTTTATACCATTTGAATAAGGTGTTGTTGGTTGTAAATGGCCCGAGGCTCATAACAACCGTCGTAATTCGTCGTCTTTTTGCCGAGGTTCGGTGAATTTTCCAACGTGTAATTTTCCTATACCGCACCATGTAATCATCTATTGGGACATAATCTGAAATTTCGGTTTGTTGTCCTTGAGATGATCCATGTATGCCTCCCACAACGAAATATATTCCCTCTCAAGGCCATACGATCCTCGACATCAATAAATTTAAATTTTTTCTCCCCTTTAAGGTCACCGTGGTTTTTAGTCATTGATGGTATGCCTTGCATGAACCCGAATCGTCTCATCACACGGTCCCAAGATCCGAAATTCCACAATATCAAAGTGGATCGAGGGACCCCACCAGATCCCAACAACCGCTTTCAAAATTAAATCCATGATATCATCATCCCACATTATGTAAGTAGCGCCAAACCACATCCCACATGTACTTAATATCTAACTCCCCTCGGTAAAAATGACAAATGGTGATGGGGATTCTCACGCCTACCGGGATAACTGTGGGCTCCAAAATAGGACCATGCTAAAGCCCTAGGTAACCATAAGGATGATTGTGGCCAAGGGTTTGGCTTTCCAATACTTACACGCTCATAAGCCCAAATTTGTAACAATGTAACACAACCATTAATGTATTTAACTCCTTTCCTAGTAGCGGATATATAAAGATCTCACAAAATATGCTAACACTGCGGCGCCCAAAGAGTAAGTTACACAATCTTGACGTTAGCAATAAAAGACAAATATCGTGGGTGCATTACTATTTCTATTCCTATTAGGGAATAATATTGCCCCACACAACCACAACATGTATGCCTTTGTGTGTAAGCCTGACATCTTTACTTGCATTCTCGGGACATTTATTAAAATGTTCGTGCAACCACACTAATGAAATTGCAACTGCGTTTTTTGAACTAAAATATTCACCACTAATTGATCTCCAAAACAATCCCTAAAATAATTCAAATTGGTGACGTTAAGGGGACCCATTAAGGGCTTTCCTACCACCCAGAACTAAAAAATAAAGTGAACATCCTCTAACGTGATTGTTATTTCTCCACGCTTTAAATGAAAAGTATTAGTCTCCGGCCCATCTCTCGACTAAAGCGGATATCGGACAAGATCGGTTTGGTGTACAACACCTTGATAACTAAATACTCCAAATCCACATTTATTTAAAAGGATTTTTGTTCTTTTTATCAAAAGCCCAATTGATTATATTTACGATCGATTATATTGACCGAGCTTAGTTTTCCCTATCTCTCCCATGATATATGTCATCCGATACATGATCTTGTTGATCATGCGCGAACACTTGGATTAATTGGCCCATATTCCCAACTATCCATCTTTTACCTAAAAAATACATCAATTCCATATTAGTATTAAGATGCATGACAAAATGAAGTTGAAAGTAACATGTTGCAAAATGACAATAATAATAATACACACTAACATGCATTAAAAAAATGAACAACATGCATGTAATAATAATATGCATGTATATAATGTAATAATATTAACATGCATTAAAAACTAGTAAAAACAGAAACTATTAAAAATAAAAACAATAAGAAGAAAAATAAATAAAAACAATAAGTGAACAATTGAGTACACTGGAATAAGGATATATCCTTGGTTAAACTTAGCGACTAGGCAAAACAAGGGTGCTCGGGTGGTCATATAATGAGGTATTGGTGCATGAGGTTGCGAGTTCGAATCATTTCAAATAGCCTACTAGTTGGTATATCCAAATTTTTTTTTTCTTCACCAGTGACAAATTTATCTGGTAAGGTTGTTTTTTTTTTTTTTTTTAATTTGCTGAGTCATAACATATAATGGAGAAAAGAAAAAAATAAAAAAAAATATTAAAGAGCTAGCCTCTGAACTCTACTAATAAAAAAAAAAAAACATTTGTTATAACATGCATTAATGACAACAAAAACAAATACATGCATGGTATTATATCCCTTTAATTCAAGAATAATAACATGAAGTGATAAAACTATTATCTTACATCTTTTAAATAATGATATGAAATGGAGTACCAATAACAATATATCTTACAAAAAATTCTGATTGTCTTGAGATATAATAAATGGATTCCAGTAAACTTGAATTTGTTGAAGTTTTTTTGCTCCTCTCTTTAAAATACTCCTCTCTACTTTCTCTTTATTTTATTTTATCTAGCTTGGCAAGTGAACTTTAGTTTGCACAAGATGTGTCTTGAATAGACGTTTAAATAAGCTCTCATTCAAATGTCCCAGATACATGAATTAATTTAGGACCAAATTCAAACCAATGTCTCGACTTTTTAGTTTACCGAGTTTGCGGTGTTCTTTCTTTCGAGGCAAATGTGCGAGAAAAAGTAGTCAAAAAGTGCATTTTCCGAGGCAAATGTGCGTAAAAAAGTGGTCAAAAGTGATAAAATTTTGTTCCTTGCAAAGCCGGTAGAAATTTATAACGGTTTTAAAAAAAAAAAAAAATTTTGTTTTTTATACAGTTCTAGAGAGGCTATAACAGTTTTTTAAAAAAAAAAAAAAATTTTTTTTTTATGCAATGTTCTAGAAAAGCTATAACGGTTTAAAAAAAAAAAAAATATTTGTTTTTTATGCAAATTTTAGAGGCTATAACGGTTGAAAAAAAAAGAAAAAAAAATTTGTTTTTTTATGCAAGTTTTAGGTTATATAACGGTTTTAAAAAAAAAAAATATTTGTTTTTTTTTATGCAGTTAAGAGAGGCTATAACAAATTGTGAATAAATCAATTTTTCATTGCTAGCTAGACTCGAACTCGAGACCTCATGCACCAATACCTCGTCGTATGACCACCCGAGAGCACACTGAACCTAAATTATCATATCTTACCTTGGATTTGAATATATCTTTAAACATTCCATCTCCCCAAATTAAATTTCTCATTATTTTATTATAATTTTACGATTATTATTGTTATTCTATTATAATTACGAATTGAGTACAAAGCCGTTCCAAATTCTAGCGAACATGTACTTTTATTATTTTTTATCATTATTATCATCATTATTATTATTATTATTATTATAAACAATGTCCGGTGAATAAGTAGTCAAACATAATAATACAACACTATGGGAATAGAAACAAAGTCGACATTGATTATATGGGAAAAGTACATTAGTTTGACTTCTTGAGCATTAACCGCTACTAAATTGCATTCTACCGATCTTTTTACCTTTAAATATTGTCTAGGAAGTCGCTATATTATCAAGTTATCTTCTTATCCTTCCATAGAATTTGTTCTCGATATTATTATCTCTTTTCTCCTCTACTCATAATTTGTTTCATCCGGTTGCCCACTTTCACTTCGTAAAATCAAGTTGAAGTTACGATCGAGCAAAATTCATCACTATTATTGACAAGTAAGTTTTTCAAAATGTCATATAATACATCCGAATTTGTTAGTGAAGTTAACATGTCATAAATCGATATTGTTCGTACGTTGGTTTGTTATTTTATGTACGTTGGAAGAGGTTGAATATTTTATAGATCATATGCTCGCAAAAATGGATTTGAGATTAGAATTGCAACTAGTCATAAAACATGCTAATCTGAATGATATCGGATCTAGGCGATATGTATGTAAAGAAAGCGGTACACCATTTGTTGGCAAGAGTTTACGATGATGAAGATAGTAGTAATAAAATAACTAGACAGAGAGACTACATAGAGATAACAATGTGCAAAGCTAGAATATATGTTGTCCACATAAGAAAGAGGACAATTGGGCGTATATCTCTTTGTTGAATTAGAGCACAATCATCACTTAGTGACCCCCACCAAAGTACATTTGATCGAGACTCACGTAAATATTACTCTGTTGCAAGAACTTTAATTGACACTTTAAATAAGTCCCAGATTGGTCCTAGTAAGATGATGAATGTTTTGAGCACAATGGGAGGTGGGTTGCAAAATGTTCCTTTCTACTACTAATGTTGAGAATGTGGTGCGAGATTTAAGGCGTGATTCTGCAGATGAAAACGATGCACAAGCTGCTGTCAATCATTTGAACAAACTTGCATCCAGAAGTGCCAGCAAATTTTTTTTCCGAGTGAAATCCGGTGAAAACAACCGCATAGCTTGTGATACGTGGGTTGGCCTTGGATCAAGGTTTATATATCAACGGTTCGGAGACGTTGTGACATTTGATAATACATCTGGGACAAATAAGTATGGCATGCCGTTTGTTCCATTCTTACGGGTCAACCACCATTATCGGTCTATATTGTTTGGATTTGCCTTTATTACGAGATGAGACAGAGGACACTTTCGTTTGGGTATTACGGACGGCTGGCTTGAAGCCATGGACTACAAGGCACCTACAACCATCATCACTGATCAAGACAGAGCTATGAGTAATGCTATTGCTATGGTACTTCCAACTACTTATCATTTATTGTGTTCTTGGCATATTAGCAATAAATTTCTGAAAAAATTGCATCATGTTTATTATGAGCACCCATCGTTCAAAAATGATTTTAACAACTCGTGTATAACTTTCATTGTCCATCGAGGAATTTGAAGAAGCGTTGGCATATTACGATAAGTTCCTATGAATTGTATACTAATGAATGGCTTGGAAGTTTGTATGATGTCACGACGAAATGGATTCCAAAGATATACAAAGAGATATTTTGCCGCGGAATGACTACTACGGCTGGAAGAAGCGAGAGCATGAATGCCTTTTTGATGAGTATGTTAATGCATCAACAGTATGCTATGTTTTGTCTTCAGAGTCAAAAGGTCAGTAGAAAGACAGTTTATCGAGGAGAGGAAGGTCAAACTACATAACAAAACATCGTAAAAGGATTATGGTACTTTTCGGTTCATCTTTAGAAGTTCATCTTTGCATGCGAAGTGTACACAAAGAGATGTTTAGACGTTTCCAACGTCAATTCGTCGATTCCATGAAATACAATGTTAAGTAAACTTAGTGAGTTGTGTGTGTCACCGATACTAAGGTTTATGCGATGTATATAATCTGCGATGAAATCGTTGAAAGTGGTGGAAGATATAAAGAAGTTGTCAACAATCGACAATTTGGGATCGATTATATGTAATCGCCAAATGTTTTCTCACTCGGTGAATTATGCAGTACATCTTGAGATATTTCATAAAGAAAGAGTATTTCACAAATACCGACCGACATGATCCTTTCATCGGTGGACAAGAGACGCGAACAAAAGCAATGGTGAAGACTTACTCTTTAACTCCACATCTGCACGACTTCAACAAAATCAAGCAATGCGCTATAATCATTTGATGAGTGATTACCGGAGTTAGCGAAGAAAGCGACTTGCTTTCGGTCAGGTTACAAAACTGTTCTTAAACCCAATGCACGAGGAAAAGAGTTGGTTGACCAAGTATGATCCGGATGAGAATATTATCGAATGGCGATGATGACGACATTGATTGCACAGTTGGAGATCCAAATCATGATATGGGATACGATAATGACGATGAAGATGCGGGTGGAAGAAGAAGAAGAGTATTTGCCGCCTAATATTTCTCAAACAAAGGGCCGTAAAAACAATCAAGATTCAAGAGTGCACTCGAGAAAATCATTCCTTCTAAAACTCATCGAAAATGTGCAATTTGTGGCTTTGAAACCGAACCCACGATAAAATCGAAATCACTATCGAGTGCTAGGGATTCTGAGCGAAAAAAAAAAAGGCGTCGGTTGTATTAATCATTCTATGTTTTTTTTTTTATGAAAATGAAGATGTAATATGAATTATTCCTCTTAATGTTATGCAAAGACTAGTATTGGTATAATATGTACTTCTAATATTGATACTCACATTATTATTATTATTATTATTATTATTATTATAATTATTATAATAATACTTCACTACTTTTATAAATTCGATAAGTAAATTAATTTCTGAAATGACTTGAAAAATTATCATCATTACTTATTAGACTAATTGAACTAGTTTTATTAATAATAAAATCATTTCTTAATAATAAAATCATTGCTTAATATATAAAATCATTACTAATAATCATTGCTTAATAATAAAATTATTAATACTAATAATACAAGATTTATAATGATCATTATTTATATTTTATTAAAGAATGATATTTATTTTTAATATATTAATAATCTTTTATTGATATTATTACAAAGATAAGAAAACATATTAAAGGGATAATAATAAATATAGATATTAACTTATTTCTATTTAGAAAATCCAATTAATAATATAGATTTATTAATAATAATAAATCGTAATATAGTAGTAATGCAAGAATATAGATTTTGGGGATGGTGAAGTTTTTCTATAAGTATATATCCTTGGTTAAACTTAGCAACTTAGGCAAAGTGGTGCTCTCGGGTGGTCATATAATGAGCGAGTATTGGTGCGTGAGGTTGCGAGTTCGAATCTGCTCAGCAGTTCTACTTAGTTGGTATATCCAAATTTTTTTCCTTCAAATAGTGACAATTTATAATTTACCAAGTTATTTTTTTTTTTTATTTTATTTTAATTTGCTGAGTCATAACATATAATGGAGAAAAGAAGGAAAAAAATAAAAAAAAAATATTAGCGTACAAGTCTGTTTCACAATAGGAAATAAAAAAAAAAAAATAAAGTTTGAAGAGCTCTGAATTACCATAGTAAAATAAAAAATAAAATAAAAAAATGAAATAAAACATTTGTTAAAAACATTTTTTTATAACAAATGTTTTTATTTTGTTATAAAATATGTTATAAAAACATTTGTTAAAAATATATTTTTTTTATAACAAATGTTTTATTTTTTGTTATAAAATATGTTATAAAAACATTTGTTAAAAACATTTTTTATTTTTTATGTCGTAAGAGCTTGTTACGCTTTATATATATATATATATATATTTTTTTTTTTTTTTTAGTAAGAGCTTGTTACTATTTAGGATATTTTTTTTTTTTTTTTTTTTTTTTTTTAAAAGAGCTTGTTACGGTTTAGGATTTTTTTTTTTTTTTTTATATATATAGTTTACAAAATTTGTATTTATTGTATTATTTAATATTAAAGTTGGTTTAAGTTAAACAAACCGACAACATGTTGACTTTGGTGGGGTCCTCATATTAAAATAAAAGCTTACAAGTTATTACTACTTTGGGTATATTTATGTTTCAATCTCAAATTCCAAATAAGTTTATCAACTATCCAAAAAGGGGTGTTAAGATAAGACTTACATGTAAATCCTCTTTATGGATGGAAACTTCCTATATATATATATAACTTTGCTCAAGTCTTAAGTACTCTTGAACCTTTAAAATTTTAGTTTAAAACATGAACAAACTAGTTATTTCCGAATAAACAAGAGAAGACTAAATTAATTAGGTCTTTAATTGGTTCAATTCATATCATTGTGTAATTAATTTTTATTATTTAAAGTGGGACTTTTTTCCTCTTGTACATACGTGATACTTTAATTCTTAATTTGTTTCTTATTGTTATATTTGAATTAATTATTACCAATAGGGTGTAGATGTCATTTACGGAGAATTCTTCATTAATTCCACTTTTCACTTTAAAAGTATTAATTCAAAAACGAATCGAAGAATACTAATAACATGCAAATAATTAATTAACGTATCTTTCTTTAAGACTTTAACCATGAAAAGTATAACTCAAGAGAGAGATTCTATCATGCATGAACACCTAATAATTTGGTACGTACGTACGTAAGACCATTACAGTACCAACAATTAAACTAGTTGTATATATAAAACTCAAGCATCTGGTTCACGTACGTACGTAGTTGATCAGATCAGATTACTAAACAATTAAATTTCTAATTAAGAAAGAAAGAAAAGTAATTCGAGTAGTAGAATTACATCCTCAAATAAGAGTAATTAATTCAAGTAGTAGTCAAATAATTAATTAGGGATCAGAAAACAATCCCAGCTGATATTACTTCTTCTTCTTCTTAATTCTTCTACTAGCTACACTTTTTGTCAAGGTTTGGAAGTTTCTATTTGTCAAGGTTTGTTCTTCCCAATTACGTATTCGATCAGAAATAATCCCTTGTCGTCAAGGCTTTATGATCTTCTGTTCATTTACATCATCTAGCTACTTTGATTATTTTTTTTTTATTAAAATGTTAGTGATAGCTTAAATATAAAGGAGTACATCCATAAGTGATGGTTTAGTGCGTCGCAAAAATAAAAAATTATTTTGGGTGAAAATTTTGGTTATTAATTGACATAATCATCACAATTATAATACATTGATGACAAAATTGATCATCACTAAGAGTCATTATATATATTACTATTTTCTGATTGCTCAAAAGCTCATCACAAATTATTATCTTTTGTGATTGTTATTAAAAACTGTCACAAAGTCTATCATGCACCTATTCGATCTTATTTTTCTAGTAATTATGATATATTTAAAAAAAATGAATATATCAAGATTAAAAATTAATGAATCAAAATAAAGTAAAAAGATATATATATCCAATAAAATGGAGGAGGGAGAGCATGGATTATCATGATATATATTCCCCATTGACAAATTAAGTACGGTAATAATCTAAAATCCAGTCGTGCACTTGATAAAATAGGCCGAACATGCATGCAAGTTACTTAATTGATAGCTAAGAATATCGCACTAATAGAAACTCTTTTAGTCTTCCTTATCCAAAGAAAACAGTAGAAAAGACTATAAAAAATTTATATATATATATATGATCCCTTCTTATACCAAATTAAATAAGACTCCTATTAAAATTCGTGATATTAAAAAGTGAGGATATATATGTATTTTATCCATTGATATCTTGAGTCATATTCATGACTGTGATCATATCAATTTTGCAAATGGCATATAATCAGATAATCACATGAGCTAGCTTTTCTAGTAATGGATATATACATGACTGATGCGAAAGAAGATTTAATTTGTAACCAAGGTAAGGTCCTCTCAAAGAAAGGCGGATATATGGATGGAGGATACTGTTGCATCATAACGACTGTCAGACTCTCATAGGAATGTTTGAGCATCAATATATTAAAGGACTCACGTCAGTGCTGCTTAGATATATTCAAATGGGCCAAAAAAAACACAAGAGCCACTTGAAAATGTTCCGCGTACCAATCAGGTGAGAATATATATATAAATCTTATCTATATTTAAAGAAAGGAACAACATGAAAAGTGCTGGGAATATATAATTCTCCACCTTAATTTTGGATATGATTACCATCAAGTTAATTTCATGTTAAGTTGATCATAACACGTAGAGAGAGATCACCTCCCGACTAATTAATTAAAGTTAACTTCATGTTAACCACTCCCCTAATTAATTTTTCTTTAACTAACCACATTATTTAACTAATTAAAGTAGGAATAATGCTACAGACACAAACTATTCTACAAACATTTTACAAACGACTGATATAGCATACTCCAAATCAGCATATTGTGTGGGACCAGAGACTATATTGAAACAATTTATTGATCAATATGCTGAGGTGGAGTATGTCACATCAGCAGTTTGTAAAATATTTGTAGAATAATTTGTATCTGTAGCATTACTCTTAAAATAGATTATGTATCCCGAATATATGGATTTTTTTTATAATTAAATATGTCCTATTAAAAATAGATACTCGCCTCCACAAAATAAAATTTATGGGTTCGCCAATACTTGAAGTCAAATAATTAATCAACACGTTGGTGCCTAGATTGGCCCAATGAATTTAACATATATATTCTGGATCCAACTAATCTACTTAATTAAATAGTGAATCAACTGTATGAGATATATACTTCAAATCTTGACTTAAACAAAATTAGGAATAATAGAATATATATTATAAGAACAATTCCATGCATTCATTATTATCCTTTAATTTGGTTCGAAGACTTGAAAGAAAAAATCCTTTGTTTATCTGAACAACAGTATACTTTCTTCTAAATATAAAGAGTTGTCTAAACTCTAACTGATAGTAAACATTATGATAGGAGGCTTTTAAGTGGGGTCAAAATATAAATAAGTAAAATTTAAATATATTTATTGTGACGTTCCTAAAATAGGTATACATCACCCATTTTGAGTTGTCAATACATGATACAGAAACAACTACAACTTTATTATTACAACAGTAAAACTGTGAGTTTAAATACAAATATTATCTTCTAGACAATATCTATACTCAAATAAATCCTCATCACATTTATTGATACATTATTTTACAAAAATGGTGAGGACTACTAAACAATCCTTTCTAAAACCTTCATTCCATACCCGACTGCGTCTTCTTATATTCTCGCCTCCTAAGAATGGAACAAAAAAAAAGGGTGAAATTTGAAATCAACTACTCAAGAAAGAATATTATGACTAAGATAATATACAACAAATTATCGTTAGTCTTCAACGGGGAAAAATTTAATAGAATACAATAGACAACAAATTTTAAATCAATATTCGCGAATGAAATAATAATTCATAGAAGAGTTACGTAGAAATGAAATCTACTATAATCTATGAATTTAATATCCATCATCAATATTTTATCCTCAGAACATCAATCAATATTCATCTCAAATCAAATATTCATCTTTTGCACTACTGAAAGCCAAAGATATTCATCAATCCATCGTGTTCATCTCAACACTGCTTCATCTTTGCACTAAAGGCCAAAGATATTCATCACTCGGTCGTATTCATTTAAACACACACGTTCATCTTCGCACTACAACAGGCCAAGATATTCTTCAGAAAATCATTCATCTTTGCACTACAAAAGCCAAAGATATTCAATAATATCATCATTTAAGACCGAGGATGATGAAAAATATTTTTAAAGAACGAATCCAGTGAAACAAAATGACAAGGATTAAGGATTAAGGATTCGTACTTTATTTTATCCATGTCCAACAATACCTCAAAAATAATCATAGTGGTGTAAAATTCAAGAATGATCAAAACATGGATACAATCAAAGCTAGTATCCGTATAGATATTTTGACGAAAAGAAGAAATTTTATTTTTCATGAATAGTGGTCAGATATCGTGAATAGTCTGCCGTATACGTGAATAAGAACTCACACACAAAAGATAGAAATTCCACAAAAAAAATATTTTCACGCTTACTTCATGAATAGTACTTCGTGAATAAGAACTCGTGAATAAAGTAACTCATGAATAGTAACTCGTGAATAAGAACTCATGAATAAGTAACCCGGCGACATGAAAAAGTTCCAAATTTGATAAAAAGTTCCAACTATATTTCAAAGATAATGATATCAAGAAATAATATCATTACGAAAAAATAATATCCCTTACCTCAAAGAATCGAGATTTCTAAGGAAAGATCTAAGTGATGCCTTGAATGAAACTTGTCTTGAGCAAAGAACTCTCAAAGTATCTAAATACTCACAAAATACGCTCGATAATATAGAGAGAAAGAGAAAACTTTGTTTACGGTGTGATTTTCAATTCTAACTTAGCCTCTATTTATAGGAAAATGTTAGCCGTACCAAGCAGACTTGACCACCTTGCCGAGGGCTTTACCTCGCTACTATTGCCACCCACCACATTTGAAATAAAATTGAGCACATTTTTCACCCAACCACAAGTGGGGCCCACTCAATTCTAGAATTTTCCACCAAAATCAATTATAACCCTACTTTCCTAATCAAACACCTCTTAAAATTTATAACAAATCATTCGCTTCATTTTAACGGTTCAAAATTTGTAGACATATACTCAACTTATATATGTATAACATATCCAAAAATACATATTATCCAACGGTCGATTAAAATTATAACTCACGCAATATATCGTAAAAAATCTTGATTTGATTTTAATACCTCCATTCCGGCAAAAAATACCATAAAACACCTCAACATTAAATCCTTCAATTATAACCACATATAATAAATAAATCCATCATTTATATCCATATCAAATAAATATTTTCTTATCATATAAATCAATAATTAATTATTCCCAAATAATATTACGAAATCACAATTATGACAACCAGTGCGGTTCCCAGGAAAGAGGGGCTTTCCAATAAGGATCTCTTCTTCTTACGCAATTAGGTGACCAAACCTCTCCTTGAGATGTAACTTTCTAGACATTGCCAATAATGTTATCTAATAATATTATTCAAATAATATGAATTATTGATCCGATAATGGAAAATCTCACGTGCGGTGACAATTATTGAAACAAAGAATAATATAAAATACCAACGCAACAATTATTGAATCAATAAAATAAAATCTTCGAATAAGATAATTCATCGTAATAATTATTGAGTAGTGCCTTCACGTAAGGATCAATAATTGATGCAATACCGCGTCTTCTTGTCTGACCACGCCAGACATTCTTTATATTTTAACCACCCGGTATTCCAATCTTACTTAATTCAGAATAACTACGCCTGTTATTTATAACCACCCAAACTTTGTCGCTTTCCTCATCCAATCGCTTTCAGTATGGGGCCCACACATATTGCTACCAAATCGTCATTTAATATTCCCCGCGGTCATTTAATATTCCACGACCAAAACTAATATTCCTGACGCAGATTTAATATTCCACGACCAAACGAATATTCCCCGACAAAAATGAATATTTTATAACCACTTGCTTATTTTGAAATATTTGCGTATTTAACCCTTAACTATCCACATTAATCAAATCAACCCTTACTATTTCAAAATAATAAATAAAGGAAATTTCTTTTTATTTAAAAAATTTCGGGGTCTTACAACCTCCCCTCCTTATGAAATTTCGTCCTCGAAATTGACGTACGTACCTGGTGTTTCGAAAAGGTGAGGATACCTCGCTTTCATTTCCGCTTTCCAATTCCCTGTGTCATTTCCTCTATAGCATGATTCCTCCACAAAACTTTAACTTGTGGTATGACCTTTCTTGCGTAGGACATGCTCCTTCCTATCCAAAATCTTGACAGTACCTCCTCATACGTTAAGTCTTCTTTATCTCGTCGTCCGGTTCTAACTCTATAACGTGGTTCGAGTCTTTCACATATTTACGAAGTACGAGATATGTGAAACACATTATGAACACGAGACATACTTGGAGGTAACGCAAGTCTATAAAGCTACATTTCCTACTTTCGGTCAAGAATTTGAAATGGACCAATAAATCGTGGATTGAGCTTTCCTCTCTTCCTAAATCTTGTAACTCCCTTCCATGGAGCAACTCGCAACAATACATGCTCCCCTACATTAAATTCCACGTCCTTTCGATGAAGATCCGCATAACTCTTTTGTCGATCTTGTGCCTTTTGTATACGTTGTCGAATCATTTGGATCTTTTCGGTAGTCATACGTACTAACTCGGGTCCCAACAATGTTGCTTCACCCACCTCATCCCAACATATAAGAGAACGACATTTTCGTCCATATAATGCTTCGAATGGAACCATGCCTATATTTGTTTAATAACTATTGTTGTATGAGAATTCCACCAATGGCAAGTACTTATCCCAACTTCCTTTGAAATCTAGGACACAGAGTCTTAATATATCTTCAAGAGTTTGAATAGTCCTCTCTGATTGTCCGTCCGCTTTGGGGATGGTATCTTAACTAAATCGCAAATCCGCGCCCGTAGCTTTTTGCAAGCTAACCCAAAAATCTTGAAGTGAATCTTGGGTCACGATCCGAAACTATGGATACAGGCATGCCATGCAACCTCACAATCTCATTTACGTCATATACTAAGCAAGACGTTCAAGGGAATAAGTCTCCCGTATCGGCAAGAAATGAGCAGATTTGGTTAATCTATCAACAATAACCCAAATAGCATTGATGCCTTGAGAAACCGTAGGAAGACCCGTAACGAAATCCATGGTAATGTGTTCCCACTTCCATTCCTAATCTCAAGTGGTTGCAACGGACCTTAGGTACTAGATGCTCCGCCTTTACACGTTGACAAGTTAAACACATTGAGATAAACTTTGCAATCTCTCTCTTCATATTGTTCCACCAAAATGTATGTCAAGATCACGATACATTTTAGTACTTCCAGATGGATTGCAAAATGGTGTATTGTGTGCCTCCATCATAATCTTGTTCTTCAAATCGAGTCGTTAGAACACAAAGTCTAGAGTGGACTCAAGTATTCCTTCTTCATCAATTCTCGCTTAGGAATAGCTCCTTCTTGTACTTTCTTCTTCATACGCATCAGCTCCGGGTTCGGTTGTGACGCCCCCAAAATAGGTATACACAACACCCATTCTCGAGTGCGCCAAATACATGGTGCGTAAACAACTACAACTTTATTATTACAACAAGAAAAAGCTGTGAGTTTGAATACAAATATTATCTTCTAGACAATATCTATACTCAAATAAATCCTCATCACATTATTGATTCATTATTTTACAAAATGGTGAGGACTACTAAACAACTCTCTCTAGAATCTTCATTCCATACCCCGACTAGTACTTTCGCTACATTCTCGCCTCTGAGAAGAAAAATGGAACAACAAGGAAAAGGGTGAGCTCAACTAGCCCAAGTAAAGAATATTATGACTAAGATAATATACAACAAATTATCGTTAGTCTTCAACGAGGAAAAAATCGATGTAGAATACAATAGACAACAAGTTTCGGATCAATATTCGCAGAAATAATAATTCATAGAAGAGTTACGTAGAGAATGAAATCTACTATAATCTATGAATTTAATAGTCCATCATCATCAATATTTTATCCTCAGTAACATCAATCAATATACATCTCGAATCAAATATTCATCTTTGCACTACAGCCCAAAGATATTCATCATTAATCATGTTCATTTAAACACTGCTCATCTTTGCACTTTCTGAAGCCAAAGATATTAATCAATCGGTCATGTTCATCTCAACACTGCTTCATCTTTGCACTACTGTGCCAAAGATATTCTTCAAAATCATTCATCTTTGCACTACAGGCCAAAGATATTCAATAATATCATCATTTAAGACTGAGGATGATGAAAAATATTTTTTAAGAAACGAATCCAGTGAAACAAAATGACAAGGATTAAGGATTAAGGATTCGTACTTGGTTTTATCCACGCCCAAAAATACCTCAAAAATAATCATAGTGGTGTAAAATTCAAGAATGATCAAAACATGGATACAATTAGTAGCTAGTATCCGGAATAGATATTTTGACGAAAAGAAGAAATTTTATTTTTAATGAATAATCAAGTATCGTGAATAGTCTCAGATATCGTGAATAAAGGCCAGATATCGTGAATAATAACTCGGAACACCAAAAGATAGAAATTCCACAAAAACATCTTCACGCTTACATGAATAGTACTTTTGAATAGTAACTCGTGAAATAAGAACTCATGAATAAGAACTCGTGAATAGTAACTCATGAATAGAACTCCATGAATAGTAACTTAGAGCATGAAAAAGTTCCAAATTTGATAAAACTTCAGATCAACATTTCAAATAATGATATTGAAGAAATAATATCATTACAAAAAAAATAATATCCCTTACCTCGAAAGATTAAGATTTAAATTTGGAATCTAGGGTAAGGTCTTTGAAGGAACTTCACCGCCTAAACAATACTCAAAGTATACTCACAAGAATACGCTCAAAATATCGAGAGAAATAGAGAGAAAACTTCGCTTTACGGTGTGATTTTCAATTCTAACCCAAGCACCCTATTTATAGGAAAACGCTTAGAACACCAAAAGCGAAAAATTTAATATAATATTAATATAATTATACAAATTTTCCTTAGCCCACCTTTTGGTCAAAACACCAGTCACACATGTTAATGATGTCCAAAAAATACAAGAAACGTTTTTCTTAACAAAATATAATTTAAACTCCCAAAATCAATTATTTTGAGCTTGAACTTCAATAATTCATAATAAATAGCCCTTTCATCAGAAAATTCAAATCTCATGAGTTTTTATAGGAAATTCAATTCTCTACAACTTTGCTGAAGAAAGTTTTTCCAAATTCCAAACAAAATCGACCGAAATCCACAAACAAGGCGATTTTACGACTATAATCAAATTTCTATCAATAATTGTGTCCACCAACACACAAAAACATGTGTTAAACATTTAATGCCACAAAATACTCTTCCTCCTCATATACTCATATATCCCACATTCATTGTAAAAATATCACCGCTAATATATATTATTAAAATAATATATTTAAATGAATTATTTTATCGTAAAAGATAAAATATTAATTTTCAACAATTGTCATTTTAAAATTTTCTCCATCTATATCCACATAAAATCAATATTTTCCTCATCATATAAATCAATAATTAATTATTCACAAATAATATTACGAAATCACAATATTGACAACCAGCGGTTCAGAAAGGGGGCTTTCCAATAAGAATTTCTTCTTCTGGCAAGCAATTAGATGACCAAACCTCTCCTTGTATGTAACTTTCTAGACATTGCCAATAATGTTATCTAATAATATTATTCAGATAATATGAATTATTGCTTCGATAATGAAAGATAATTGTGTAATGACAATTATTGAAACAACAAAGAATATAAAATATCAACGCAAAATTATTAACTCAATAAAATATTTGAATAAAGAATTACCGAAACCATTATTGAGTAGTGCCTTCTCACGTAAGAATCAATAATTGGTGCAATACCTGGTGCATCGCTCAACAACGCCGTATTAGTGTGTTTTAACCACCGGGTATTCCAACAATATTAATGGCAACAACTACGCCAGTTATTTAAAAACAACTTATATTTGCGTTTTCTTCATCCAATCGCTTTCCGTTATGGGGCCCACACATGGTCTGCCGTCATCGTCATTTAATATTCCCCGAAAAAGATTTAAATATTCCACGACCAAACGAATATTCCCAACAACAATGAATATTTTATAACCACTTGCTTATTTTGAAATATTTGCGTATTTAACCCTTAACTATCCACATTAATCAAATCAACCCTTACTATTTCAAAATAATAAATAAAGGAAATTCCTTTTATTTAAAAAAATTTGAGGTCTTACAACCTCCCTCCTTATGAAATTTCGTCCTCGAAATTGACGCGTGCGTACTGGTGTGTTTTGAAAAGGTGAGGATACCTCGCTTTCATTTTCGTTTTCAATTCCCGTGTCATTTCTCTATAAGCATGATTCCTCCACAAAACTTTAACTTGTGGGTATAACCTTTCTTGGCGTAGACATGCTCCTTCCTATCCAAAATCTTGGCGAGTACCTCTTCATACGTTAAGTCTTGGCTATCTCGTCCGGTTCTAACTCAATAACGTGGTTCGGGTCTTTCACATATTTACGAAATGCGAGATATGAAACACATTATGAACACGAGACATACTTGGAGGTAACGCAAGTCTATAGGCTACATTTCCTACTCGGTCAAGAATTTGAAATGGACCGATAAATCGTGGATTGAGCTTTCCTCTCTTCCCAAATCTTGTAACTCCCTTCCATGGAGCAACTTCGCAACAATACATGATCCCCTACACTAAATTCCACGTCCTTTCGATGAAGATTCGCATAACTCTTTTATCGATCTTGTCTTGCTTTGTATATCGCTTGTCGAATCATTAGTCATACGTATTAACTTTCGGGTCCCAACAATGTTGCTTCACCCACCTCATCCCAACATATCGGAGAACGACATTTTGTCCATATAATGCTTCGAATGGAACCATGCCTATATTTGTTTAATAACTATTGTTGTATGAGAATTCCACCAATGGCAAGTACTTATCCCAACTTCCTTTGAAATCTAGGACATAGAGTTTTAATATATCTTCAAGAGTTTGAGTAGTCCTTTCTGATTGCCCATCCGTTTAAGGATGGTATGCCAAACTGAATCGTAAATTCGTGCCCATAGCTTTCTACAAACTAACCCAAAACTATGGATACCGGCATGCCATGTAATCTCACAATCTCATTTACGTCATACGAGAAAGACGTTCAAGGAATAAGTCTCTCGTATCGATAAGAAAATGAGCGAGACTTGATTAATCTATCAACAATAACCCAAATAGCATTGATGCCTTGAGAAACCGTAGGAAGACCCGTGAACGAAATCCATAGTAATGTGTTCCCACTTCCATTCTCGAATCTCAAGTGGTTGCAACGGACCCTTAGGTACAAGATGCTCCGCCTTTTACGTTAGCAAGTTAAACACATCGAGATAAACTTTGCAATCTCTCTCTCATATTGCTCCACCAAAATGTATGTTGAAGATCATAATACATTTTGTTACTCCTGGATGGATTGCAAATGGCGTATTGTGTGCCTCCATAATAATCTTGTACTTCAAATCGTAGTCGTTAGGAACACAAAAGTCTAGAGTGGACTCAAGTATTCCTTCTTCATCAATTCTCGCTTAGAATAGCTCCTTCAGTACTTTCTTCTTCATACGCATCATTTCCGAGTCGGTGGCTTGAGCAATCTTAACTTTTTCTATTAAAGTTGGCTCTGTCGTATACTTGACATCATCGCACTCGTTCCCGCATATGATCTTCTACTCAACGCCGTCGGCTACCACGCTTCGCTTTTCCAAGATGGTATGGTTAGAATATAAAGAAATAAATGAATCGCTCTTGAGCTCTTGGAAAATCTTCTCGCATTCCTCGCTCCATACGAATTTTGTATCTTTTCGAGTCAATTAAGTTAGAGAGTAGCGATTCGAGAATATCCTTCAACGAATCTCCGATAATATCCAACTAAGCCTGAAAGCTACGTATTTCGATTCTCGACTTAGGTTGCTCTCAATCGTGACTCATATCCCAATCTTGGATAAAGACGTCACAATGACACCTATCGCTTTACTATCGCATGCGAATATGACGTCCCTACGGAGAGAGTTCGGCTTAGTGAATTCCACAAAGGAAGTCACAAGATAAAGGCTCAGTACCAAATTTATAGTTGAATTTTTAACTCCTCGAAGTTCAATAGAGCCATTCGATATGAGATTTTAGAAATGAGTTTTGTCAACGGGTTCAAAGTCGATACAAAATTTAATATCGAACTTTGGGAGTAAGCCAAGAAATTCTTCGTAAAATACGTCCGGAAAAATCAATAACAACGTGAATATTATTCAAATCGACGTGTCTTTATTCAAATCCATAACATGGACTAAGAAAATTTGACATCCGTAATAAACGAATGACTTCATGGCTTGATATGAAAATGTTTGACTACAATGGTTTGATTGCTTGAATTGAATAACGGTCATTAGGAATATGAAAACTAACAACCTTACGAAAATAATCAATTTCGGCATGATGAGTAGTTAACCTTAAAATCACATCAAAAACAAATATCTCTATAGAAATAAGGTTAACGGTAATGTGATAGTGCCAACTTGAATCAAGCAAGATTTATAAACAAATGGATGTGATGAAAGTTTCTCTAACGGAGTTTCCACAGATAGGTCAAAGTCTAATTTCTCCTAGAGTCAAGTTTAAACGTTGAGCGCAAAGTAAGAGATAAAAGAATGGGTAGAACCGATATCTAGTAAGGTATATACTTGCAAGAATTTATAATTAACTAACCGTCTTACTTCCGTTCGGGTTCCTCGCATTTTGACGGTCCACAACAAACGCTCTTCCCGAAATCGTTGACTTTGACTTTTAAGAGACGATCTTTTGAGTCACCGTCCCCAATCGAACTAGGTTTCGCCATCGTCTAATCTCGAAGCGATATGTCCTTCCTTTCCACAACTATAGCATACCTTAAACTGTTGGGGCGGTTTAATGATATGTCCCTCTTTCCCAAGCATTTGTAACATATACGACCGGTGGTCGCTTCTCCTCCCTTAAAACTAGTTCTTATAGCGCCGGCGCCTTCACATGGTCGTTGTTGAATCTCCTCTTTTAAAATCTCATCCCGACTCGCTTTCTTCTATTTTCATGGCCACGATTACCACCGGAGTGGTTCTACCGCTTTCACTCAGTATTCTTCTTTCTCCACCGGTTATCGTTATTCGATGGCTATCTTATCTTGAGTATGATCCTGGTTATGATCCCTCGGTTGAACGTACACTCGTTATCTCGCTTCTAACAATCGAGCCCTGTTGACAACATCTGAATAGAGAAAATTTATGAAAATGAGATCTTGACGTATGTCGGGTTTCAAACCTCTCGAAACATCCGCGTCATCGCCTCATTCTCCACCAAATGAGGTGCAAACTGGATAACTCCGCGAACTTCGCCTCGTCTTGGGACACCGCCATGTTATTCTCGCTCGGTCTAATAAACTCCACTTCCTTCATACGACGAATACTTTCGTAGGAAGTACTTGTCATTGAATAGCTTCAAACGCTCCCAAGACATCTTTGAGTCTTCTTTGGATGGAGTGCACGCTTACGACTCCCACCATGATCTGCGCCTCGCCACGGAACATAAAAGGCGGCGAATGGAACTTTCTGTTCTCCGCATCCCAAGACATCGAATATCTTGGTAATTTGTTTGACCCACGCCTCCGCCTTTAATCGGATCCGGCTTCTTTCCATTGGTGGTCCCAACTCTTTGAACTGCTTGGGCAGTGACCACCGTGAATTGCTATCATTTCTCCTCAGTATTTTGAACACGAGTCTCCTCGTGCGATTTTGCATGAACTGCAAAAAGTTTCTAAACATCCCCTCGCTCATCATCCGCTTCGGTGGTGTTGTTCACGGAGGAACATTGCCCGACTGTTGCGCGTTCTCCTCGTTGGTGAGTCTGACAGGCATCTCCACGGTCTCATTTACTCCATCATTAATATTCTCGATCGACATTCTCAAATCATCGTCATAAAATAAGGGTTAATTAAAGAAATCAATATATCACATAATATCCCTATATACCCCCACTAACTAACAAATAAGCTTAGGTAGGACACACTAACGAAGGATTTACTCGCCTCCCCTCCTAGTTCTATTCCCCGATCTCCGCCAGAGATCATATCCTAAGCTCGATACCAACCGTGACGCCCCCAAAATAGGTATACACAACACCCATTCTCGAGTCGCCAAATACATGGTACGAAACAACTACAACTTTATTATTACAACAAGAAAGCTGTAAGTTTGAATACAAATATTATCTTCTGTACAATATCTATACTCAAATAAATCCTCATCACATTATTGATTCATTATTTTACAAAAATGGTGAGGACTACTAAACAACTCTCTGTAGAATCTTCATTCCATACCCCCAGACTAAGTACTTCGCTACATTCTCGCCTCCCGAGAAGAAAAAATGGAACAACAAGGAAAAGGGTGAGCTCAACTAGCCCGATAAAGAATATTATGACTAAGATAATATACAACAAATTATCGTTAGTCTTCAACAGGAAAAATCGATAGAATACAATAGACAACAAGTTTCGGATCAATATTATAGCGTGAAATAATAATTCATAGAAAGAGTTACGTAGAGAATGAAATCTACTATAATCTATGAATTTAACGATCCATCATCAATATTTTATCCTGTAAACATCAATCAATATACATCCGAATCAAATATTCATCTTTGCACTACAGTGCCAAAGATATTCATCGATTAGTCATATTCATTTAAACACTGCTCATCTTTTGCACTCTGAGTGCCAAAGATATTAATCAATCGGTCATGTTCATCTCAACACTGTTCATCTTTTGCACTACTGAAAGCCAAAGATATTCTTCAGAAATCATTCATCTTTTTGCACTACTGGGCCAAAGATATTCAATAATATCATCATTTAAGATCAAGATGATGAAAAATATTTTTAAAGAAACGAATCCAAAGAAACAAAATGACAAGGATTAAGGATTAAGGATTAGATGACTTGGTTTTATCCACGCCCAAAAATACCTCAAAAATAATCATAGTGGTGTAAAATTCAAGAATGATCAAAACATGGATAAAATCGTAGCTAGTATCCGAATAGATATTTTGAACGAAAAGAAGAAATTTTATTTTTCTATGAATAAGACCAGTATATCGTGAATAGTCTTAGTATACGTGAATAGTCTTAGTATCGTGAATAAGTAACTCAGACACCAAAAGATAGAAATTCCACAAAAAAAACATCTTCACGCTTTCATGAATAAGACTCGTGAATAGTAACTCGTGTGAATAAGTAACTTCATGAATAAGTAACTCGTGAATAGTAACTCATGAATAAGAACCCATGAATAGTAACCCCACATGAAAAAGTTCCAAATTTGATAAAAACTTGAGATCAACATTTCAAGATAATGATATTGAAGAAATAATATCATTACAAAAAAAATAATATCCCTTACCTCGAAAGATTAGTTTACATTTGGAATACGGGTATAGTCTTTGAAGGGAACTTGCACCGTCTAACAATACTCAAAGTATACTCACAAGAATCGCTCAAAATATCGAGAGAGAATAGAGAAAACTTCGGTTTACGGTGTGATTTTCAATTCTAATCTAAGCACCCTATTTATAGGAAAATGCTTAGAACACCAAAGTTGAAAAATTTAATATAATATTAATATAATTATACAAATTTTCCTTAGCCCACCTTTTGGTCAAAACACCAGTCACACATGTTAATGATGTCCAAAAAAATACAAGAAACGTTTTTCTTAACAAAAATAATTTAAACTCCCAAAAATCAATTATTTCGGAGCTTCGGAACTTCAATAATTCATAATAAATAGCCCTTTCATCAGAAAATTCAAATCTCGCGAGTTTTATAGGAAATTCAATTCTCTACAACTTTGCAGAAGAAAGTTTTTCCAAATTCCAAACAAAAATTGACCGAAATCCACAAACGGGCGATTTTACAGACTATAATCAAATTTCGGTCAATAATTGTGTCCACCAACACACAAAACATGTGTTAAACATTTAATGCCACAAAAATACTCTTCCTCCTCATATACTCATATATCCCACATTCATTGTAAAAATATCACCGTTAATATATTATTAAAATAATATATTTAAATGAATTATTTTATCAGAAAAAGATAAAATATTAATTTTCAACAATTGTCATTTTAAAAATTTTCTCCATCTATATCCACATAAAATCAATATTTTCCTCATCATATAAATCAATAATTAATTATTCACAAATAATATTACGTAATCACAATATTAATGACGAGCGGTTCAGGAAAGAGGGGCTTTCAATAAGAATTTCTTCTTCTTGGCGGCGCAATTAGATGATCAAACCTCTCCTTAGATGCAGAACTTTCTAGACATTGCCAATAATGTTATCTAATAATATTATTCGAGATAATATGAATTATTGCTTCGATAATGAAAGATCTTTGTGTAATGACAATTATTGAAACAACAAAGAATATAAAATATCAACGCGATAATTATTAACTCAATAAAATACGAGCGATAAAGAATTCTCGAAACCATTATTGAGTAGTGCCTTCTTACGTAAGAATCAATAATTGGTGCAATACTGGTGCTACTGCTCAACAACGCCAGACGTATTAGTGTGTTTTAACCACCGGGTATTCAAACGATATTAATGGCAACAACTACGCCAGTTATTTAAAAACAACTTATATTTGTCGCTTTCTTCATCCAATCGCTTTCCGTTATGGGGCCCACACATTATAGGTACCGCCGGGTGCATGCATTAATATTCCCAAGCGATGCGAATATTCCACGACCAAACGAATATTCCCGCACAACAATGAATATTTTATAACCACTTGCTTATTTTGAAATATTTGCGTATTTAACCCTTAACTATCCACATTAATCAAATCAACCCTTACTATTTCAAAATAAAGGAAATTCCTTTTATTTAAAAATTTGAGGGTCTTACATCTATGGTGGCAACAACTTTAACTTTATTGATTAAAATCGATTATACTCAGTATATCATCACGTGGGTACTGAGTTTTCATCTCCATCTCTATTATTTGTAAATTATACTGAAATTAGTCTTTGACAATATCGTACTGCATTTCGTGTTGTATAATGATCTTCTACTCAACACGTCGCCCACGTTAAACTTTTCGAGGATGGCATGGTCGTAACATGTCTTTGAAATGAGTCTCCTCTTGAGTTCTTGAAGCTCTTCCCACATTCCTTGCTCCATTCAAATTTTGTATCTCTACGAGTTTAGCTACGTTAATGGAATAGCGATTCGAGAATATCCTTCAACGAATCTCCGATAATAACCAACTAAGCCTTGAAAACTACGCATTTCGATTACTGAATTTAGGTTGTTCTCAATCTGTGACTCATATCCCAACCTTGGATAAGACGTCACAATGACACCTATCGATTTACTATCGCATACGAATATGGCGTCCCTTACGAGAGATCCGGCTTTGCATTCCACAAAAAGTCACAAGATAAAGGCTCGGTACCAAATTCTATAGTTGAATTTTAACTCTCGAAGTTCAATAGAGCCATCCGATATGAGATTTTAGAAATGAGTTTTGTGTCAAGGGTTCAAATTCGATACAAAATTTAATATCGGGGCTTTGGGAGTAAACCAAGAAATTCTTGAAAAAATACGTCGGGAAAATCAATAACAACAAGAATATTATTCAAATCGGCGTGTCTTTATTCAAATCCATAACATGGACTAAGAAAACTTGACATCCGTAATAAGCGAATGACTTCATGGCTTGATATGAAAATGTTTGATTACAATGGTTTGATTGCTTGAATTGAATAACGGTTGCTTAGGAATATGAAAACTAACAACCTTACGAAAACAATCAATTTTGGCATGATGAGTAGTTAACCTTAAAATCACATCAAAAGCAAATATCTCTATAGAAATAAGGTTAACGGTAATGTGATAGTGCTGACTGAATCAAGCAAGATTTTTTAAACAACGGATGTAATGAAAGTTTCTCTAGCAGTCTCCATAAATAGGTCAAAGTCTAATTTCTCCGTGAGTCGAGTTCAAACGTTGAGCGTAAGCAAGAAAGAGATAAAAGAATGGGTAGAACCTAGGTATCTAGTAAGGTATAAACTTCGAATTTATAATTAACTAACCTGTCTAACTTCGTTCGGGTTCCATGCATTTTGATGGGATTCGACAAACGCTCTTCCAAGAACCGTTGACTTTGACTTTTACGGGACATCCTTTTAAGTCACCATTCTCATTGGATTTGGGTTTCGATATCGTATAATCTCGAGCGATATGTCCTTCTTTTCCACAATTATAGCATACCTTAAACTGTTGTGGGCGGTTTGAATGATATGTCCCTCTTTCCGCATTTGTAACATCTGACCGATGGTCTTTCTCCTCCCTTGGAACCGATTTACTCTTGGTCTTGGCGTCTTCACATGGTCGTTGTTGAATCTCCTCTTTTTAAAATCTCCTCTCGACTCACTTCTATTTTCATGGCCACGATTACCACCCAGAGTGGTTCTGGCTTTGTCCAGTATTCTTCTTTCTCATTTGGTTATCGTTATTTTGTTGACTACTATCTTCTAGTATGATCCTGGTTATGGTCCCTCGGTTGAACGTACTCGTTATCTCGCCTAAATAACCGAGCCCTTTTGTGAACATCCGAATAGAGAAAATTTATGAGAAATGAGATCTCGACGTATCTTGGGTTTCAAACCTCTCGAAACATCCGCGTCATCGTTCCTCATTCTCCACCAAATGAGGTGCAAACTCGGATAACTCATGAACTTCGCCTCGTCTTTGGGACACCGTCATGTTATTCTGCTCGGTCTAATAAACTCCACTTCCTTCATACGTGAATACTTTCGTGGAAGTACTTGTCATTGAACTATTTGAAATGTCTCCCACGACATGCTTTGAGTGCGGCTGGATGGAGTGCGCTTCATGAGACTCCCACCGATGAGTCCGCCTCGCCACGGAACATAAAAGTAGCGAATGGAACCTTCGTTTCCTCCGTGCATCCCAAGACATTGAATATCTTGGTAATTTGCTTGACCCATGTTTCACTTGTGATCGGATCGGCTTTCCATAAATTCGGTGGTCCCAACTCTTTTTGACTGCTTGTTGTGACAACCCGTGAATTGCTATCATTTCCTCCAGTATTTTGAACACGAGTCTCCTCGTCGATTTTTTGCATGAATCTGCAAAAACTTCTAAACATCCCTCGTTCATCATCTCGCTTTCGGTGGTGTTGTTCACGGAGGAACATTGCCAACTGTTGCGTTCTCCTCGTTGGTAAAATGAGAGCATCTCCACGGTCTCATTTACTCCAATCATTAATATTCTCGATCGACATTCTCAAATCTCCGTCATAAAACAAGGGTTAATTAAGAAATCAATATATCACATAATATCCCTATATCTTGACCAACTAACAAATAAGCTTAGGTAGGACACCTTCTGGAAGGATTTACTCGTCTCTCCCCTCCTAGTTCTATTCCCGATCTCGCGCGAGATCATATCCCTAAGCTTTCGATACCAAATCTGGCGCCCCCAAAATAGGTATACATCACCCATTCTGAGTTGTCAATACATGGTACAAAAACAACTACAACTTTATTATTACAACAAGAAAGCTGTGAGTTTAAATACAAATATTATCTTCTGACAATATCTATACTCAAATAAATCCTCATCACATTTATTGATACATTATTTTACAAAAATGGTGAGGACTACTAAACAATCCATTCTAAAACCTTCATTCCATACCCCAGGCTCGTACTCGCTATATTCTCGCCTCCCGAAGAAGAATGGAACAAAAAGGAAAAGGGTGAGCTCAACTAGCTCAAGAAAGAATATTATGACTAAGATAATATACAACAAATTATCGTTAGTCTTCACAGGAAAAATTTAATAGAATACAATAGACAACAAATTTTAAATCAATATTCGCAATGAAATAATAATTCATAGAAGAGTTACGTAGAGAATGAAATCTACTATAATCTATGAATTTAACGATTCATCATCAATATTTTATCCTCGTAACATCAATCAATATTCATCTCAAATCAAATATTCATCTTTGCACCTACAGCCCGAAGATATTCATCAATCCATCGTGTTCATCTCAACACTTTGTTCATCTTTGCACTAAAGGCCAAAGATATTCATCGATCGGTCATGTTCATTTAAACACTGCTTAATCTTTGCACTACAGCCAAAGATATTCTTCAAATCATTCATCTTTGCACTACTGGGCCAAAGATATTCAATAATATCATCATTTAAGACCGAGGATGATGAAAATATTTTTAAAGAACGAATCCAAAGAAAAAAATGACAAGGATTAAGGATTAAGGATTCGTACTTTGTTTTATCCATGTCCAACAATACCTCAAAAATAATCATAGTGGTGTAAAATTCAAGAATGATCAAAACATGGATCTGATCAAAGCTAGTATCCGAAATAGATATTTTGACGAAAAGAAGAAATTTTATTTTTCGATGAATATGTCAGAGTATCGTGAATAGTGCCGTATCGTGAATAAGAACTCTCACACCAAAAGATAGAAATTCCACAAAAAAATATTTTCACGCTTCATTAATAGTACTTTCGTGAATAAGAACTCGTGAATAATAACTCATGAATAGTAACTTTCGTGAATAGTAACTCATGAATAAGTAACCCCAGAGCATGAAAAAGTTCCAAATTTGATAAAAAGTTCCAACTAATATTTCAAAGATAATGATATTGAAGAAATAATATCATTACTGAAAAAAATAATATCCCTTACCTCGAAGAATCAAGATTTGGAAGGAAAGATCGGAAGTGATCTTTGAATGAAACTTCAGACTTGAATGCAAGAACTCTCAAAGTATCTAAATACTCACAAAATCGCGCCAATAATATAGAGAGAAAAGAGAAAACTTTGTTTACGGTGTGATTTTCAATTCTAACTTAGCCTCTATTTATAGGAAAATGTTAGCCGTACCAAGCGCACTTGACCTGCCACTGAGGGCTTTTTACCTCGCTACTATTGCCACCCACCACATTTGAAATAAAATTCAAAGACATTTTTTCACCAACCACAAGTGGGGCCCACTCAATTCTAGAATTTTCCATCAAAATCAATTATAACCCTACTTTCCTAATCAAACACCTCTTAAAATTTATAACAAATCATTCGTTCATTTTAACGGTTCAAAATTTGTAGACATATACTCAACTTATATATGTATAACATATCCAAAAATCGCAACGATCCAATCTGATTGATTAAAAATTATAACTCACGCATATATCGTAAAAATAATTGATTTGATTTTAATACCTCCATTCAAAAATGAAAAAATACCGATAAAACACCTCAACATTAAATCCTTCAATTATAACCACATATAATAAATAAATCCATCATTTATATCCATATCAAATAAATATTTTCTTATCATATAAATCAATAATTAATTATTCCCAAATAATATTACGAATCACAATTATGATAACCAGCAGTAGCCTCCTGGAAAGAGGGCTTCTAATAAGGATCTCTCCTTACTAATACAATTAATTAGTGACCAAACCTCTCCTGAGATGAACTTTCTAGACATTGCCAATAATGTTATCTAATAATATTATTCAAATAATATGAATTATTGATCCGATAATAGAAATATTGTGCGTGTTGACAATTATTGAACAACAATAATATAAAAATACCAACGCAGAATTATTGAATCAATAAAATAAAATACTTTGATAAGAATTATCGTAACAATTATTGAGTAGTGCCTTCTTACGTAAGGATCAATAATTGATTCAATACCGTGTGTCTTCTTGTGCAACCACGCCAGACATCAGTATTTTAACCACCGTATTCCAACAAATGATTTTATTCAGAATAACTACGCCAATTATTTATAACCACCCAAACTTTGTCGCTTTCCTCATCCAATCGCTTTTCACATGGGGCCCATTATTAGCATTTCATACCGCATTTAATATTCCCCCACAAAGACGAATATTCCACGACCAAAACGAATATTCCCCGACAAAGATTTAATATTCCACGACCAAACGAATATTCCCCACAAAAATGAATATTTTATAACCACTTGCTTATTTTGAAATATTTATGTATTTAACCCTTAACTATCCATACATTAATCAAATCAACCCTTACTATTTCAAAATAATAAATAAAGGAAATTCCTTTTTATTTAAAAAAAATTTCAGGGTCTTACATTTATGTTTAATTTTTATATTCAAATTTTATGTTCACACAAAGTTTTTGTTATGATAGTTGACTCCATAAAAAATAAAGGCTCTAAAACTGGCAACTTGATTAATTACTCAAAGTCTCAAGAACAATAATTCAGCCGGGAGAACTCTTGATGTATATAAACTCTACAACAATTCAATATATTGGGAAGGTTTCATCTGAATTGGATAAAATTATTTATATATCTATATATATATATATATATATATATATAATTCAAAGATTATTTTATGTAATTTATTTATATTTGTATTGATATCCCACTTTAAAAGTATATATTCAAAAAAATAAATCATAACAAATAATTGGAACTTATCTTTAACCATGCATGCATGGAGTATAACACAATAAAAATCTTAAAAATTCTGAAAGTGAAAGAGAGATATTTGTGGACAGATAATGTGGGACCACACACATTCTCAATTAATATCTATCTGAACGCTAGCTTTACTACAAGACCGACTACAACGTATCCGGTTAGTATGAAGTTTATTTTTTGATAAATTAATCGATTTAATTCGATTAAAATAATGTGCATATGGTCTGCATGCACAAGATTTATTAAGCCAATTAATGAAATTTTACCCAATAATAAACTTCATGCTAACCACTTCCGACTACAACCATAAGACCAGCAAACTAGTATATATATATATATATATATATAATAAAATATAAATAATTTTGAATTTTTCGCTCGCTCAATAAATTATCTAGACCGTTCAAAGTTTGGGATAAATCCCTCTTTCCTTACAGTGTCGGCCGATAAATAAAATCCTTTTGAATTGTGAAATTTCCTACTTAAAGATATTAAACAAATGGACGCTAAAAGAATGAAAGTATGTCTCATCCGCAGTATTAAACTACGGACTCTAGCTGGTAAAAGAAGCTGGGAAACAGCGTCGCTTTTTAGAAAGTCTCATCCACAGTATTAAACTGCGAACTATAAGTCAATTATTTAACAAGAAATGTGTTGTCATGATGGGTCAATTGTTTAGCTCTCTCTCTATATATATATATATATATATATATATATATATACCTACACTCCCAGTACTTAAACCTCATCATATATATTTATATATCTAGCCAGTTCGCATATATATATATATTGCAGATTACTAAACAAACAAGATCGAAGAAAGAATAGAAGTAGGTGAGAATTAATGGAGTACAAGCTAGGCAAGGGTTTGATGATGAAGGCCAAGCAGCTGACAATGTCTAATTTTCATCGAACATCCTCAAATTCGAGTAGTAGTCAAATAATCTCTGATCAACCAATTGCAAAGCAAAATATTGCTTCTTCTTCTACTCCGTCGGTAGGGTTTGCAGTTATACCCGACTCGTATTGGAAGTTTGATCATAGCCCCCCCGCCAGTACCGCCACCGCCCACCTGTATGCTGCTGGAGATGAAAGCATTGATATGAAAGCTGCTACTTATATTTCTGGCGTTCGAGAGCGATTTAGTCTAAGCGTTTAAACTCAAACATAGTCTACTACTACTACTTGAGATTGATATAATATTACTACGTACTAAACTTAATTTGCTCCAAAATATTTAATAATTATATATGCTTTACGCCTTTTGGTACTTTTTCTAGCTAGCTACTTTAAGCATTAATGTCCACAGCTTTGTGTGATCTTCTACATAATATAATAAAAATAATATATATATATATATATATATATATAATATATAAAAGGCTGCCATATATATATATAACTTCAAAAATATAAGATCGTCTATTTTTTAAAAATAAATTTAAGTTTTTTAAATTTTAAAATTGACATGATTAATTATACATCCTGATAATCGTTAAAAATGTTGCAACTTTCTTTATATTTATGTACTTTTTTAGTTTAAAATTATAAAATTATTACTAATTTATAAATATCTACTTAAAATTATTTTAAAATTAAATTGATATGATTTATTATTAATAATTATAAAATAATAAATTTTAAATTAATATCATTTCTAATATATAAATTTATATGTCTTGCTTTTTAAATAAATTTAAATCAATTATAAATTTAAAAAAACAATCAACTCGACTAAAATTCATTTCTCGAGTTAACTTGTAAGTGTTCGCAATTAAATGAAGTAAACTAGCTTATTTATTGTGTTCAAATTCAATTCGTCTAAATTCTACTTCAACTTGATTAGACTCTACTAAAACTTGGCTCGAATCAAGTTCGATTAGACTCGATCGACTCAAGCTCAATTATATTCAACTCGAATTCTATTAGACTCAACTCGAAAACGCTTAAATTTGATTTAATCTTGAGTTTGACTAATTTGTGAACGAGTTAATTCGTACAATATATTAAAGCTCGTCTAAACTCGAACTTTTAATCAAGCTCAAGTTCAGCAACCAAAGCTTCAACTTTTTTAGGCTCTAAAATCAAGTGTGCATTCTTTTAATATAGTTCGACGACTTAAGTATGAAGTTTACAATACAATGAGTTCAGTCAAGTTTTTTTGGCTATTTATAATGAGATGAATAATTTATATATCAATCAATCTCATAAATAAAACTGTGTTGCTGCTAACGTATGATATGACTTAAATAATAAAATAAAAAATAATACTATGTGAGCACTTTCTTAATTTCAAATAATAATGTAATTAAGACCGAATTTCTGCAAGTATGGAATTTCCACGTTTTGATAAATAAAAACCTGGGGCTAATGATTTATTTGTGATAACCGAATTTTAGCCAGGGCCGGCCCAGTGTCGGATTTTTAAGAAACTAAATCGGCCCAGGCCCAGACCAATATTAGTTGGCTTGTGAAAAATGGAGATGCGGGGTATCGAACCCCGTACCTCTCGCATGCAAAGCGAGCGCTCTACCATGTGAGCTACATCCCCATATTGAAATTTAACTGGAAACGCTTTAAAAATACACGACGACAGAACAATATTTCATGGCAGGCACGAACTCCAAGATTCTCTCTTTTCCTTATTAGCTATTGAGTTTTAAAATGACCAAGAAAAAAAAAGGATGAAAATATAATATTTTCTCTCCAAAAATAAACTGATTATAATGAAAAACTAAAGGCAAAAAAGAAAACGTGGTCGTTTTGTATAATAATATTAATTTTTTTCTATATTTATATAAAATTTTTTATAAATTTTTTAAAATATTATTATTATAAAATAATGCAAGAACATAAGATAGTCTTCACTCTCGCGTACTAAATAATATAAATAATTTTTTTAATCATATCATACATTTTATATTATAAACATAACAAAATTAATATAAATTTATTTATCTTTTCTATTAGAAACCCAATAATAATATATAAGAAATCATAAATTTTATATTTTTCTCTTCTATACTAACTTAAATTTTCCATTTTTATTTTCAGTCAAAAACTCGGAAACAAGAGTGTGGTATTATGATATCAGTGTTTGTTTTTACCCAGACAAATTTATGTCATATAAATTGAGGAGAGACAAAGAAGCCGAAGTTCTTGACTGGGCTTGAGACCCAATTGCTTATCTTTAGGCATCGATTTTAGTAAAAACCAGGCAACCCTGCAATAATACAGCATGATCATGACTTTGTCTTTGGACTTTTCCTCGCTCCATAACGTCCTTCTTCCTTTCTATTCTTATCTTCTTCACTCAGGCAGGCGATAAATGGTTTAATTTAATATCACTATGTGATGAATTGGGGCAATTGACTGATATTTCTTCACATCCTCTTATTTTTATTATTCCGTTGTGATTTAGGCGTAATGGGTTTTCCGATGGGAGTAGAAGAAGAAGATCATAATCATCAGCAGAATAGGGTTTTTTACGAGCTATGTGAAATGATAATTCACATTCTTGGCTCATCTCCTTTTCCAATTCCATTTCCTACCCTCTTCGGCTCATCCTCTGTAATTCCCTCTTCTTCCTCTTCCTCTTCCTCACAAGTTTCTCCGGCGGCTTTTGCATCTCTATTTCTGGGGATTTCCATAGCGTTAATGTTATTTGGTTCTGTTATATTTGTGATTGGGTTCATACTGATGCCTTGGGTAATTGCTTTGGTCTTTTTGTTCTATTTTGCTGCTATTCTCTCCGGTTTGTCTCATTTGGGCCGCGCCTTTCTCTCTCCATCATCTTCCTCCCACAAGGGTATGTATGTAATATACATATATTGCAATATCCTTAATTTCTTCTTGTTATTTGTCTAATGCTTTTCTACTAATTTGAATTTTTTTTTCCCCTGTTCTGTTTTTTGTTATTGTTTTTGCAATAAGATAAGAATTCTCTCTTGTCTTATCTTATCCTAGTTTGGTATCATTTGAACTGAAGTTAGTTATTTTGTTGATGCTGGATGAGTATTTTTGTTTCTTCAAGACCTAATTAGTACTAACTATAAACTATAAAGTGTTACTGATTATCATCTTTGTTGTTTCCAAAACTTGAACAAAACTATATCAATTTTGAGTTTTAGGATTTTGCGAATTATCTTTAAAAAGTCAAAATGTATCCCTAATTTTGGAACGGAACGGAGGTAGTAGTATTAATCTGTCTCTTTCGTGTAAATGATTTTTATGTAATAATTATGATTTTTTGAGGAATTCTACCAGATGATTGACTGATTTCTTCAACGGGTATTAAGGCAGGGTTTACTGGATTAAAAAGTTTGTAGCTTTATACATTAATTGTCTATCATCTTCCTTGATGTTAATTTAGTTTTTGGAATTTTCAAAAACACAGATAGAGCTCATATTTTAAGGAAATGAAGGTATTTTGCTGCTAATTGCAGCTTGTCAATGGTGGAAGTTATAATGTGGGAATGTTTTAGCTCTTGTGATGGTTGAGATTGTAGACAAATTAGATATTCTGGTGGTGGAGTTGATAAGTTGAACACGTTAATAAGCAAGTGATGCTGTGTTAGTCGTAGTGTTTTTACTATGGGTATAGGACTTAAATTCCTGGACTACCTTTACATCAGTTACTCCAACAATGAAGAAAAAATAAAAATTTGGAAAGAATAGGAATGTGCATAATTGGAACAATTCAACCTTTTTATTGGTAATAGAAGTTTATTTGCTGGTCCTACTTCTATCAATCAAAGCATATAGTCTGTCGGCATTCTCCAATATATTGCAAACTAGTGTCACTCACCGTTCCAGAATAGATTGTTGGTGTGCCGATTTTGCTTCTCTATTGTTTGAGCTTGGCATAAGAGTTGACGTGTCGTAGAAACTTTGAACTTTTGATCAGGTATTATTGATTTTTGTTTATTCCTATTGAACAACCTATTTCTCAACATTTTTTTTCCCTTGCTTGTTTCTAAATGCACGTCGATTATGATCTTTAAAGTCGGCTTATTTAGTCTTGTTCGTGGTATGAAATTCCTAAACAGTCTATAATTTACATAAACAGTCTATGTCGTTACGATCATTATGATTTATTAACAATACTCTTTATGTTTTCCTTCATACAGCATGGAAACTCTCATGAAGCCGTGACATGCATCTAGTGTCGGCTATTATTATTGGTTTAGTTAGAGAATATTACAAAACCTGTAAATTACAAAGAAATGTATTATTACGTTGCCCTGGCATAGAGTGCCAAAGTTGTGATGGCTAGAGTTTCTGCCAATCAAAGACTGAAATTATGTTTTTGATAAGTATAGGTATTATTGAGATTTGTAGAGGCCATTTTCTTTCAGCTCATGTACTTTGTGATTTGGTGATATTCTTGTTACAGAATATAGAGAAAATATCCATATAACTTGAGTTGTATTATGATGGGGAAACTTTTGATTTCCTCCTCCAGAAACATTCAGCACCATGAGATTTTTGATGGACCACAGATGTCCATATTATTTTTAGCAAATCTGAAAACAGATTCTAAAGTTGGACCATAATTTGGCTATAACCTTCTTCAGGACCCAAGGTGCGGTGTGTTTCAAGGCTGGTGGTAACACAATAGATACGCTTGCCTGGGTTGGAAGAATGGACTGCCTTTTGTAGTTGTAGGTGTACGAATCTGGAATGTGACCTTTTCACAAAACTAATTCCTGCTGAAAATTTAGGCAGGTCAGTTCGAGTCTCAACCGAACCAAGGCCAAGCTCAGTTCCTTCCAGCCTATTGATGAGATAATAGGTATACGTCTATATAAGGAGATGCTAATAAGAATTGCCTTCAGGTCTTACCAGTATTACCTTTGTGAGGAAAAGAACAAACAGATACAAGTTAAGCTACTGCTCTTAATTTACAAACATAATAACTATATTTTGATGATAAAGATGAACTAGTACGTGCAGCTTGAATAACGTCCAATCCGCGCTAAACAGCACAACAAAAAAGGCCATAGTCTAGAAGTCCTGTTGTGTTCTTAGAACTTTTGGCTTGCAGCAAATTAAGTAAATGGGAATGGATGACAGACTTTTATCTCCATGTAGCAGTAGAACAAACAAAGATACTGTTGACTAATATTTTCATGTGTTTTAATATTTTTACATCAGCCCAAAATATTAAAACTCTTTAATCCAGCATTGTGATATACTCCTCCATTTTTATTTGTAGTATTTTTAACTTTTTTTTGTTATTCCTAATTATTTGTCGTTTGTGGTTATTTAGGAGAATTGATTACTATTTTACCCAAATTACCCTTATTACTCCACCTAATTTTTTGATCCATATTTATCATTATCTTATATTACTCCTCTAGTCTTAAGTCTTTCTCTCCTCCCAACAAAATTCTTCATCTTTTTTTTTAAAAATCTGATAATTAAAGTGTTTTATGAAGAGAGAAATGAAAAAGAAATAAAGAGTAAATGAGACTATTGAGTTTTTTTGGAGAGTAAATTATAGGAAATTGGTAATATGTTATTGAAGAGAAAGTATTAGATAAGTGAGGTGAAAGGTATTATATAATCGATTGATAGATAATTAATGCTTTCCGATTATTTTTTTTAATTTTTACAGTATATACGTAAAACGATTTATATTAAGAACGAATCAGCAATGACGATTAGTGGAAGATGGTGACGAGGCCAAAGTATATCACTTCCTCTCTCTCTAACTTAACTCTATCTATGTTGGTGTAGACTGCAGACTGACACAATTAAGGAGTTATTTTAATGTAGCTGAAAGTTTGAGACTTGTTTAGGTATGTGTCCAACAATTTGAATTTTACCTGGACTCTACGACAAGCTGAACAAACGAATAAAGTCTGCCATTCTACTGAACAACTTGTATCATTAGGTTTGGTCATGTTGAACCCAATTTGGGGTCCAGTTGGTCTTGGTATTATTTCTTCATCAGCCCACACCCTTTAATAAGCATTCATTAGCATGTACTGTACAAAAGAGAGACATGCATAGCCAAAACAACTAAAAAAAAAATATTGCCCCCCATTTATTTGTGCTAAATTTTCTTACAATTTGGTAGTATTTTGCAAGGTTTTGCAGATAAACATTAAAAACTTTATTTCATCAAATATCAAAAATACAAAAACAAGGAGAAAAAAGTCGAAGATAAAGAAATTGGGATATTGATCAACTCTTTTTTTTGCAAATTTGAATCGAAAAATATATGCAAACTTGATCTAGACCTCTTTATGAGATACTCCTCCTTTCTATTACGGAGGTAATGCGTTTAACACATAATCTCGACTAGATATAGACATTAGCAGGTAAGGGATTAGAACAGAGCAATGCATGGAACAAATAATTCTATGAGGGATTATTTGTCTTCCTAGTCTTCACAAATTTCATTAATAGCAATGCTAAGTAATTAATTTTGCTATAAAATTTCATTTTTACCCACTAGTACTCGTCTCTTTCTCTCAATTACTTATGGTACGTTCAATTTTGCGAGCCCAGCATGCAACTTTTCATTTCCACCCACATTTTCTCCTTAATCCCCTCATTAGTTATCCTCTTATATTATGGAAAAAAAGATTCCTCTAAAAAAATCTTATATTACGAAAAATTATGATATTTTCCATTTATAATCGGACAATATGAGATAGTTATACACTTGCATATTACGAAGGACTTGATAGTGAGCTCTACTAGTTAAGCTTCACAAAGCACCTGTTGGGATAAAGAGAGAACTCATGATAGCAAGTAAAGGTGTAATCGAATTGAATCGATCCATGGGGAAAAAATTTGGTTTAAAAATTTATCGAAAAATAAAATAAGTTTGATTGAGGTTCATTTATTCATAATCGGACAATATGAGATACGATTCAATCGCATATAACAAAGGACTTGATACTTTTCTACTAATATGATTCGATCATCAATAAAAATTACACCTGATTTGAAGGGTTCGGTAATTTATCGAGAAAATGCTCATATTTGACTATTTATATTTCAATCATTCCAATCGAACTTTTTAATCGGCGAATACGACGAATCTAGCTTTTGCTTCAGCAGCTTCAATTTTTTAATAGATGGACTTTAGCAGCTTCAATTTTACAGATGGACCTGCTTTTTCCAAAGCAATAGTTTATAGAGACAACTACCTGCATAAATCTCTAAAAAAGCAATGAAAAAGTAGCACTCAAGGGAAGAATTATTGGAAGCTTATGAGGGGGAAAAGTTGGTTCTTTAGATTTCCATTAAGCATGCCCCCACTACCACAATATATATATACCTTTCCTCCTTTTTAATCCCAGTGTCCTTTTTTCTTGTCTATAAGATTAGCATCAGCTTCTTCTTCTTCACTAAGCAAATTAGTTACATATTTGAAAACACAATCATTTTCCTTTGTCTGTGTATCAAATACTTCACACACACACATATTTTATATTTAGAGAGAGAATGGGCACGGATTGGGGACCAGTGGTGGTAGCGGTGGTGATGTTCATACTATTATCACCAGGGCTGCTATTCCAGTTACCGGCAAGGACAAGAGTGATGGAATTTGGGAACATGTACACCAGTGGGATTGCCATTCTAGTTCACGCAGTCTTGTACTTTTGTATATACACCATCTTGATTGTTGCAATTGGAATTCACATACATACTTCATGATCTGTTTATGCCAACTATATAAATACTAATATCCCTCTTCATTGAACTTCATATGTTCTTTTTTTTTCTCTTTCTTGGTTAAACATTTCTTTACTTGGGTTGGCTTCTTGCTGCTTAAATTTGCTCTTCAATGATCAAGCCATCATGAAGATCATTCAACATCATCGGACAAGACTTCTGCTTGCCCTGTAGTACAAGGTAGCTTGCTTCCAAGTCCAAGTGCTAGCAATACAAGTTAGTCCTTCCCCCCATGCACTCTGGGCAGGTATAGATAGTGTTCTTGAATTATACTGGATGTAAGCTATGCCACCATACTGTTAATTCTTTGCGTTCAATGGTCCTTACCTATCTGATCCCATGCCAGAATAAGCCAAGCACTCCAGTATTTCAATAATAGATTATTTGGTCACATTTTGAAGCAAGATTTATCTTTAGAAATTAATATTTGTACAAGTGAAAATTATAATTCCACAATGTATTCTCTCGCATTAAGGTGGAACCCACTTACTATTCATGTGAGGAGATCATATTGTGAAACTATTCTTCACTGTCAATTCCTTGTCTTTATAATTTGTCACAATCTTACTTGCACAAGGGCATAAACCAAATTAAGATCAACATCGATCAACTAAAATGTCAACTGGAAAGCACAATGCTGCAGATTTATTAGACAATCCTCTAGCAGAATCCCAGGCTTCTATCATGCTTATCAAAATTGAGTCCTGGTTAGCAATGAAATTGTTTCTCTCTCCAAAACAACATTTGATGGCAAAAAACACATGAGAGAGAGAGGAGGGGGGAGAAAGAGAACATTCATTTCAGGAAGTTCAATTTGCAATTCATTCAATCACAAGATTCACAACAGGAAAGTAAAAAGTACTGCAAATTTGAATTAAGAAAACGGCAATGCAGGAGAAATTAATTCATCATCTCTCAATTCCCTAAAATGTATATAAGTTCTAGCAAACCTTTTTAATAACTGGAAACCAAACCAAAGAAAATGGTTGCAATATAGATTTGTCCCTCGACTTCAAGCATAATTCAAGCGGAATATGTCATTCAACACATAGAAACTTCCTTGTTGCGTCGGCATCAAGTGAAACATCTGTGCACCAAGAAAGAGGCCGAAGAAAGGTAAAGTAAGCAATGGTAAATGAGCAAATAAATATAAATAAATTATCAACAGTCATAATCGTCTAATCGATGAAGTAGCATGTGCATCTAGAATAAAAAAATAACATATGCAAGATATAGAAGCGTTCGTAATTGATGAAATAGCATATGCACACTAGGATACTGAACACATCAATTTTTTCCGTCACTAGACCACCTAAAATTGCTCAAAACCCTCAGCACCAATACAAAATGCTTCTGAAGAGAAAATGTAGTAGTTACTGGTTTCAGATAGTATTGTATTTCAAAGAAAGGAACATTAGAAGTGTTGAAAAAGAAGCCAATCATTGTTCTTTCTCCTCCTTCAAACTTACCTAGATATAAACACACTAACATACCCATATATGCTAAATTCTTTTCTTATGTTGAGTTTAAGGACAATCACATTTAACAAATATCTTAGAATACTATGTAGAGTCACCACAGAAAAAACGCCGCTCAGCATTACTGCAAAAATATGTAGCCACTGATTAAAACATTCAGAAACAATTGTGCCGCATTTTCACTCTAAATTTCTCTAAGATGCCCATGCCCTCACATGGATACCTCAAAGCAAATTCCACCCACAAAGGAAATCATAGAAGACAGGTTCCAAATATGAGTACCTATCAAAAGGAAACACACACACACAATATATACAAACTCAGAAAGGAAAAGAGGTTGATTAATTAAATCCACATCATCGTAAAGAATCAGATACAAGTAACAAGTGTAATCCGGTCATTAGATGAGGGTGTCAAACATAGCTAAAACTAGTTTACATAATAGTAATTAAATCACTTTTTCAGTTAAATATATAAAGTATTAAACGTGTATTGGATGAAACATATGTTAAGCATTGGAAAAAAAAATCAGTGACTTTGCTAGGTCCTTATGATATCATAACTCTATTTCTGGAAAAGTAATAAAAGGATGCAAGAAGCCACAGACATGAAAACAAATAAACAAGACATCCTAAATGGCTGCAACTAGAGAATGCCCTAAAAGAGCAATTTTCTGCCTTATTTAACAACTACTGAGTGGACATATCAGGCTACTCATAACTTCAGAAAAACGTTTTTATGTTTTGCTTACCTAATACTAAACCATAAAAATTTGTAGCAACATATTCCATCAAAAAACTGTTTTTGTTGTTGAATGAAATTTAAGTATTTAAGAGACGTAGCTAACATTGTAGAGCATAATTGTGCTTCTTTTGATAAATAACCAATAATGTATAAAGTTTCCCTTAATTTTGATAATAAACAAATAAAACCAAGCTTATCAGGACGTGAAAATTAGAGAATTATGGGGGTTCCACTATGGGAGACGGAATCTCTAAGCAGAATTTACAAATTTTACTAACACACAATTACACAAACAACCAAATTTGTTAATAAACAGAATTTTAGGCACCCAACAAAAAAAGAATATGGAATGCAGAGATAGAAGGAGAGCCTCATTTGCCATCCTACAAAAACATGAACATAGTCGATGGCCAAAGTCATAACTAGTTAAAGATTATTTATTACTAACACTGAATTAAAAAATTATACTCAACATTGACATACAAACCTAATATAGATGATACAAGGATATAAGACGAACAAACCTAATAACGCAAACCAGGTTAACTTTATGACTACTTTCCAGATCCTCTATAAATTCTAATATAGAGACCAACTCAAGTCTCATACTACAGTGAAAGCTATGTTGGAAAATATGTCCATACTATTACAGAAATGGTATTATCACTGAACTTAACAAGATCAATATAGTCTAGAAATCATATTTGTTCAACTGACGGGGCAAACAAGTACCTTTCTGCTGTAAGAGGCTCACAAGAACTCAAAAATATTCCAGGCTTCCAGCATGATGTGAATTAAAGACGTTGGTTACTCAAACATAATAGCACATTCTTTTCTTGATAAATCCAGTTTAGTAGCTATTTTTTCTAGATGAATCTAATTTAATAACACGACTAAGCACCAAATTTTGAAAAACATCAGTACTTAGTAATCTAGCACTTATTAGCTTCAGTGGCAGCTGCTTGCCAAAGCCAATGACCATAAAAAAAGGTTTGATGTAGGACAAGGTGGAAATAAGTAATGAGGTATCTATCCCCACAGAGAATCGGTAAAGAAATACACACAAAAGCACATAGCTTCAATCTCAAATCAATTCATTCAATAATCTGTAAAATAATGAAGTATTACAATTCTTAAATAGAAAACTCAATACTTGGGATTAATACTTGGGATCAAGTAAAAACCCTATAATTTAAAAAGGGAACAATCTCCTAATTAAAATCTACTATTATAATTAAAACTTCTAATTAAAATCTACTACCATAATTAAAATCTACTATTATAATTAAAACTTCTAAAATATCCTACTAAAATAATTACATTAATAATTCAATATTTATCTCTAAATAGCAATACAAAATTATTAATAAACTTCTTGATTTTCTTCCGTACCGCATCAAGGTTGACTTCTAATCTTCAAAAGCTCTAGTTCCTTGAAACTACGAAGACTATGTGGTTCATGCTTAGTGACTTCCCTAAGTGTGACAATCAAAAAATATTTTTTTAGCACTTACAAGACCCCCCACCACCTCTTCACATCAATTAATCCTCAACAAACATGCTCAGATGAATGCAAGACTCTCTCCATATATGCCTATGATAAATGTTAAAACAACCATGCTCAGATGAATGTAAGACTCTCTCCATATATGCCTACGATAAAAGTCAAAGGTGCTTAACATGGTTATATTTAGCCCTAGCATATGAAAAACGAATAGGTTATCAGTGTGACCTTCATTCTTGTAGAACTATATGAATTACCAGCCCTCGCCCCACTCAATTCCATAAATGACGCATTCAAATCCAACCTTAATTTAATTAGAATTCTGCAGCAATATCCAGGCCCATCTCAAAAACAACTCAAAACATATCAGCATATATCCCATTGAAACATTAGCTATTCATGGAATTTGCAATTCAGAAATCCCAAATACCGAGTAGTTCACATATTTACATTACAAATTATAAAAATCCACATCCTAAATAAGTTCCGCGCGCCTAATATTCACTAATCGAGACCTACAAACATAACGAATTCCACAACTCAATCACAAGAAGGTACATACACAAACCCAAATACATATGAAGGTTTTTGTAAAAATACCTGACTGAACTTCAGAGCATGTTGTTCACCGGCAAGCTGAAGAGTCCCGCTGACAAAGACGAGCATACCACCGGCGGGGCCTGAAGGCTGGCAGTCGACGGTGGTGATGGTGTGCTTACACTGACTGAAAGGGAGGCTAGTGAGTTTGGCAACGATGTTCTGAGAGCCCTGGATCTTCTGACCCTCGAAAGTCAACATTGAACCATCCTGGTACAAGTTAGCCAAGCCCGATCGATTCGCATCAAACGTCGAGTAATAGTGCTCCACAAAGGCTTTCGACACGGCGTCTGGATCCATCTCCTTTCTCTCTCAGCCAAATTATGCTGCTGTAACTCTGTTATCTCCGTCTTCTGCTCTGCGCCTCTGGCGTCTCGCTTCCCTTCTTTGTGGTCTACTCTCTATTCCCTTCGTTGTTGGAATAAATACGCTAACGAGGAACTCTGTGTGGCTTTACTGGTGTGCGGTGAGCTCCATCAAATTCAGGTAGGCCTACATGTATTAGCCAATCAAAGGCGCTATATAAACTTTTATCAAAAATAAATAAGTTTAAAATCTCAAATATTGCAAACACAGTCGCATATCATATTCAATAAATCTTCCCAACCATATGTCAAGTCCTCAGCACCACGATCCCGAATTTTTCATCCCATCTCATCTCATCTCATTGAATCAATGCTCTCAACAACGCAAAAGTGATAGAATTCAATTTTGTGCGTAGGTCACCGTAATCTAACCTCGGTCCCATCTCCTTTCGAGGTAAGTCTTTGATCGATGATTTCTTAATTTCACATTCTATACCTCTTCTTTTCAGCCTTCATTCATTCCACTCCTTCAAATTCAATTTCATAAAACCCATTAAAAGAACCACTTTTCTTCAATACTTGCAATAAATTCACTCATTTTTCTTCTACTCTGGCATAGAATCCTTCCGCATCATGACAATCTGATGACCTCCCAAATCAAAAGCTTTAAACTTGATTTTCCCAATACTCGGCTCCTTCGACGCTTGGATGTCAGGTTTGGTTGAAAAATAAAAATACCTAAAACATAAAACAAATCTAAAAAAATACCTCGCCTTTGAAAGCACGTGAAGCAAAGTAGTTTTGCTTAAGATTATCGAGCCCTAGAAACAAGATCTTAGCCTCTTTTGCCATAATCCGAAGCGAGGCTAACACGCCATAGAACCAATCGAGAAGAAACATCTTATTCTTCTTTTTCGGTTTTGATTTTCCGATGAAATAGAGATGGGAAAGGAAGAAAGTGAATCGATTCAATTCCAACAGATCCGACTTTGGAAGTGAGTACCGATCTAGACTCTATTCGTTTACATCATCGTCTCTCTCTCTCTCTCTCGCATGTAAGGAGGATGAAGAAGAGGGTATTCGGACATATACTATTGTTTTTGACCATTATAGTCATTTTCACGCGCGCTTTTTAGGCCCCACATGCACGCATTTGCTAATTTAGACGGAAAAAGGTAACGATTTCACTTTAACTCAAAAAGCTCAGTGTTTAAATGTAGCTTTACTAACTATAGGTGGTTAAGTGAGAAACCGCCCAAACACCAGGTGGTTATCTGAACTTAACCCTAAACTTAATTACAAACCAGATAAGACCTCCCACGTATGATGTAATATCTTCCAAGACTAATATTATTGATAAAATAGTCTACACTACTTCCAACACTAATTAATTAATAGTAATTGAAGTTAACTACGCAACTACCACATGTTATTATTGTTTCTTTTTAGACGGTTTCAAAAATGAATAATATATTTTTATTTTTAAATTATAAATTATACAGTATTTCACTACGTACTTATGTCATTTTTTGTTACAAAATTATCATGTCAGTACTATTACATTTTTACAAATGTTAGAATTATTTTTGAAAATATAAAAATTTATCTTAAAAATCATCTTAAAGTTTTAAAGACGCTTCTCTAATTTAGGAATCGAGGGGAGGAGAGGGAGGGAGGGAGGGGAGGGAGGAGGAGAGGGTGGGGTGGGGTTGGGGGGTGGGGGGCATAATATAGCCCACTTGCTGGTGAAGACACTAGTTTCAAAAGAAGATGGTTGTTGATTAAGACGATGAAGTCAACACCGCAAATCCAATTCAGTTTTAGTATGAATTCAAACTTTAGAGTTTGGTCAAATATTATAGGCCTCTCTCTCTCTTTAGTGTTTGACTATTTTTAAAAACACACAAATTTTATCCAAAGAATAAATCTATATACACACTCAAAAAGTGTACATAAATATGTTCAAATACAATTATATATATATATATATATATATATATATATCATAAAAGATCAAGAACATAAGTCTTAAAGAGCATAATTTCCTTAAAGGGCATAAATAAGTGACTTGCTACTCCAACAAAGTCTAAACTTTATAGTATAGTAAATTAACTAAGAATCGATAAGTTGTATATTATTCATTTATTTTGATTTCTTTATATTTAGTTTTATCAGATGTTTCATGTGTATATGAGTTTATTAAGGTGTTTTGTAAAACCCCAATTTTTGAATAAAGATGAATTTTCTATAAATATTATTTTGAATATTATGGAGTGAAATTGATATAATGTTATAGTTGTTATATAATATTCTGATTGGTCGAAAATATTCGCTTTTAACAGGAATATTCGCATAACAACACAATCATTGGTGGACCCTACAACTAATTATTGTAGGATCGAGAAAACGACAAAAAAATACTTTATGAAAATAATTACGGAAGTTTTACTGTTAATCGTTGAAACACCTTATGTTAAAAGACAAGAATACGCATGTCTGTCAGATAAAGAGTACACAAAGATTAATTATTGATGCTTACGTGATAAGTCACTCAGCTTTGTTGGTATTATTAATGTAATAATACGTAAAATCTTTTTATGTAAAACATAATACTTTTATAAAGTTATTCTATAAATAGAATATATTATATTCTATTACGATAAGGTCGTATAAAGTTTTGCGTAAGAAAATCTTTTTTATATAAAAAATGTAATACTTTTATAAAGTTATCTCTGCTTTATTAGACAATAATTAGAATATATTATATTTTATTATGCATAGTGTTTGCATAATGTCTGCATAAGTATTTGTATAGTAAAATCTTTTATAAAGTTATTCGTTTTATTAGATTATAAATAGAATATATTATATTATATTTAAAAATTTTGCTTTAAATATGGACCGTCATTAAAGTAAATCAATCGGACCGCTTTCATGAGTTAGTTACTTACTACGCACCATTTTTTTTCTATAAATAAAGCTCATTCCTTCATTATTTTCTTACGAATTCATTGAAACTCTGTAGAGATAAACTATAGAGAGAAAGAAGAAAGTATTCTCGCTACTTCACTACTTATATATCCAAAGATTTTCTTCTTTAGGTAGGGAATATTATTTGTTTGTACTCGTAAGGGTGTTATTCTTTTGTATTCATGAAGAGAACTTATGTTATTCCATTATTTGTTATTCTCATTGAAATAACTCAGATACGCTGCCACCCTATACTTGGTGACATTCTTCTAATATTCCATCTTTATTATTATTTTGTTGAATATCCGTCCGTAAGCTTCTACCGGACCTCGGTTCCGCCTTTTATTATTATTCTCGTTGAATATCATGTCCGTAAGGCGTTCGCCCTTTACCGGTTTCATCTTTATTATTATTATTCGTTGGAATATCATGTTCATATAGCTTACGCTTAATTCGGTTCCGCTTTTTATTTTTCTATCGAACACCCTATCTGGCATGCGTAATTTCACCGACCGGTTCCTTGCTATTTATTAATCTGTTGAATAACTCTGCTCATGCCAAGCACCGCATGCACGGTGATTTTTTTTTGTTATTCTATTCTTTATTATACTCACCAAGTTAAAGTTTTGGCTTCTATACTCCATGAAATTAGTGGAATATCCTCGATAATCAAGGCTTCATCTAAAGATCTTTTCATGAAAATATTCTTCTAAGCATTCTTGAATTTTACTCTACAAAACAAAGATCATGTCGACAATTTAGACGTTATCGGTTCTTGGACAAATTAATTCTTGAACTTGTTTTATCAATTCTTATATCATTGTCATCATCCTCATATTTATATTTTTTTGAAAGTCATCCGTGGCCTATAGTGCATAGATGGACTTGGTATGATTACGACTGTGGATTATTCGATTGTAATCATGACCGTAATGTTACAAATGATGTGGTAAAGTCCCTCATTGGCCGTAGTGGCATCGATGGATGACGCTTGTTGGCATGATCATGACTATTAATGAATACACAAATATTCTCGGCCCAGAAAGGCATGAATAATTGTGGTCGTGATACTAAAGAATATCCTCGTCAGAGCCAGGGTGATTCGATGATGTGGATTATTTATTGTCGAGTCTCAAATGATAAAAGTGATGAAAACCTTTTAAATCATAGAAGATAGTAGATTTTATTCTCTACTCAACTCTTCTAATGGATCGATTGTTTCCGCCATGCTTAAACTTGATGTTTGTTATATCAGATCGCTTTAACATCGCTTAAGACTAATGATAATTTATTCTGCATTATCTTAGTCATAATATTTCTTACTGAGCTAATTGACCCCGTAACTCCTCCCGGATCAAAAGTTATGCTCATTTTACCAAAGGACGTTGCAAAACGAAATGGAAATTCGCCCCAGCGAATTTAAGTGGAAAAATTGAGAAATCTTGGATTTTTGAAAAGTTTCTAAATGCAGATTTTGGCAGACTTCTACATGGAATTGAATTGATATTTCTATTAGTTTTAGGATTTCCTTTAGACAAAGATTTACTTCCAAATTAGATTCTATTTCTTTATGAAAATTAGTGTGATTTAATTTGTAATTCCTTTTAGGATTTCCTTTAGACAAAGATTTACTTCCAAATTAGATTCTATTTCTTTATGGAAATTAGTGTGATTTGTAATTCCTTTTAGGATTTGAATTTTCACTTCCCATAGGATTTAGGACTTTGTCTTGCACTATAAATAGATGATGATAGTCAGGGTTTTATTCACTCAATTATCAACTATCATCTATTGGAGTGCAGACTCAAGAGCAAGTCAGGCTAATTCTTTTCATTCAGTTCTAAAGGGAGGTGGAACCTTGTTACAAGTAATTGATTAATTGAGTATTACAGTATTATATATTACTTCTTGTATGAAATTTCTTCTGATAATCTATTTTCATTGATTGCATGCTAATTGATCTAATTAATTTAATATGGCCAATTGAGTTAATTTGATCATTATCATCTGCTAGATTAAGATTGATATTACGTGTAATTGATATCTGTCTTCATCATAAGTAGCAACTTGGTAATACTAATTGTACACAAACTTTTGTGTATTGCTAAGATTATCAAAAAATAAGTTAAACAAATCGAGCTTATGTGTTTGTTGTTTGAATTAGCCTAATTCTCTATTTCTTAATGTTTCTATCATATTAAATCTAGAGAGCTTGTTCTAGGTTGTATGTTAGTTAGAATCTGATAAAGAGCTTATTTTATACAATGATTATCTACGGAAAATTTCGGATAACAAAACTTATTATTATATAGGGCTAATAATTTCATTTTATGAGAATGAGAGTGATCATTTCATCTCACCTTCGTTATTTCAATTTAAATATAACATAAGAGTCGTATATATATAGAGAGAGATAGAGATGCTGTGAATGCTTGCTTAGGTTTATCATAAAAGTCAAACTTCTGAAAGTTATGGTAAAATGTAGCCTGTGTGTATTTATCGTCCATGATAAATTGATAATACAAAATTAAATAGCCCACTGAAAAGGAGGAGGTGCCAAATTAAGACCGACTGAAATTTGAATATTCTCAAATGGAATAGTGAAGTTGTAACTTGACTGCCATTTTAATTAGTATGTATATATATCCACCATGTTTATGTAATTTCTAATTCCCATATTAATTAAAGATTTTGAAATTGTAAACCATGCATGTGTACGTAAATAGTATATAATTTCCACCATCACCATGCATAATTATTACTACTATATATGATGATCCAATATATATCTCAGCAAATTCTGAATCTCTCAATATTAAATATACATTAAGGCCATAACCATAAGGATAATACATACGTACGTTGATTTATCCTAGGCAAACATGTTAAGAAGTCAAATAAAATATTCTAAATTTTTTAAAAAAATAAATGTTTATCAATACAATTTGATCCGTTGACAGGCTGTTTATCCATTTCTATTACTACTTTATGTAGATTTTTTTTATCTTCCTATTTTTTTAAAAAAATAAATTAAAAACTTTCCTGATCACACTATATATATATATATATATATATATATATATATATATATATATAGCATGTGGCAAATGGTTTCTTAAATAGTTTGAAAAATTCCTTATTTAGATTCAATACAAATATTCATTGTTTACACGAATATATATCAATCACACTAGGTTATAAGTTCTCACGCCAGATCCAATTATATCAAGTCATGAAATTAACTAAATCATTATCATTTATTTATTAAAATAATCAGAGAATATGTTACTATGCTTTTAATTGGGTAAGCTCAATAAACAATCCGTATCAATTAATGAAATAACAATAGAAATTGTTTGTTTACAGCTTTAATTTGAAAACAAAGGTGTACACTCTTGTTTTTTTCATTAATGTTATTTTGATTGTAAGAATTATATTTAGAATTGGGATATTAATAGTATAAATTTCTTGTTTATTTTTAAAAATAAACCTAAGATTATTAGTCTCGGATAATAAAATTCAACTAGGTATTATAATCTCTACTATTTGAGACTAAAAATTTATTGACAAAATTAACTGCTAACTTTGTTTAAAAAAACCGATGTATCTATTTATACTTAAACTAATGAGAATATGATATTTTTGTTATTAGCGAAGAGGGTATGATAGTCCAAACGATAAATTTTATCTAATCTTTTATATAATTATTGACAAAATAAACATAACATGAAATTATTTTAAGTTATTCTATAAATAATTTTATAAAAATAAACATGTGACTAACACTATTTAATTCTAATTATAATAATTATAAACAAACTTGACATGAAGAAATAGTGATACTAATAAATTACATGGCCGAATTAATTATATTTGATGTAGATCCCTCATATGATTTGCATAGTCCTTTGGAAGCTGAATATGGAGGGATACTAATTGTTGGGCCATAATCCTTTTTTTTATTGGGCCAAATTTAATTTTAACCTCCCTCGATCACGTTTACTTTTGTTTCTAGTTGATCCGAATGATTTTACCAAAGCTTATTCGATCATTTCATCGGGTCCTTTCGCTTGATCCCATTGCGTTTGGGTAATTTCTATTATTCGGGCTTAGCCATCGAATCGCCCATTACACAAATTGTTACTTAATCCAACTTCGACGCAGAATCATTATGCCAAATGATAGTTGACTACTACGTACACACCTTCTCGCATGGCATTAATGAGGATGGGACTCAAATGACGGCCAGGTGGCAAACAAGGTAGCAGAAGTGTGGAAGAGATCGCATACTTTCTACCGAAATGACCGTGAGTGGGGAAAAGGTGTCGAGATGATGAGTGGTACGAGAACCAAATTGAGTATGATGGGGCTAGGATCACATAAGAGGGTAAAAAGAACAAACACATTACACACATTCATATTATTATTTTCTCTCGCATATTAGATATTACTTTCTCCATCATTAACCTTGTGATCGCCGACATCGACTCTCACGCCGAGTTATCCCCTCACGGCCAAGCCGCTGCTTTTAGTGTCGACTTGTTGAACTGCAAGGTGATATCTGGACTGCTCTCGGTGATCGGGACGTGGAGAAAGATCTTGCGCAACATCATGGCCAAGGAAGGAGGGCGAGTTCTAGTGTCCCGAGTATTTTTAATCACGCATCGTGGTTTGTTTCTACATCGCATTCATGGTAAAGAGTAGAACACCTACATTCGAAAGGCACACGGTTTTTCCAAAGGAATCGACACTACGAGTGCTCTGCAAGGATCGTTTGGGACCCAAGCAATAAGTGTTCATGCTAAAGACAGTTGTCCAAACGATCACCAAGATCTTCTACCGGGTTAAGGCGCTGGCAAGGCTAAGCGCAGCTAGTCTTCCGACGGAGAAAGGGTCTGCCCATGGCCTGGAACGAGTAGTAGAAGGCACCTCGCCTAAACTCGATACCGAGATGACCAAGACGAAAAAGCTTTGACCGCTAAGATGGCGTATGAAGTGATAGAAAGCTATGGAAGTACTCGTGAAACAATGACAGATATAGCCGAAGGATGGCCTCGGATAAAGCGAAATCGAGGGATGAAGAGTCCAAAGTATGATCAAATCCAAGAGCGGGGCACCAAAGTGGGAAAGAACCTGTTCATTCAGATTTAGAATCTCGGGGGTCGAAATCGAGAAAGAAGAAGATCCCAAGCCCTACCCCTCAAAGATCAAGAGGCACATCACCCCACAATTCTAAGGAGCAGGTGGCCTGAAAGAACGAAGAGGTCGATCCAGATCATACTCCCGAGACCACAAAGAAAGCACTTGTTGTTGCACATTCTCGCCATAGTGCCCAGTTCGAGACGGCATATCTGGGGATCATACTCCCGAGAGTCTACCGAGGTACACCCCCCGTGGACACTCGCCATCGTAAAGTCCTTCTAGAGTCAAGGCTCTATTGTAAGAAACCGGTCCACTCGTAAGAAGAGGAGTTACCGTAAAAGAAGCATCATCTCAACCGTAAGGTGTGAGTATCCGTTAAAGAGTTAAAAGAACTTCTAAGAATTTTATCAAGTACAAAAACGAAGGATACTTTGAAAGAAGGCATCCCTTTTTCCGCGGAAATTTTAAAGAAAAGTCGACCCACCAAGAAATTGCCCCATATCAAAAGTTATGATGGCTCGGGAGATCCTCACGACCACAACAAAGCTCGATCGACTAATGGATTATTACGACTTTAGCGATGTCGCTAAGTGTCATACTTTTGTCACAACACTCGTAAAGGATGCTCTAAGCAGTGGATGGGGACTTTGTCCCTGATTCAATTTCATCCAGGCGTATATGCAGAATTTCATGCTCGCCGGAGCAACAAAAGAAGGGAAAACCAACTCGTTCGTTGCCTCAGTTCGGCGCTTTTCGAATGAGTCTTTGGGCCAATATGTGAAGCTGTTCTCTGAAGCTTATTACGACCAAGTGATGACTGAACGATCGATCTACAAGCCGTTGGACTGCTTTTTGAATGGGTTAGATCTGATTAAATCATAGAAGTTGGTGAAGAAGTTAATGTTTCATCACCCAAGAGTCTCACCAAGCCTTTCGACAAAAGTCAAGGCTATATCGTGGTGGAGGAAGCCATGGACAACCTCAAGCGCCCTTCGCCGACCATGCTTAAGGAGACAGACGATCGATGAATCGATAGAGACCGTAAAAGAATGAAGGGAATAAAGACCAAGTATGGCGCGTCAAGAAATATAACAATTGGAGATAGGGGGAGGACGTCGTCATTCCAAATTTCGTGAAAGTGAATAGACGATATCTGAGACTCAACATAGATACGGTCATGTATCTCGATCAAATTAAGTACCAACCTATCTTTGAGCCACCTCGAGATAACATTAAGCCCGGAAAGGGAATTCTCGTAAGATTGTGATTACCATCAAGCTTTGGGTCATGATACGAACGATTGTGCTAGTTTCAAGGATTTTATTGAAAGAAAGGTACAAGCGCGGGCTTTAATTCAAGATGTATCGCCGTAACCAATCAACAAAGAGGACGGAGGGTCTGCTCCAAAGAAAGCCAACCAGCTTCAAGAAGTTGCCGCTTAACTCCTAATACCGCAAGGCATGTGATAGATGTCATCACCGGGGTACTTCCGCAAACTCGCTGGAAAGAAGCTACCGGTTACTTGGATTCTGGCCATGCCATATGCGGGTACCTCCCAAAGACTAATGATCTTATTCGAGTACGGTAATCTCCTTTATCGATGAAGATTATCCTTCGAAGTCATCGAACCGCACGAGGATCATTGGTGTTGATCGCATAAGTAGGTTCAAGGGATATGGGTTTAATGATGGTGGATAATAGGTCTTCAGAGATATTCTCAGATGCCCACACTTATCGAGGATGCACCAGATGGGCGAAAAGATGGAGATAGACAGAAGCTCTTTATATGGTTTTAGTAACGACCCGGGCCAAGGTGGTTTCGAACCATCGAACTACCAAATATCTTCTTCTGAATGGCCCCCAACAGTAGAAATTATTTGCAAATTTTATGTTGTGTATTTAGATTCTCTTATAATGCTATTTTGGGAAGGCTCTACTTTAATTGCTTTGCAAGTCGCGACCTCAATTCCTCATTTCAAAATCAAATTTCCTACTACCATGGGGTCATGAGGTGAAAGGGATTTGGATCCGCCGTAAGGTGTTATAGAACGCCGTGATCACTTCGAGAGCCGGGAGTATCGATGCGTAAGCGCACCTTGGCGATAGAGATCGAACCTTTCACAGAGAGTAGTTCAACCATCGGTCATACCACCAAGAGACGGGAGATAGAGCTCATCCCGCAAAGCGAAACAAGTTTGGTGAAAATAGGTTCGGCCCACCGAATCTCTCCTGGACGAACCTCATGGAGCTCCCGTAATGCTATGTTGACATTTTCGCATGAGAACCTCGTGATATGCCAGAATAAGCAGGATATCACGAGCATCGGCCGAGGTGGACCCGTCAAAGAAACCAAATCGATAAAAGAGGAGGATCTTCGCACCGAACGCCGTGCCGAATCATCGATGAAGAGATTGCAAAGTCATTGGCAACCGACTTCATCTTCGAGATCGACTACCCACAATGGACGGCGAATGTGGTGCCGGGTCCGTATAAAATGGTAAATGGCGAGTCCGCATCGACTACACCGATTTAAATAAAGCTTGTCCAAAGGATTTCTACCCGCCACCCCACATCGACCAACCTCATCGATGCCACTTCGGGTATGCTTTATTAAGTTTCATGGACGATTCTCCGGATATCATCAAATTTCTATGTGTAAAGAGGATATACCAAGACGGCGCTCATTACGCATCGCTCGGTATATGCCTATAAGAAATGACTTTCTACCATCAATGCCGTGAGCCACATACCGCAGGATGATGAACCATGTCTTCGAGATATCGCCAGTGTGAAATGTGGAGGTGTACGTGAGACGACATGATCACAAAAGCATGTTGGTGCATAAACATCCGGATGATTTAGAAGAATGCTTTCTGCACAATTCGTCATCACAATTTGAGATCAACCCCACTAAGTGCACCTTCTGGCCTAGGGGTGCCGCAAATTTACGGGTTATCTTGTCAACCGAGAGGAATCAAGCCAATCCAGAGAAGATTCAAGCGATCCTCAATATGAAGACTCTCACCATTTAAAGATGTTCAACGTCTGATCGGAAGGATTGCATCTTTTAAGGAGGTTTATGTCCAAGTCAAGTAAAAGATGTTTACCGCTCTTTGATACATCGAAAGCGGTCAAGAATGCAAAGACGCTTTCAATGGATTTCTGAGCGTGAGGACGCCTTCCTGAGCATCAAGTCCTACTTATCTTCTAACCTTTGTTGGTAAAGCCCGCCTCTCGCCGAGCCTCTATATTTATACTTAGCAGCCTAGTTCTTAGCAAATTTTATCAGTATTATTAAACTCGCCACATGGCACAGATTATCACGGTTTTAGGAGGACTTACAATCGACACTTAATGTTTCATGAAAGCATCACATGGCAAAACACAACACCTTAGTCTTCAATACTGTAAGAAAATCTATATCATTTTCTTTCTTTATATATGATTTCTTTTTTTTCTTTTATTTTTAGCAAATTTTTTATATATTATAATTTTATATAAAAACATTTTACTATGAAAATACATGTTAAATACTATGCAAAAAACACTTTCTATCAGTATTTTGCATGTTGTTTTGCATAAGGTTTGCATAGTAAAATGTTTTTATATAAATAGAATATATGATATTTTATTTAAAAGATTTTGCTTTAAATACGGACCGCCGATTAAAGTAAATCAACTGACCGCTCATGGATTAATTACTATGCATTCTATTTTCCTATAAATAAGCTCATTCCTTCATTATTTTCTTACTTAATTCACCTAAACTCTGTAGAGAGAAATTATATAGAGGCTTATAGAGAGAAAATCTATAGAGAAAAGAAGTTAAGAGTATTCTGCACTTCACTACTTTGATATTCAAAGGTCTTTTACTAGTAAGTGGATATTATTTGTCAGAATTCGTAAGTGGGTGTTATTCTTTCTTATTCACGAAGAGAACTTCATTATTCCATTCATTATTATTCTCGCTGAATAACTCAGTAAAAGTGGCATACCCTATACATAACCTCGTATACGCCAGATACCCTATACTTCGGTGAAATCTTTATATTATTCCATTCTTATTTATTCTGCTGAATAACCTCAGATACGCTTAATCCCTTTATACTTGGTGATCTTCTTCTCGTTATTCCATTCTTTATTATTCTCGCTGAATATCCTCGCTCGTGTTTTACACCTTTAATTCGGGTTCCATTGCTTATTATTCCGCATTTATTATTCTCGCTGAATATCCTATCTCGTGTTTTACACCTGACCGGTTCCATTGTTTATTATTCAAAGATTTATTATTCTGTTGATCATCCTGCTTGCAGAATTTCACCCGACCGTTCCGTTATTATTATTCGTTGAATAACCTGCCTACGCCAAGCACCGCACGCATGGTGATTTCTCTCGTATTCCATTCTTTATTATACCAAATAAGTTAAAACTCCTGACTTCTATACTCCATGAAATTAGTAGAATATTCTTTATATTCATGCTTCATCCAAAGATTCTTCAAGGAAATATTCTTCCCGATCATTCTCGAATTTTACTCTACAAAACAAAGATTCGTTGACAATTTGACGTTACTAATTCTCGGATAAAATAATTTTGAACTTGTTTTATTGAATTATTATGTCATTGTCATCATCCTCATGTTATAATATGTTATCTTCGCTTACGCAAGATATATTGAACTTAGTATGATTACGCACTGTGATCATTCTAAGATAATCACGGCTTGTTATAAATGATATGATAAAAGTCCTCAAAGGGCCTGTAATGCAGTTGATGGATAGTTTTGGTATGATTATGACCGTGGGTGATTCTAAGATAGTCACGACCATTGATAATTTGATGAAAATCCTCGACCGTGGTATGTGGATGATTAGATATTGTGGTTTATTCATTAAACCGAGTCTTAGTGATAAAATTTATGAAAACCTTTAAAACCTAAAAGATAGTAGATTTTATTTTCTACTCAATTTTTTATGGATCGTATATTCCGCCGCAGCTTAAACCGGGTTGTCTATTGTATTTTATCGGGCTTAACATCATTCAAGGCTAATGATAATTTATTCTCGCATTATCTTAGTCATAATATTTCTTCAAGGCTAGTTGAGCTCACCCTTTCTTTCACCGTTTCTCTTCGTGAAATGAGAATATAGCCGACGAAGCCTGGGAACTGAGAGTAATGGTCCGCAGGATAAGATTAGTAGTCCTCACTATTCTCGTGAAATAAAGGTGATAATAGTTGTAATGAGGACTCTTTTCGAGTTCAGATAATATCTAGTAGACAATATTTGTATTCAAACTCACAGCTTTATGTCGATTGTACACGATAGTTATATTAAGAAGTTGTATTTGAATTTATGTACCATGTAAGTGGCGACCCAAGATGGGTGACGATACCTAATTTTGGGGGCCACAAAGATTATGGGCAAACCCGAGGTATCGGGGAGATTAATGTGATGGACGATGGAGTTGCACCAATTTTTCAAAGAATATCATCCCCGAACCGCCATCAAAGGGCAAGCCTCGGGCGATTTTGTAGTCGAATGCTCGCTCAAGTCGATGAAGTTGTGGCGTGTTCAAGGATCTGGACAGAGGCAGCTTGCGCTTCTTCAGAAGCGAGAGTTCGTGGACGCCAGATGCAGATGGGTCTACTACCACGACGCCAAGGAGCAGGGATTATTCTCGACGAGTCCCGAGATTCAAGGTGCAAAAGAGCCATCGATTTCAAATTCAAAGCGACAAACAACGGCCGAAATGAAAGGTACTTGCAGGTTACGACCGACAAAGAGTCTTCAAGTACAAAGAATAATCATCTTCAAGATTCTCGCTAGTCGTTAAGCAACTTTCTGGGGAATACGGGCTCGAGGCCCAAAAATGATCAAATATCTAGCGTAATCAAGGAACGACTTCAACATTTCTAATCCTACGAGTTTGTGGGGTCGAGCGTAACAACAATTCAATTCTTTGATGCACTCTCCAAATTAGCCACTACGGATGTTAACGCCTTTGATGGGTCGGTTTACTTAGAAATTTTGCAACATCCTAAAGTGTCCATTATGAATCGGTGATGTGCATCGATCAACCAACTCGGTCGACTCCATATATAGAGTATCCGGCGATGGCGCCTTACCTTCTGGATCGGATGCTAGCCAAGAAAATCAAGTATAAAAGTGCTAATTTTGTTCGATTGATGGGATCTGCTCAAGGGCTTTCATCTCCACTACCGAAATGCCTCACCCATCCGAAATCGAATATGCTCTCCGAGAAGTACATGAAGGCATCTGTATGCGACCATATAATGACTAAGTCATTAGCCTATAAAGTACTTCTTCGACAAGGGTATTATCGCCTACCATCTTCAAAGAAGTGGATCGAATACGCCAAGAGGTGCGAGAAGTGTCAACTCAATAATCCGATCCCACATCATCCACCGTAAGAGCTATACTCGATCTTATCTCCTATACCCTTCATTTATCTGGGGTTGATATATCGGGTCCACTACCAAGGCAAAAGGTCAACTCGCTTTTGTTATAGTTGCCATCGACTATATGACCAAGTGGGTAGAAGCAAAGCCACTTAGGTTAATAACGAACAGAATGCTTGAAATTTTTGAAAGAATCAAGTAGTATTTCGCTTCAGATTCCTAAGGTGGTAATATCGACAATGGACGCCGGTTTGGGGATCGAAATTTGAAGCATTTTTGAAAGAACTGGGGATTCAAAGATGAAAGACTTCATGGCTCATCCTCACCAAATGGACAAGTTGAAGTGACCAACAAAATGTCACCGAATGGGATCAAGCGCAGATTGACGGGCCAAGGCGCGATGGCCAAAGGAGCTACTTAAGCGTGTTATGGGCTTATCGAACTACTCCGAGGACTACAACGGAGATTCACCTTTCAGATTGGCCTATGGTATGCGATGCCTTAGTCCCAGCTTGAAATTGGATCTCCAAGTCTTGGTCGACCAATTCGTAGAGATCTACAATGAGGAAGGGCTTAAGGCCAATCTTGATTTGCTTGAGGAAGTAAGAGAAATGTATTTTAATCAAATTGGAAGCCTATCAAGAAGAGTGGCCAAGCATTATAACAAAGGGTAAAGTTTCAAGGTTCAAGTAGGAGATTTTGTCCTCGTGAGAAGCCAAGCATCTATACCTCGAGAATCTGGGAAAGCCGATGCCAAACCGGGAAGGACCGTATGAAATCACCGGCGTCAAGCCGGACTTATCGGTTGAAAGGCATTAGACGGGTCAAGAATTAAGAATACTTGCACGTCAAGCGTGCTTAGGAAGTACTTTCAAAAAAATGATGTCGATGACATCGAAGTCTCAGAATATTTATGACATCATCAATAAAGTTCCTTTTTCTCGAAACAAATCTTGTCTTCGTTCTTTCGATCGCCTCAATGGTGTTGGGAGGTTCGAGTAGACTCACGACCATTCGATGGTAGCCTTTTCTGGCGAGTGGTCCTTATGAGTTTATCGTGCCCTTCGTGGTAGGCAACGCCATTGGTGTTAGGAGGTTCGGGTGGACTCACCGACTATTCGATGGTAGCCTTTTTCTACAGTGGTCCTTATGAGTTTGTCGTGCCCTTCGTGGTAGGAAAACGCCATTGGTATTAAGAGGTTCGTGGACTCACGACCATTCGATGGTAGCCTTTTTCTGCGTGGTCCTTATGAGTTTGTCGTGCCCTTCGTGGTAGGGCAAACGTCATCGGTGTTGGGAGGTTTAGGTGGACTCACGACCATTCGATGGTAGCCTTTTCTAAGTGTGGTCCTTATGAGTTTGTCGTGCCCTTCGTGGTAGCAAACGCCATTGGTGTTGGGAGGTTCGGTGGACTCACCGACCATTCGATGGTAGCCTTTTCGGCAGGTGGTCCTTAAGACCTTGTCAGGCCCTTCGTGGTAGGCAAGTGTCATCTTTCAGACCTTGTCAGGCCCTTCGTAGTAGGCAAGTGTCATCTTTCAGACCTTGTCAGGCCCTTCGTGGTAGGCAAGCGTTGTCCTTTAGACTTTGTCAGGCCCTTCGTGGTAGGAAAATGTCATCTCTTGGTGCTGTTAGACCTTTCGGGGTAAACAAGTTCCTAATGAAGCAGATCTATCTCACACTTCGGTAACTAATAAGTATCCCTTTACTTTATTACCTAAAATTCTTCTAAGTGTCGAGTTCGGAATGCCTCATTCTTTAACTTCATCTTATCTGTTATATGACATGTTTAGTTGTTAATTAACAGTTCGAGTTTAGTACGTGAAAGAGTTTGTGCGTCTTTCTAGTTATATTAATATCGAGTATCAAGGTAAGGTAAATGCATCAAGTTATAAGGGATGAAACCACCTTTCATTGATATCCAATCTAATTACAATATTAGATAATTTTTACAAGTCCTATAAATTAAAGAAAGAAAAATAACATAAATCTTCATAAATATTCTCTAATGAAATATAGGAAAAAGAAGAGCATCAGCTTCAGGCGCCACCTTCGTCATCTGAAGAGTCGAACAAGGATGGATCCGCGTTGGTCGCAATCGACTTCTCCTTGCCACGACTCGGCTGAGAGCTCGTAACTCCTCGTAATATATCTTCATTATTTCCCCATTGATCTCATCCGAGTTCCGATACTTTCATCAGATTTGTTTATGAAGGTCATCTGCTGTAGGAGGCCCAAGGTCCCAAGAGCCTTGAGTTCTCGGATTTCTTCTTCGAGCTTTTGCTTATTTATTCAGATGACGAATCTCTCGCCAAATTCTAATTTTTGGATGGTCTTGGTCGAGCTTAGCATCGCCTTTAATTCCTTGATCTTCTCCATCCTTATCTCGCCTCCTCTCGAACCAAGTCAACATTCATTTTGACGATCTCCTCGTCTTTGTGCTTTGGTTGACTTTAGTTCTTCATTGAGGCCTTCACATCTCCCTCGGCTTGGGCTAACTCTTTTTGAAGACCTTTATTTGTATGAAGAAGGCATTCGCGTTGAGTCTTTTCCCTAGCCAAGGCGCACTTCGAAGGGCATTCTCTTTCCTCGAGCCCCCTTCCTCCGATTCACCGAGAGACCTTTGACGCAGACGCCTTGAACACAAAGATTCGCCTATGTATGTCCAATATTATTTGATCGCCGATGTATAAGTATGAAGATAAATTCGAAATAAAGGATAAAATCATATTTTCGCCAAGTAGCTCATGCCTTTCTTGAGTAAATCCCATTCGAATCGTTCTCAACCGATGATCATCGGCTTCACGAAACGGCGTTGAATAAATTGAAAGGGAAAATGGGCATTGAATCGAGGCCACGGGTCGGAGAAGCCATGGCGTCCTGCTAAAATTCGGCATCATTTTGTCTTGGAGGAGAAGGCGGGGTTGATTGTGAATCGCGAAGAGTCCACATGTATGGTTTCGTGAGAAGGAGATCGAGCAGGAGTGGGTTCGGGGGTAGGCGAAGGTGCAGATGATGAACTGGGATGACTGTCTGATGGATGTTTCTTTTTTCGGGATGGAGTGGGGACAGATCCGGTCAGTTCATCACCAGGCACGTGGATTTCTGTGGGGATTATCGGAGGAATGACAGCCGAAGACGAGGGAACTCAGAGCTCTTCGACAGTCAGGGGGGTTATCTTCGTCCTTATTTTCTTTACACGAAGAACCTTGGCCCGATCGTGCAAAGGAATGTCGAGCAGACTCCTCCTAATCGGGGTAGGTTCAGAAGGTGCAGGATTGGGGTTGGTTGATGGGGTTGTCTGTGGGGTTGCTTCGGGAAGGGTTTCTGGGTCACTTTCGGGGTTTGTTTCCGGTTGGGTGGATTTGGATTTTTTGGCGGATCTTTTTCTTCGGCGGGGTCTGAGGGATTCTTCTGGTATGTTGGGCTCATCGATTTGGGGTTCATCATTTTGAAGAAAAGTGGTTGGTGGATCGGTGGCAGGGGAATCAACCCGTGAAGATTCTTCAGCCAGGTGCTCTTCGCTCACATCCGTATTCTTCCCTGCCAAAAAATCTTCCAGGTCTTTCACTTCCGAAGAAGTTGGTTTGATCAGAGACACTGCAAAAAACCATGTATCAGAACCCATATCACTTATATATCTCAAAAATTATGTTACAAAGTTTTTCGAAACTTACATTTGTGGTCATATAGCCAGGCTTGTTTGGTCAGAAGTGTAAAACTCCATTCTTTTGGAGGAATCTTCTTCAAAAAGTCTGTCATCTCCTCACCCGCTTCTTCTGAGATGTCTCCAAAGTCGCAGAGAGACCGATCGTAAGTAGTCCAACTGGAAGAGAAGAGATCTCGTCCAAGGATTTAAAAACTTCTCGTGCCAACCCTTGTTCTTTGGAAGAGGTATCCATCGTGGGTCTCTTCTCGAATCTGTGTTGGCCTGGGGGACCGCTTGCTCAACATTTTGAAGCCTCGTTTCGAGACCTTCCCGTGAGAGAAGAGGGTGAAGAAGATGTCAACGGAGGAGAAATCCTAATTCATGATGTAAGGCAATGAATGCCGGGATACGGATGTAGGAATTGGGCACTAATCGAGCAAAGCCCACTCCTATGAACCCTAGGAGGGTAACGACAAAAGCATGGAGAGGTAGCGAACCCCTTTTCCGTAAAGGTGATCGGCATGGCGACCCAACCGTCTGTCATTTGGTACATACGCTTCTTGAGAGGTGAGCCCTTATGGCATACATGTCGTGAATCGATAACGAGTCCGGATGATACGTATCTCGATTCCGTGACGGAGGAAGGGATGTTGGCATGGGAAACTGCTTCGCCCTTGAAAAAGTCGAGGTCATGCAGGGGGATTAGAGGTGGATTTCCCCCATGGTTGTTGAAGATTGGGGTTAGAACTCAAACCTCTTGGTTGTGGTTTGATTGGGAGAGACGGTACTAATAACAGAGTCACACGAAGGGAGAGTTTTGGCTAGAGTTCACAAATCACCATTGTTGGGAATTCAGAAACAGAGGAAGAAGTTCTGCAGAGGAGAAGAAAGCTCAAAGGTTCAAATTTCAAATTAGCGAGTAAAACCGCCGTAATTGGTAAAGTTTACCTTTTATACCGATTGTGCCATACTACAGAATCGAGGGCTGCACATTTAATTCACAAGAATGATGATGAATGGGAAGAGGTTTCATCCGCTTTTGGGTCTAAATATCTTCACCGAGTGGGCTTCAAGTCTATCGGGCCTCCCATTTCTATTTCGATATCAATTTGACCCCAGGTTTTGTTGGACTTTGGTGAGTTTCACTTTGGACCTCTTGTGATTTATCATAACTCGTTATGTCATGGGCTATATCATTTATAGTCTTTCATTAAACATCCCGATTAATAAAAGACTAGGGGGGCAATGTTGGGCCATAATCCTTTTCCTTATTGGGCCAAACTTAATGGGCTCTCCTCGGATCACATTACTCTTGTCTAGTTGGTCCGAATGATTTGGGCCCATTATTTGATCATTTCATTGGGTCCTTTCGCTTGGATCCTATTCGTTTGGGTCATTTCTATTATTTGGGCTTAGTCGTTGAATTGCCCATTACACAAATTGTTACTTAATCCAACTTTGAATTTGGTAATCATTATGCCAAATGATAGTTGACTACTATATCGCCACCTTCTCCGCATTTATTATTAATGAGGATGAGACTCGGATGACCGTGGGTGGGGAAGCAAAGGTAGCGGTGTGGAAGTAGATCGCATACTTTCTATTGAAATGACCGAGAGTGGGGAAAAGGTGTCGAGAGATGATGAGTGGCACAGAACCTAATTGGAGTATGTATGGGGCTAGAATCACATAAGAGGGTAAAGAATAAACACATTACACATTTCATATTATTATTTTCTCTCGGATATTAGATATTACTTTCTCCATTGTTAACTCATGATGATCGCTGACATCGACTTCACGCCGAGTTATATCCCCTCGACGATCAAGCCGCCGAGCTTTTGGTGTTGACTTGTTGATTCGCTATGCGGATATCTGGACGCGCTTGATGATTGGGACGCGAGAAAGATCTTGCGTTACTAATCAATTTGATGTCTGAATTTAATTGGATTGTGATATGGTGGTGCAATATTGAATATTTTATCCTTTATGGAATATTTTCCCCATTTCCCACTCCTCTATATATATAGATAGAGGTACAAGGGCGTTTTGATATGTTATAGGGGTTGAAACTAAAGGCACGTGTTTGCTTTTGTCCTCCTCTGTTTTGTCTTAATTTCCCCTGCCCTGTTTCAGTCCCCTCTCTAACAGACTACTCTCAACTGTACGGCCATGGTTTCCCAAGCTCAGACTGATCAGCACCACAACTCCGATAATGTAATTTCTCTCTCTCTCTGTGCATCAAACACAATCATATATATAGTTGTACTCTTGAACATATGAAGCCTGCAGGCTGCAGCATATGAGCGTGCTCTGCCTTTGGGTGGGTTAATTTACTGGGTGGAATATATGCTTCAAGTTTGTTTAACTTCTTTGTCTATTAATCTGGATTTTTATGGTTAACTATTGAGATCGAGTCGAAACAGACCATGGAAGGGGGGAGGGAAAAACTCTATAAAAGTTCATATATTTTCTTAATTTTCTAATTTGAGGACATATTAATTTGAAACCATGCGGATGATTTAAGATGAACCATGAATTTCTATACTAATTTTTTTTTAAATATTATAAAATATATTTGTTTAGAATTTGAATTTTCATGCATATACTTTCTTCTTCTTCTTCTTCTCTTTCACTTGGATATCCTTGTAGTTATGCTAAAGAGTAGAAACAACGAGCAACTTACGGCAACTCCATTGATTTCAACTTTGGCATACAAATACTAGAAATCACTGGGATACTACTATTTATATTCCTTGTCTTCTTCTACCCAATCGTTGACTACCATGTTCCCATTCATTTTTTAGCTATATATATATATGTATATATACGTATACCTTCTACCTTGCCATTTTTAATGTCATTGATCCGGGTGTAACTAACGTCCGTCCACATCCCAAGTGATCTATTTTCATTTGAGTTGATTCCAGGCTTGGATTCATATGATCACTTGGACTAATTTACACAATTTTGACTGGGCTACTATAACGCATCCACGTTCTTGGTTGACGAATTTTATTTATTTTATATCTATATTTATATTCGGCTCAATTAATGTTTGTACTCGGTCTTATTGTCTTACTTTTATTTAGACAACAGTTTATTGAGGTTTTGTTGAGATATTTAAGAAATTTTATTGGACAAATATTTACTTCAACTTTTGTCAAGTAACTGATCTTACATGTATACACATAGGATAGGATAAAATTTCAAGCATCAAAACAAACAAATTCATTGGACAAACCACATAAAAAAGCTATACTTGGGATCCAGATATAGCTTTTTTTATATACAAATTATATTAAAAAGTTGCATCCTTTTTTCTGAGATAATCTTGCCCTATGTTTTATTGATGTATATATTGTTGAACCTTGAACAAACATAAAACTCTTTTTATGCTCATTAATAAAACAACACAGCCACAGCCAAAGGTTTAATTTCCTCCCCTCCCAAAAACTGATTTACAACCTTGAATCAAAACTAAATTAGAAATACACATGTATGTATACATACACATATGTATTTGGTCCTTTAAAAAAAATAAAGATTAATTATCCCAAAAACCCTTTGCATAATACCATTAAACCACCGGTAATATTCAGTACTCTTTTTTCTTTCTTTTTCCTTCTGTATGTTCCTGTTATTTTCCTGGTAGGAGTCTACTCAATCTAATGAGTGAATTTTGTCATCGTCTTTAACAGGTTGATCGACGGACAGCTAAAGAGAAGGCCATTGACGATTGGCTTCCTATAACGTCTTCAAGGCATGCAAAATGGTGGTATTCAGCATTCCACAATGTCACTGCCATGGTTGGAGCTGGAGTTCTCAGTCTCCCTTATGCCATGTCAGAACTCGGATGGTATGTCTGCTCCATTCCCCTACAAAAAAGGAAAAAAAGATTTCATTTTTTTGAAAGTCTTTTACACATTTTTTTAAATGAACAAATTAAAGCTCGTTCCACAGATACAAAATGTCCTAAATGTTTTCGTTCTTGATAATGTTCAGGGGTCCTGGTATAGCTGTACTAGTGATATCATGGGTTGTCACTTTATACACATTGTGGCAAATGGTGGAGATGCATGAGATGGTACCTGGGAGACGTTTCGACAGATACCATGAGCTAGGCCAGTATGCTTTTGGCGAGAAGCTTGGCCTCTATATCGTTGTGCCCCAACAGCTAATCGTTGAAGTTGGAGTGAATATAGTCTATATGGTCACCGGAGGAAAATCCCTGCAAAAATTTCACGATTTAGTATGCAAACATGATTGCAAAGATATCAAACTCACCTACTTCATCATGATCTTTGCCTCTGTCCACTTTGTCCTCTCCCATCTCCCCAACTTCAATTCCATCTCTTGGGTATCTTTGGTTGCAGCAATCATGTCCTTGAGGTACAAAATCATAAAATATTAAAGAAACCATAAAGGACCTGATCATTTTTTATGTTTGGGAGGAAACTAACATGCTTGATATGATTGTTTTTGGTGCAGTTACTCTACTATTGCTTGGTCAGCTTCTGTTAAGAAGGGTGTTCAACCAGATGTTGAATATGGCTACAAAGCCAAGTCTACAGCCGGAACAGTTTTTAACTTTTTCAGTGCGCTGGGAGATGTAGCGTTTGCATATGCAGGTCATAATGTGGTTTTGGAGATTCAAGCAACAATCCCTTCAACACCCGAGAAGCCTTCAAAGGGTCCTATGTGGAAGGGAGTCGTCGTGGCCTACATAGTTGTCGCCTTGTGCTACTTCCCCGTTGCTCTGATAGGATATTGGATGTTTGGAAATGCAGTTTCCGACAATATTCTGATCACCTTAGAGAAACCTACTTGGCTCATTGCAATGGCTAACATTTTTGTTGTTTTTCATGTCATCGGAAGCTATCAGGTTCCAATTATGTCATTCATATCTGTTTGTTAATTTCTTCTGGTGTTCTTACTGATTGGTATATAATTTTTTTTTCATCTTTAAATATAGATTTATGCAATGCCGGTATTTGATATGATTGAAACTGTGCTGGTAAAGAAATTACATTTCGCACCAAGTATAACACTTCGTTTCGTTTCAAGGAACCTATACGTGGGTAAGTAAATTTGCATTGCATGCACTTGACTGTGAGTTGTGTGATCTATCTGCAGACTGCAGGTGGGTTAATTATAATGGTTTGAGATTGATACCAATTTTCTTTCTCTCAGCTTTCACAATGTTTGTTGCCATTTGTTTCCCCTTCTTTGGGGGTCTTCTTGGATTCTTTGGAGGATTCGCCTTCGCCCCAACTACATATTTTGTAAGCAATTGTGTTTTCCATCTTTAAATATTAATGCGATAACTCAACTTTGCAATGAAGATAACTCGTACTGATTTCCTAAATATCATAATTTTCGTGTTTCCTTTAGCTCCCTTGCGTCATGTGGCTTGCTATCTACAAACCGAGGAGATACAGCCTATCTTGGTTTACTAACTGGGTATGTGCAGCTTAGAAGTTCTTAAACTGTTTTCGTAGTTTTTTATTTGCCTCATTTTGTTTGACTTGGGTTTCATGAATTTCAGATTTGCATCTTTTTCGGAGTTTGTTTGATGATTTTATCTCCTATTGGAGGACTAAGGCAGATCATAATTCAAGCCAAAACCTACGAATTTTTCTCATAAGCAGCAAAGGATCATGTGTTATGTTATAGAGTAGGCTGAAGGAAATTTGAAGAAGACTGTTATGACACTTAGGAACGATAACCATCAGAAAATCATACTGTGCTTTTTCATATAGAACAACGAAGGCAACTGGAGAAGTGTTGAGATCTAGGATTTTCAGAAACATTGACACATCTGATTGTATGAAAAAGGAAAAAAAATAGCCAAATTGTAGGCATGCAGGCAGCCAAAGACTTTCCATGAGGTTCATTCAGCCTATGTCGTTTACATGTTTTTCTGTTCCTTGGTCCCCTACGTTTATGGTGTGTATAAATAAAGCCCATATGTCTTAGCATTTCAGTTATAATTCGATCTCATTGTGGAATGGAAGTGGATTTTCATCTCCCGAAACAATTATGTGTTAAGCTGCATGGTTCATGTCTTTGTACAGACTAGGGAAATATAATTAAGTATTTGGTATCAACTTTGTTAGTAAGACAACTATACAGCTTATATAGAATAAAACAGATAAGTTACAATCAAGACTAATTCCACTTATGGAATGAAAGCATTGGCTTTTTTCTAAGAATTATAATAATGCATCCTAAACAGCATTATTGTTTCAATATCTATATTTCTAGCTAGGATGAAACAATAATGCTGTTTAGGATACAAACATCGATCAGGAACAAGAATGAATGCTGTTTAGGATGCATAGTAGCAGTAGTTAATAGAAGAAGTGCATACTAAACGCGCGCAGAACTAATTTAATTTAACTTAATAATAATGCACTTAAGAACTAGCACAGTTGATGATATTTATGACCCCCTCCCCCCATGAAAACTGAGGGTGATCAATATTATCAAATGCTATCCCGGCCTACTCCCTCCCTAATACGAATACTCAATATTAATCATATTGTTTATCTATAGCCCTGCCTGTCTATTTTCTTTTCTGATTATAAGAATTCTTTTCTCCAAAAACCCAAGATTAGGAGAGATCAAAGGACCATTTCTTATTCTTTTGCCAAACTTATTGTATATTTTTTTTAATATTTTATACAATTTTTTATGCATGATCTCCAGTTTCTCTCTCCTTAAAAATAATCAACTAATCAAGTACTATTAAGGAGAGGCCTGTAATATTTGACTAATTATAAGTTTGAGTTCATATACTAAAATTGAATTGAATTTGATTTTGCAATGTTGACTTCATCCTCTTAACCAAGCATCATCTTTTGAAACTAGTGGCTTAATATATTCCCTCCATCGATCTATTCCTAAAAGAAACATACTTTTGTGTCGATTTTCAAATAAATATTATACTATATAATTCCAAGATTTGTTGAAATCGTAATAGTACATCTGATCATATTGAACTAACATATGACATAAGCAATGACAAATAATTTGTGTAATTTCATGATATTTTAAAAATAGAAATGCATTACTAATTTTGCAAACCAAGTATTTTATTAGGGTTAAGTTCAGATGACCACCTGGGGTTTGGGCGGTTTCCCACTTAACCACCTATAGTCAGTAAAGCTACATTTAAACACCCGACTTTTTGAGTTAAAGTGAAAAAGTGCTTTTTCGCCTTAACTCCGTTATTTTATTTGGCTAAAAAGACTTAATTACCCTCATTTTAAAATACATACTGCTTTCAATGACTACTCGCTTTTGGTACCACCATTACCAAATTGGTGCGAGATTGGGGTGTCGTGAAGCAGCGACTTGCGTGGAGGAAATATAAATACACAATTCCTCATCTTAGCTAAAGTAACAATATAAGAAGGCATAAATCAAAGGTGACACCAACATAATTTGGTCCTTTGATGCAAACCCCGAAAACCCGGAAAATATATGAGGAAACGAGGAATCATATAGTCGTAAGAAGCATCCGAAGCTAAATCTAAAATTGAGGTGATGAAATCAAGGAATTTTTTTAAAGCTACCCAAAAGCTAGATTTTAATGTATTGTAATAAATATTGACAAAAATCACCTCTTCAACAAAATCAACACAAAACCCATACCTTAATAACTAAACTGGCCAATCTTCATATAGCAAAATGGATCAAATAGAAATGTCCAATAAATTACAGTCCATCAAGGGAAAGAAGAGCAAATAGAAAGAAACATACATCTCTTATAAAATATCTCTTATAAAACAGAGCAACCAGAGAGATAAGGATTTGAGAAGAATTAAGAAAGAAATTTGGGGAAGAAGACGGAGAGATAAAAATCAGGAGATAGAACCGTAATGTAGCAACAAATGGCCAACCTTAAGCAACGCTCTAATTCCAAATTTTTCTCCTCTTAATAAACAAGCCCATGATATTAGAACGAAATTTGATTTGGTATGCGATTGTTGATCCCCTGTTTCTCAACTCACACTTGCCATCACTTGTTACATGATATGCTACACTCCAAAATATTAAAATAAGATTAGAAACTATGCAACTCAGTTAAGTCACACTACCACACTTGCAAACAATGCAAGACTTTCAACATGTTGTACTAAAACATTAGTAACCACCAACCATCCAACAGATACATCAATATGATGTCACCACCTTCTTTGCTTGAAGGCATATGTTTGAGCACCAATATAAGCAAGCGGAAACTTTCCTACGATTATAAATCATAACATCCACTGAGCAAGATCAAATTGGCGGCTCAATTGCAAACACAGTCGATATCATATTCAATAAATCTTCCCAACGTATATGTCAAGTCCTGCAGCCACAGATCCTAAATTTTTTCATCCCATCTCATCTCATCTCATTGAATTGAATGCTCTCAACAACGCAAAAGTGATAGAATTCAATTTTGTGCGTAAATTCAGAAACTAACTCCGGTCCCATCTCCTTTGAGGTAAGTCTTTGGATCGATGATTTCTTAATTTCACATTCTCTATACCTCTTCTTTTCGGTCTTCATTCATTCCACTCCTTCAAATTCAATTTCATAAAACCCATTAAAAGAACCACTTTTCTTGAATACTTGCAATAAATTCACTCATTTTTCTTCTACCTTGGCATAGTAATCCTTCCGGACTCATGCGACAATCGATGACCTCCCAAATTAAAAGCTTTAAACTTGATTTTCCCAATACTCAGCTCCTTCGACGCTTCTGATGTTGTGTTTGGTTGAAAATAAAAATACCTAAAACATAAAACAAATCTAAAAAAAATACCTCGTCTTTGAGCATGTGAAGCAAAGTAGTTTTGCCGGCATTATCGAGCCCTAGAAACAAGATCTTAGCCTCTTTTTGCCATAATCCGAGCGAGGCTAACACGCCATAGAACCAATCGAGAAGAAACATCTTATTCTTCTTTTTCTGGTTTTGATTTTCCGATGAAATAGAGAGATGGGAAAAGGAAGAAAGTGAATCAGATTCGAATTCCAACAGATCTGGACTTTGGAAGTGAGTACCAGATCTAGACTCTATTCGTTTGCTACTCTGTCGTCTCTCTCTTCTCTCTCTCGTACAGAAGGAGGATGAAGAAGAGGGTATTCTGGACATATACTATTGTTTTTTGACCATTATAGCCATTTTCACGCGTTTTGGCGTCGTCATACGCATTTACGGTTAATTTAGACTTTAAAAAGGTAACGATTTCACTTTAACTCAAAAAGTCGGGTGTTTAAATGTAGCTTTACTAACTATAGGTGGTTAAGTGAGAAACCGCCCAAACACCAGGTGGTTATCTGAACTTAACCCATTTTATTAATATAATTAGTCCCGAAACATATATAGCACAAAGAACATACTGTGGAGGTCTTTAACACTAATTGTCTAATCTATAATTATCAACTGGCCTCACGCTTCTTGCAAAGCAAAAGATCCTGGATTCAACTTCCACCCCTAATTTTTTTTTTGTCTAATCTATAATTAAGTTTAACTGTAGAACACGTTTGATGTTTCTCTCGACATGTATACATATAAGTTTGGTGTTTGTATGCATCCTCTAATCTATATTAGTGTTATATTAAATTAATGAGTAGTGGCTTTTAATTAAGATGACTAGAGTTAGGTTAGTAATTTTTAAATAAGGTGATTAAACTTAGGTTAGAGACTTTTAAATGAAATAGCAACTTTTAAACTTTCGATCTAACAATTTTAAATCTAATTTTTAAATAGAGACTCGTTATTTCAAATTGAAATAGAGAGGATCGGGATCCATGTATCCTCCTATTCCGGACACGGGCTGCGGCTGCGGCTGCGGCTGCGGCTGCGGCTGCGGCTGCTTAACCACCCACCCAGTACTCTCTTTCACACTATAGTATATCGGTCTCTAGCTAAAACTCAAGTCAATGAAAAAACTATCAACATTCACAACTTGGACTAGCTAAATCCCCACCAACAACCTTTTTATTTTCAACTTCAACTTCTCTGGTCAATAATGTAATATGAATTTTGATCCTATTTCATAAAATAAGGTGGTCGGTCAATATCTAATATTTTATTTTTCCATCTTCATGAATGTACACTTTTTTTTTTCTTTTTTTTCCTTTTTGGTTCCAATCGATAAGAAGTTAAAAATAATTATTAAAGTCAACATATTTCATTGGCCATATATGCTTCTTCCGTACCTTAGAAAAACTTTGATACCTCAAAGAAAATCATTTGAGAAGAAATGAAATGGTCCTCATTTCGACTAGAAAAATAATAGAGAATCGAAACCGCTAGCATAATTCCATAGAGTTGTTGCATCCGAGAAAACATGTGTTCAACTTGTAATTGTCAAAGACACTTGCTTTTTTTATAACCACTGTTATTAGAAGAAAAAATGAAAGAATAGTTGACTCGATTCGTCTTGCTCGATTAAAAAGTTTGATTCGAAATTTCATTTAAAATATAAATAAGTCAAATATGAGCACATTTTAAAGGTTCGATAAATTACTTTAACCTTCTCAAATAATAATTTTCTATTGATACTCAGATCATATTCGTTGAAAAAGTCCAAACTACTTCTTTGACTCGATTCTAATCGCTCTTCATTTCGATAAATAAATAAAACGAAGTCTCAAACTTTATATTATATTCCATAAATTTTGTAAACTAAATATGAGCAACTTAATATTCGAATCTACTCGATTCGTTTACACCCTTAACCACTACCAACTTAATTAGGCAGGTCCACACTTACTTTATTAAGTCTTTTAAGTTAAAAAAAACATCCATCCATTTTTTATTTTATTTTTGAGGTAGTAGTAGAGTCAGAGAGAGATTTTGTGAATACGTAGGTTTAGTCAAACTTCATCATCTTAAAGATATGTTAAATATATATCCTGTGAGAGTGTGTACGTGTGCATGAAAATTCAAAACCAACCAAAAGGAGACGCCAATTTAGTTGAATATTCTCAATGGAATGATTGTCTGCTCTATATCTACCGACTTATGCTAATACCTAGAATACAAGAAAATTAATAACAATTTAATAGAGTTTTTCATTTAAATTTATATCTATAATAAATATTGAATATTTTGTCTTTTTGAAATTCCCCACTTCCCACCCTCTATATATAATAATATAATATATACGTACACGGGCGTTTAAATATGTTATATATATAACATATAGGAATTAAAGGTAAAAGAACGTACAACATACAAGTGCAGTCCTCTATTTTGTCTTAATTTCCCCTGCCCTGTTTCAGTACCATCTCTAACAGAGTACTCTCAACTGTACGGCCATGGTTTCCCAAGCTCAGACAGATCAGCACCACAACTCCGATAATGTAATTTCTCTCCCTGTGCATCAAACATTTATATATATATATATATATATATATATATATATATATATGTGTGTGTGTGTGTGTGTGTGTGTGTGTGTGTGAAGGACCATTAATAAAGGAACACAGACGAAGGATATAAGCCTCAAAAGGAAATACATATGTATGGATCCGGTTAGCATGAAGTTATTTTGTTGGTAAGTTGGTTAATTGACTGACACACAGGGGCGGATCCAGCCGCGTAGTTCAGTGGGGTCAAATTTTTAAAGAATAAAAATTGTAGCTATATATACATACTTTTTTAAATTCAATATAATTTTCCAACACTTAACACACACACATATATATATATATATATATATATATATATATATATATTCATAATTTTCTTATGAGGAAAATACTAAAATGGTTTTTTTATTAGTATTTTTTTATTATTAAAAACTCAATGTAGTATAAATGTGACAAATTCAAAATATTTGGATAAGGCCACACACTGAGCCAGCTTTCATTTGCAAATTTCTTAGTCCACAGAGCTATTTTTTCTTGGCTAGCTCTGACATTGACAACAACTCCAAATATTTCATCTGTGCTCTCCAATCATTGCTAGCAGCTAATAAGAAAAAGTAGAATAAAAGTTAAAAACTCAAGTTTCATCCTAATTGCTTTTTTCATATAAACCATTTAACCAAACATATTGCTATATGGACCTAGAAATATTGTTTGGTAAAAGGTGTGATATGTGGGTCAGGTTGTGATATATTTGGTAAAAGGTATGATATGTTGGTCTAGAGCACTCTTAGCATAACATAGGTGTGATATGATCAGGATAAAAGGGGGCATATAGCATAGCACAGTTGCCCCAGACGTGATATGAAAATTCAGTGGGGGCGTGTGCCCCACCCCTGTATAGAATCAGCCATTAATACATATACAACTTCGCATGCGTGTCAGTATTCTATTGGTCAATTGATCAACTTATCCGAAAATAAACTTTATACTAACCACTTCTCATACGTATGTATTCGTGTAGTTGGTCCTGTAAAATTTAACTTATTGGATTAAATTACTGGAAAAAATAAATAATCAACTATCCCAAAAACCCTTTGCATAAAACCATTAAACAACTGGTAATATTTACTCTCTTTTTGATGTTCCTATTATTTTCCTGGGAGGAGTCTCTATTCTCTACTCTCTAGTCTAGTCTCAACATAATGAGAGAATTGTATAATCGTCTTTAACAGGTTGATCGACGGACAGCTAAAGAGAAAGCCATTGACGATTGGCTTCCTATAACGTCTTCAAGGCATGCAAAATGGTGGTATTCAGCATTCCACAATATCACTGCCATGGTTGGAGCTGGAGTTCTCAGTCTCCCTTATGCCATGTCAGAACTTGGATGGTATGTCTGCTTCATTTATCAAACAAAAAAGGAAAAAAATATTCCATTTTTTTTACAAGTCTACTAATTTTTTTGAAATGAACAAATTAAAGTTCGTTCCATTGATACAGAATGCCTTAAATGTCGTTGTTCTTGATAATGTTCAGGGGTCCTGGTGTAGCTGTACTAGTGATATCATGGATAGTCACTTTGTACACATTATGGCAAATGGTGGAAATGCATGAGATGGTACCCGGGAGACGTTTTGACAGATACCATGAGCTCGGCCAGTATGCTTTTGGTGAGAAGCTCGGCCTCTATATTGTTGTGCCCCAACAGCTAATCGTTGAAGTTGGAGTAAACATAGTCTTTACGGTCACCGGCGGAAAATCCCTGCAAAAATTCCATGATTTAGTTTGCAAAAATGATTGCAAAGATATCAAACTCACCTACTTCATCATGATCTTTGCCTCTGTCCATTTTGTCCTCTCCCATCTCCCTAACTTCAATTCCATCTCTTGGGTATCTTTGGTCGCAGCAATCATGTCCTTGAGGTACGAAATCATAAAATTTGAATAAAAAAGATTAATTGTACCAAACATAAAAGACATGATTTTTGATGTTTGGATGAAAACTAACATGCTTGATATGATTGTTTTTGATGCAGTTACTCTACTATTGCTTGGTCAGCTTCCGTTAAGAAGGGTGTTCAACCAGATGTGCAATATGGCTACAAAGCTAAGTCTACAGCCGGAACAGTTTTTAACTTTTTTAGTGCACTAGGAGATGTTGCCTTTGCATATGCAGGGCATAATGTGGTTTTGGAGATTCAAGCAACAATCCCCTCAACACCCGAGAAGCCTTCAAAGGGTCCTATGTGGAAGGGAGTCATCGTGGCCTACATAGTTGTTGCCGTGTGTTACTTCCCTGTTGCTTTGATTGGATATTGGATGTTTGGAAATGCAGTCTCGGACAATATCCTCATCACCTTAGAGAAGCCTACTTGGCTCATTGCGATGGCCAATTTATTTGTTGTTTTTCATGTTATCGGAAGCTACCAGGTGCCAATTAGTTAATATTATGTTGTTCATATCTGTTTGTTTCTTGTGGTGATCTTACTAATTAGTTTCTCTTGTCCGAGTCATTGTAGATTTATGCAATGCCAGTATTTGATATGATTGAAACTGTGCTGGTAAAGAAATTACATTTCACACCTAGTGCAACTCTTCGTTTCGTTTCAAGGAACCTATACGTGGGTAAGTAAATTTGCATTGCATGCACCAGACTGTGAGTTGTGTGATCTATCTGCAGACTGCAGGTGGGTTAATTATATTGGTTTGAGATTGATACCAATTTTCTTTCTCTCAGCTTTCACAATGTTTGTTGCCATTTGTTTCCCCTTCTTTGGGGGTCTTCTTGGATTCTTTGGAGGATTCGCCTTCGCCCCAACTACATATTTTGTAAGCAACTGTGTTTTCCATCTTTAAATATTAATGCGATAACTCAACTTTGCAATGAAGATAACTCGTACTGATTTCCTAAATATCATAATTTTCCTGTTTCCTATAGCTCCCCTGCGTCATGTGGCTTGCTATCTACAAACCGAGGAGATACAGCCTATCTTGGCTTACTAACTGGGTACGTGCACCTTAAAAGTTCTTAAATTGTACTCATTGTTTTTCATTTGTCCCGAAATTGGTTTGATTTGGCTTCATGAATTTCAGATTTGCATCTTCTTCGGAATTTGTTTAATGATTTTAGCACCTATTGGAGGACTAAGGCAGATCATAATTCAAGCCAAGACCTATGAATTTTTCTCATAAGCATCCATCAGCCCAAAGTAAGCATTCCCTTATAGAGAGTAGCCCGAAGGAAATTTGAAGAAGGTTGTGATGATACTGAGGATAACCATCTGAAAATCATACTATGTTTTTTTGCGGAGAACAACGAAGGCAGCTAGGGAAGGGTTGAGCTAGGATTTTCATCTCTGATTGATTATAAAAAAAGGGAATAGTGGCCATGTAGCCAACAAAAGACATTTTTCCTTTTCTTTTGTTCCCTCGTCCTCTACGTTTATGGTGTGTATAATGCATATTCTATTTCTGTTATAATTTTCATTTTAGAATGGAAGTGGATTTTTAGTCTCCTGAAACTATAATTTTCTTTTGCCACTTGAAACTCTCAATCTAGCTAACTTACCCTTAAATCTCAAACATCAGGAACAACAATGCTGTTTAGGATGCTCAGTAGCAGTAGTTAATAGAAGAAGTGCATACTAAACGCACGCAGAACTAATTTAATTTAATAATGCACTTAAGAACTAGCATATTGTTAACCAATTAGCAATCATTGTTGATATCTGTATGAAACCCCATGAAAACTGAAGGATATAATCAAATGCCTGCCCTAATACGAATACTCCATATTAATCATACTCCCTCTGCTCTAAAATTAGTGATGTAAGTCCGTTCTAAAATTAAAGATATATTTCTATTTTAGGAATATAAAGTGACGTGATGTTCCTAATTTGCCATTATTTTTTACTATCATTTTCAATATCAAACCATAGCTGAGCATAAAATTATCCTAAATCTCTAATTTTGGAAACGGAGGGAGTGTTTTTTAAAGCCGTGTCTCTATTTTCTCAGTAATATGAGCATTCAGCAATTGTTTTACAGACTGATACTGTTTTCCTAATTATGCTTAGCCTTGATTAAAATTTATACCATTTTCACCTAAAAATCATAGACCTATTTCTTCCAATCAAACTGCAAGAGACCAGTTTACATCACTTATACGGATTCTTTTCTCCGGAACTCAATAGGAAAGAGAGCTGTTCTCAAATTTTTAGACCATTTCATGCTGACCAGAGGAAGGAAGCTTCTTGCAAATCATGATATAACCACTTAAAACAGACAATCTTAGAAACAGCTACAAGGCATAGCGTACCTTAGAAAAGTGCAGGATCCACAGGCCCCACACCTTCGTTCCTCTCCATTTCTCTCCAAGTTCTTGTATTCTTTTGCCAAAATTATCCTGCACAAAATACAAAACAAAGGAGGAAGTGAACATAGGTTACATATATGCTAAATATTAAAAAACAAGTATCTGAACTGAAGGCTGAAAGCGAGAGTTACTAAATCAATAGTACTTGTATTATTTATACAGATTATGCCTTTATTTTCAAGAAAATTATCGGTTCCTTGTGAAAAATCATGTCTAATTCAATATTCTAGGATCCCAGAAAGTTAATGAGTCACAACCTTTGAAACAGTTGATCCAAAGGCTTTTCTATTTTTTAAAAAGTTTCCAAAGGCTTCTTGAATTTCTTTTCTTTTTTGAAATACTTTCCAAAGATCTGTTCTTTTCTTTTCTTTCATGACATATTGACATCCATCTCCACAAAATGGCTATAAACCATACACTTTTTGTATTCTATTGAGTCTCTCCCGCTCAGCAGACAGCCGATGGCAGGTGTTAACGCCAAGATCTTTCTCCACGTCCCAATCACCAAGACGCGTCCAATATCCTGCACAGTTCAACAAGTCAACACCAAAAGCTTGACTTTACCGACCAGTCGAGGGATAGCTCCGGCGTGAGTGAGAGTCGATCTGATCACAAGGTCAACAATGGAGAGAAAAATACTATCTAATGCCTGAGAGATAGAATAAGAATCATAATGAAATGTGTGTGTTACTTACCCTCTTATGTGATCTTAGCTCCATGCATACTCCACTCCCATTATCGTACCACCCACCATCTCCTCGACACCTTTTTTTCCCACTTCCTATCGTTTTTCAAATTGAAAGTAAGCGGACTACTTTCACACTGCTACCCTTTGCTTTTGCACCGCCACGGTCATCCGAGTCCCATCCTCATTAATGCCATGCAAAGAAAGTGGCGGAACACAATAGTCAACTGTCACTTGATATAATGATTACTGGTCAAAGTTGGGTTAAGTGACAATTTGTATAATGGGCCAATTCAATGACTAAGCCCAAATAATGGAAATGACCCAAGTGACCGGATCCAACCAGGACTTAGCATAACATGATCCAAGGGAGGAGCCCATTAAGTCTGGCCCAATAAGGAAAAGGATTATGGCCCAACATTACCCCCTAGTCTTATATTAAACAGGGTGTTTAATGAAAGACTATAAACAGTATAGGCCCAGGACATAACAAACTATGATAAGTCATAAGAGATCCAAAGTGAAACTCACCAAAGCCCATCAAAATCGATCCAAATTGTTATCAGGAATAGAAGTGGGAAGCCCAATAGACGCAAGCCCACATAGGTGAAGATATTTAGGTCTAAAAACGGACGAAACCTCTTCCCATTCATCATCATTCATGATGAATTAAATGTGCCGCCCTCAATTCTGTATAACAAGATATAAAAGGTAAACTTTACCAATTCTGACGGTTTTAACTGCTAATTTGAAATTTGAACCTTTGAGCTTTCTTCTTCTCTGCAAACTTCTTTCTCTACTTCACAAAATCTTAACAATGGTGACCGTAACCTCTGGCCAAAACTCTCCCCTTCGTGCAACTCCTATCAGTATTGTTTCTCCCATTGAACCCTAACCAGAGGGTTCGAGTTCCAACCCCAATCAACAACCATGGGGAAATCCTCTCCGATCTCCTCCGCCTCGATTTCTTCAAGGGCGGGAGCGGTTCCCCCATGCCAACATCCGGTCCTCAGTCACGGAATCTGAGATATGCATGCTCAGGACTCGTTATCAGATTCCTGATATGTACGCCATAAGGGCCCCTGCTCCCAAGAAGCGTATGTACTCAAATGACCAAGACGGTTGGGTCGCCATGCTGCTGTCACTTTCCGGAAAAGGGGTTGCTCTACCTCTCCATGTTTTTATTATCACCCTCCTAGGGTTCATAAGAGAGTGGGCCACCCGATTAGTGCCCAACTCCTACATCCACATCCTGGCATTTATTGCCTTCTGCCATGAACTAGAGATTGCTCCCTCTGTTGACATCTTCTTCACTCTCTTCTCACTGCTGGTAGGTCTCGAGAACGAGGCTTCAAAATGTTGAAGAAGCGCCTCCCGACCCAACACTTAAAGTTCGAGAGACCTTGATGGATACTCCTTCCAAAGAACGAGGTTGGCGAGAAGTGGTTTTTCATCACGGGACCCGAGATCTCTTCTCTTCCAGACTGGACTACCTCTGACCGGGTCTCTGCTGACTTTGGAGACATATCCGAAGGACGGGTGAGGGAGATGGCAGACTTTTTGAAGAAGATTCCTCCAAAAGAATGGAGTTTCACACTTCTGACCAAACAAGCCTGGCTATATGACCACAAATGTAAGTTTTGAATAACTTTGTAACATAATTTCTGAGCTATATAAGTGATCTGAGTTACGATACATGGTTTTTGCGGTGTCTCTCGATCAAACCGACTCCCCACAGGTGAGAGACACGGAAGATTTTTAGCGAGGATGAATGCGGATCTGAGTGGAGAGCATCCGTGATGAATCTTCCCAGGTTAACCCCCCTACCACCGATCCACCAACTTCTTCCCTTCAAACTGACGAACCCAACATACCCGAAGAAAACCTCAGACCTCGCCGAAGAAAAAGATCCGCCAAACGATCCAAATCCACCCAATCGAAAAACAAACCACGAAAGTGACCTCAAACACTTCACAAGCAACCCCCAAACAACCTTCTCAACCAACCCCAATCCTCCAACTTCTGAACCTACCCCAGTAAGGAGGAGCCTACTTGATATTCCTTTGCACGATCGGGCTAAGGTCCTTCGTGTAAAGAAAATAAGAACCAAGAAACCCCGATCGCCAAGAAGAGCTCCGGAGTTCCCACCTCTTGGTACTGTCACCCTCCGACCACGCCCACAGAGACCCGTATGCGTGGATTTATGAACCGACCGAATCATCCCTCACTCCATCCCGAAAAAGAAAACATCCATCAGACAGCCACCCCGGTTCACCTTCTGCACCTTCGCCAACTCCTGAACGCACTCCTGCCCGATCCCCCTCTCCCGAAACTATACATGTGGACCCCTCACCAATTCGCGATGAACCTCCGCCTTCTCCTCCAAGACAACCAACTACCGAAGTCGATCAGGACGCCATGGCCTCCCCAACAATGTGGCCCCGACTTAATGCCCATTTTCCCTTCCAACTGTTCAACACCTTTGTTCATGAAACCGACGATCATCGGTTCGGGAACAGTTCGAATGGGGATCTACTCAGCGAAGGCATGAGCTACTTGGCGAAGGTAAACAAGTCTCTTCTTTATTTCTGAATTTATCTTCATACTTATATATCTGAAAACTGATCAAATAATATTGGAAACACATAGGCCAGTGCTGTGTTCGGGCGTCTTCGTCCCGAGGTCTCTCGAAGCCGAATCTGAGGAAGAGGCCCTGAGGAAGGAGAATGCCTATTTGAAGTCTCATTGGCTAAAGAGAAGACTTCAACGTAAATGCCTTCTTCATACAAATGAAGGTCTTCAAAAGAGTTAGCCCAAGCCAGGGAGATGTGAAGGCCTCGATGAAGAACTAAAGTCAACCAAAGCACAAAGACGAGGAGATCGTCAAAATGAATGTTGACTTGGTTCGGAGAAGCGAGATAAGGATGGAGAAGATCGAGGAATTAAAGGCTGATGCTAAGATCCTGACCAAGACCATCCATAAGTCGGGAGCGGCAGACTAAATCCACATGAATAGGCGGCTCAAACTCAAGAAGAAATTCGAGAACTCAAGGCTCTTCGGGACCTTGGGCCTCCTTTAACCGACGACCTTCGCAAACAAATATGCGAAGAGTACCAGAACTCGGACGAAATCAACGGGGAAATAATGAAGATATATTCTGAGAGTTACGAGCTCTGCCGAAGTCGTGGCAAGGAGAAGCTATCTGCAGCCAACTTGGACCCATCCTTACTCGATTCTTCAGACGACGAAGATGGCGCCTGAAGCTGATGTTCCTGTTTTTGTTTTTTCTGTCTTTAATTTATAGTATTTATAAAAATTATCCAATATTGTAATTAGATTAAATGAAAATGGCTTCATTCCTTATGACTTCGGTATATTTATTTTCTGTCAATACTCCAATATTTATTTAAGTGAAAAGATGCACAAACTTCTTCATGGGCTGAACCCGAACTGTTAAGTAACAACTAAACATGTCATATAACAGATAAGATGAAGTTTAAGAATGAAGCTTCCCGAACTCAACACTTAGAAAAAATTTAGGTAATAAAGTAAAGGGATACTTATTAGTTACCGAAGTGTGAGACAGATCTGCTTCATTAGGAATTTGTTTACCCCGAAAGGCCTAACAAAACCAAAAGATGACATTTGCCTACCACGAAGGGCCTGACAAAGTCTTAAAGATGACACTTGCCTACCACGAAGGGCCTGACAAGGTCTAAGTGTCGACAATTGCCTACCACGTAGGGCCTGACAACGTCTTAAAGATGACACTTGCCTACCACGAAGGGCCTGACAAGGTCTAAGTGACCACCTACCGAAGAGGCTGCCATCGAATGGCCAGCGAGTCCACCCGAACCTCCTAACACCAATGACGTTTGCCTACCACGAAGGGCCTGACAAACTCATAAGGACCACTCGCGAAAAGGCCGCCATCGAATGGCCAAATGAGTCCACCCGAACCTCCTAACACCAATGACGTTTATGTCACCACGAAGGACCTGACAAACTCATAAGGACCACCTAGCCGAAAAGTGCATCATCGAATGGCCAAATGAGTCCACCCGAACCTCCCAACACTAAAATGACGTTTACCTACCACGAAGGGCTGACAAACTCATAAGGACCACTGCTTAAAAGGTCACGCCATCGAATGGCCAAATGAGTCCACCCGAACCTCCTAACTTCGTTGAACCGATCAAAGAATGAAGACAAGATTTGTTCGAGAAAAAAGGGAACTTTTATTGATGACGTCATAAATATTTACAGACTTCTAGTGTACTGACATCATTTTTACTGAAAGTACTTCCAAAGTCTGCCAGCGTGCCATGTATTCTTAATTGCTGACCCATCTAATGCTTTTAACCGATAAGTTCCTGGCTTCGGTACTTCAGTGATTTCATACGGTCCTTCCCAGTTTGGCATCAGCTTTCCCAGATTCTGAGGTGTAGATGCTTCGCCTTCTCTGAGGACAAAATCTCCTACTTCGAACCTTCGAAACTTTACTCCCTTGTTATAATGCTTGGCCACTCTTCGCTGATAGGCTGCCAATCTGATTAAGGTTGTTTCTCTTATTTCCTCAAGCAAATCAAGGTTGGCCTTAAGCCCTTCCTCATTGTAGATCTCTCTGAATTGTCTGACCCGAAGACTTGGAGATCCAATTTCAACTGGAACTAAGGCATCAGTACCATAGGCCAGTCTAAAAGGTGAATCCCCCGTTGTAGTCCTCGGAGTAGTTCGATAAGCCCATAACACGCTAAGTAGCTCCTCCGCCATCTACCTCGGCCCGTCCAATCTGCGCTTGATCCCATTCAAGTGACGTTACATTGGTCACTTGACTTGTCCATTCGATCGTGGATGAGCCATCAAGTCTTTTCTCGTGGTGAATCCCGCTTCTTCAAGAATGCTTCAAATTTCGATCCTGGCCAGCGTCCATTATGCGATATTACCACCTTAGGAATCCGAAACGAAATACTACTGATTCTTTCAAAATTTCAAGCATTCTGTTCGTTTATTAACCTAAGTGGTTTTGCTTCTACCCACTTGGTCATATAGTCGATGGCAACTATAACAAAGTCGACTTGACCTTTTGCCTTGATAGAGGGACCCATATATCAACCCCCCTGACGGCGAAGGGTATAGGAGATAAGATCGAGTATAGCTCTTCCGGTGGTGATGTGAGATCAATTTATTGAGTTGACACTTCTCGCACTTTTTTTGACGTATTCATTTTGCTTCTTTGAAGATGGTAGGCCAATAGTATCCTTGTCGAAGTACTTTATAGGCTAATGACTTAGCCGCCATATAGTCGCCACAGATACCTTCATGTACTTCCAAGAAGCATATTCACCAGATGGAGTCGAGCATTTCAAGAGTGGAGATGAGAAAGCTCTTGAACGGATCCCCATCAATCGTAACAAAATTAGCACTTTTGTACTTGATTTTCTTGGCGAGCATCCGATCCGGCAGGTAAGGCGCCATCTGCCGGATACTCTATATATGGAGTTAACTAAATAATTTCTCGGTTAATGCACATTACTGATTCATAATGGACACTAGGATGTTGCAAAATTTCTAAATAAACCGACCCCATCAAAGACGTTAACATCCGTAGTGGCTAATTTGGAGAGTGTATCGACAATTGAATTGTTATTACGCTCGACCCTCAAACTTCGTAGGATTGGAAATCTTCAAGTTGTTCCTTCAATTCTCATTAGATATTTGATCATTTTGGGCCTCGAGCTTCAGATTCCCCGTAAAGTTGCTTAACGACTAATCGAGAATGTGACGCCCCAAAATTAGGTATCGTCACCCATCTTGGGTCGCCACTTACATGGTACATAAATTCAAATACAACTTATTAACCTAATCGTCAGTGTACAATACGACATAAACCGTGAGTTTGAATACAAATATTGTCTACTAGATATTATACAAACTCAAAAGGAGTCCTCATTACAACTATTATCACACTATTTCACGTAATAGTGAGGACTACTAATGCTATCCTCGGACCATTACTCCGTTCCCAGACTCGTCCCAACTATGTTCTCATTTCACAAGAATAAAGGAAAGAAAGGGTGAGCTCAACTAGCCCAATGAAATATTATGACTAAGATAATGCAGAATAAATTATCATTAGCCTTCAACAAGATGTTAAACCGATAAAATACAATAGACAACCAGTTTAATCTGCAATGAACAAGCAATCCATTAAAAGAGTCAAGAGAGAATAAAATCTACTATCTTTTAGGTTTTAAAAGGTTTTCATCAATTTTTTATCATTTGAGACTCGACAATAAATAAACCACCACATCTAATCATCCCTGTACCACTATCAAGGATTTTCATCAAATTATCAATGGTCATGACTATACCGAATCACCCCCGTCATAATCATACCAAAACTATCCATCAACGCATTACATGTGCCACCGAGGACTTTTATCACATCATTTATAACAAGCCATGATTATACCGAATGATCCTCGGTCATAATCATACTAAGTTCATCTATGCACGTAAGCCAAAGATAACATAATATATCACGAGGATGATGACAATGACATAATAATTCAATAAAACAAGTTCAAGAATTATTTTATCCAGAATTAAGAACGTCCCAAATTGTCAACAAGATCTTTGTTTTGTAGAGTAAAATTCAAGAATGATCGGAAGAATATTTCCATGAAAAGATATCTTTGATGAAACGCAAATATCAAGGATATTCTACTAATTTCATGGAGTATAGAAGTCAAAATTTTAACCAACTTGGGTATAATAAAGAATGGAATAACAAAAGAAATCACCATACGCATGCGGTAGATCGTGATGACGAGTTATTCCAATGTAGAATAATAATAACGGAACCAAGTCGGTGAAATTCACACCCACGGGATGATCCAATGTAATAATAAATGCGGAATAATAAACAATGGAACCAGTCCTGTAAAACACATGATGTGATATTCCAAATGTAATAATAATGAATGGAATAATGTAAGAAGATCACCAAGTATAGGGAATTCACAGATACAAAGTTATTCCAATGTAATAAATAAGGATGGAATAACATAAGGATTTCACCAAGTATAAGGTATCACCGCATATACAGTTATGTATAGGGTATGCCACTTTTTACGAGTTATTCCAATGTAATAATAATGAATGGAATAACAGAGGTTCTCTTCATGAATACAAACGAATAATATCCCTTACGAGTACAACAAATAATACCCTTACCGTAAAAGACACTTTGGATATCAAAGTAATGAAGTACTGTATATACTTCTTCTTTTTCTCTATAGATTTTCTCTCTATAAACTTCTCTCTATAATTTCTCTCTCTGAGTTTCAAAGAATTAAGTAAGAAAATAATGAAGGAATGAGCTTATTTTATAGGAAAATAGAATGCATAGTAATTAATCCATGAATCAGTCCGATTGATTTACTTTAATCTGACTATCCATATTTAAAGCAAAATCTTTTAAATAAAATATAATATATTCTATTTATATAAAAACATTTTACTATGCAAACACTACGCAACACTATGCAAAAATACTATGCAACACTATGCATAATAAAATATAATATATTCTATTTATGTAATAACTTTAATAAAGTATTATGTTTTATATAAAAAGATGTTTCGCTTTTATTACGTAAATAATACTGAATAAAACAAAACGTCGTTATCGCTATAAAAATTCATATTATTAATCGACAATAATGGAATCAAACCGAGTGACTTCTCACATAAGCATCAATAATCAATACCGTAGTGCTACTATGCAACCACACGACATCTTGTACTTTTACTACCGAAGGTAGTTCAACAAGATCAACGGTAAAACTTCCGTCGTTATTTCAATAAAATATTTTTGTCGCTTTTCTCAATCCGACAATAATTTCGCTAGGGGTCCACTAATGATTGAGCCGTTGTACGAATATTCCCTGCTAAACCGAATATTCCCCGACCAATCGAATATAATATAACCACTTGCATACTTTGCAAAATTTATAAATACTACCCACAACTATAATATTATCTCAAATTCACACCATAATATTAAAAATTATTTCGATAAAATTTAAATCTTTATTGATAAAATCTGGGGTCTCACAATCTCCCTCCTTATAGAATTTCGCCCTCAAATTAGGGTACGACTGTATGATAAAGAGGTGAGGATACCTTGAATACCTTTATTGTAAAAAAATATTAAATTCATCTTCGCAATCCCATTTAAAGATATCAATTCATCTTTTTGCACTACTGTGCCAAAGATATACAACTCAAAACCAATAATCTTTGAGACGCAGCCTTAATAAGTATCACGACCACGAATTATCCATGCACCAATCGGCAAGGATATTCGTGTTTCCAATCTACTCGTGATTATACCGAATAATCCTTAGTCATAATCATACCAAGTCTATCAATGCACTACGACCAAAGATGACTTTTACCACATCCATGAATTAATATTTCATTCTTTGAGACTCATTTCAATAATTAATTCATATCATCGAATCATCCTCGCACTACGTGCCAAGGATATTCATTAAGTATCACAACCACGAATTATCCATGCACTACTACCAAAGATAATCGTGTATTCATTAATATCACGACCACAAATTATCCATGCACTACTACCAAAGATAATCGTGTATTCATTAAGATATCACGACCACAAATTATCCATGCACTACGGCGAAAAGATAATTGTGTATTCATTAAGATATCACGACCACAAATTATCCATGCACTACTACCAAAGATAATCGTGTATTCATTAAGATCACGACCACGAATTATCCATGCACTACGTGCAAAGATAATCGTGTATTCATTAAGATCACGACCACAAATTATCCATGCACTACTACCAAAGAAAATCGTGTATTCATTAAGATATCACGACCACAAATTATCCATGCACTACTACCAAAGATAATCGTGTATTCATTAGTATCACGACCACGAATTATCCATGCACTACGACCAAAGATAATCGTGTATTCATTAGTATCACGACCACAAATTATCCCCGCACTACTACCAAAGATAATCGTGTATTCATTAGTATCACGACCACAAATTATCCATGCACTACTACGAAAGATAATTGTGTATTCATTAAGAAGACGACCACAAATTATCCATGCACTACGGCCAAAGATAATTGTGTATTCATTAAGATCACGACCACAAATTATCCATGCACTACGTGCAAAGATAATCGTGTATTCATTAGTATCACGACCACAAATTATCCATCCACCTACTACCAAAGATAATCGTGTATTCATTAGTATCACGACCACAAATTATCCATGCACTACTACCAAAGATAATCGTGTATTCATTAAGATCACGACCACGAATTATCCATGCACTACTACCAAAGATAATCGTGTATTCATTAAGTATCACGACCACAAATTATCCATGCCACTACTACCAAAGATAATCGTGTATTCATTAGTATCACGACCACAAATTATCCATGCACTACTACCAAAGATAATTGTGTATTCATTAAGATATCACGACCACAAATTATCCATGCACTACTACCAAAGATAATTGTGTTTTCAATTACTGGTTATGATTATACCGAACAATCCTCGATCATAATCATACCAAGTCCATCTACGCACTACAGAACCCACGGATGACTTTCAACATAATATAAGCGTGAGGGATAATGATATAAAGAATCAATCAAATGAGATAAAGGATAAATATTAAACATTTATAATATATTTTATCCAGATTCAAGAATATCCCCATGTTATCAATCACTTAATAATCTTATAATCTAATATCATTAATATTATAACAATATTTTAATCACTTCTTAAATTTATAAACAATTTATTTCAATTGTTTACGCTTTTACCATATTATGCATTTAATCATTCAAAATGCCATACTCATAAGATATCATCACCAATGATCAAATCCTCATCAAAAAATATGCATATACTCTATATAGGATTCTCTAGCCATAAAATCCTATTTTCAACTTTGTTACTTCACATAACATATTTAACTCATATGTTCGTAACTAAACTATTTTCATGAAAAATACCAAATCAGTCCCAAAAATATTTCTTTTCTGGGATTTAGCATAATATAGTCTCATAATGAAAATATATTTTTCTCAAAATTTTTAAAATTCATTTACTATTTTTCAAAAATCAATTTCTAATTAATTCCTTAAGAAATTAGCTACCTCAAGTTTAACTCCAAAAATTCCCAAATCTTGGCAGGACCTTACACATGTTAATGTGAGCCTCCAGTTTAAATTTCATGGTCATCGGAGTTGTAGAACTCCGGTTATATCATTTTTCGTCGGAAAAACCTAAATATTGAAATGGTCATAACTTGCTCATTTTAAGTCAGAATAAGCTCATTTTTGGACAGGAGTTACCTTATACCATATACTTTCATTTCCCAAAAGGCTAGAATTTTTCTCATAATTTAAGTGGCCGAAAATGCCCTTTTAAAAATAAAATCAGTAGCTTTTTGAAATTTCCAGCTTTTTCATTCTTTATTAAAATCACCCACACATAAATCTACAACACCTTTTCAAAGATTCCACTTGGAGATGCTACAAAACTCATAGATCTAACTCTAGAACTTGACCACAATTGAAAAATTCAAAATATATTAGGAGATATGGTCAATTGAATTTCATGTTACGCTTTTCACAAAATCGATTTTCAACTCTTTGTGATTTCTAAGAAACTTTCATGTTTTCACATACTAAACCAACATAACTCATCATAAAACTTACTAATACCACGTATACCCATGATTTTCATTAGTCCAATGCTTTTATTATGACTTTCATCATAAACCACGAAAACGCTTCATTTTAGTTGAAGAAATATTTGAGGGTTTAAGAAATGGGTTTTTGTCTTTGGTCAATACAAAATTCGATTTCACGCTCTAGGGTAGGCTAGAAAGTCTTCAAGAATACGTCAAGAAATTTATTAATGATAGAAATATCATTCAAGATCGTGACTCTCATCCAAAACTTGGATAATACGTCACATTGATACCAATCGTGACTTCTATCCTTTAACCTAGATAACACCTCATAATGATGCCTATCAACTCGCCATCTTCTTTCATGATGTCGCCTAGAGAAAGTCTGGCCTCGGTGCATTCCACACAAGGAAGTCAACAACGAAAGGATCGGGCTCTTTACTTATGGCTTGATATAACAAAGATTAACTTTAGGATTTGGTTACTTTGAATTCAGATAACAAAGTTGGTTAGGAATATGAAAGCTAACAACCTTACAAAAAGAATAATGAGTAGTTAATGAATCGTTTTCAAAAATTACCTCAAAGGCAAGTATTTTCAAAGAGATAAGATCGACAGGTAACGTGAAAGTGTTTATTTGAAACAACAAGATTAATAAACAGTAGAGGTAACGAAGGTTTCTCCCAACGAAGTTTCAATAGATAAATCAAAGTCTAATTTCTCCAGAGTCAAATTTAAAAGTTGAACGCAAGCAAGAGAGATAAAAGAATGGGTAGAACCGGTATCTAATAAGGTATAGACTTTCGCAAGAATTTATAATTAACTAACCCGTGCTAACTTCGTTCTAAGGTTACCCACTTTTGAGAAGTCACGAAAAACGCTTCTCCTGAAACCACCGACTTTGTTTTGTCAGTATCCGCCTTTGGTGCCACTATCCCAAATTTGGACTTGACTTCACTATACGACAAAATCAAGCTAAATGACCTTCTCTTCTTGAAATTTCCACTTATTATCTTTGCCATGATTACCAATCAAGTGGTTACCATTCTTAAGCATGATAATTTCCCCACGATGGTTATCATTGTTCGATAGTCGTTGCCACCGATTATGATTATTATCGTGTTATTGGTCGTTACCTTTTGTTTGAAATTTGAATCAACACTCTCATGTGCTTCATTCATTATCTCAAAGATTTTCGGATGCCATTCTCAAACACTTTGTCACAAAACAAGGGTTAATTGACATATAACAAATTATCCCTATATTCGTGAGCACCAATAAAATAAAGACATAAACTTAGGTAGGTCATTCTAGTTCTTATCTCACATCTCACCGGGGATCATATCCTAAGCTCGATACCAACCGTGGCGCCTCCAAAAATTAGGTATACGTCACCCATCTTGGGTCGCCACTTACATGGTACATAAATTCAAATACAACTTACTAACCTAACTGTAGTGTATAATACGACATAAACCGTGAGTTTGAATACAAATATTGTCTACTAGATATTATACAAACTCAAAAGGAGTCCTCATTACAACTATTATCACACTATTTCACGTAATAGTGAGGACTACTAATGCTATCCTCTGACCATTACTCCGCTTCCCAGGCTAAATCCCGGTTATGTTCTCATTTCAAGAAGAAAAAAAGGAAAGAAAGGGTGAGCTCAACTAGCCCAAGAAGAAATATTATGACTAAGATAATGCGAGAATAAATTATCATTAGCCTTCAACAATGTTAAACCGATAAAATACAATAGATAAACAGTTTAATCTGCAAAATGAACAAGCAATCCATTAAAAGAGTCAGTAGAAATAAAATCTACTATCTTTTAGGTTTTAAAAGGTTTTCATCAATTTTTTTATCATTTGAGACTCACTTTTAATAAATAAACCACCACATCTAATCATCCCGCATTACGAAGGATTTTCATCAAATTATCAATGGTCATGACTATACCGAATCACCCCGGTCATAATCATACCAAAAACTATCCATCATCGCATTACAGTGCCACCGAGGACTTTTATCACATCATTTATAACAAGCCATGATTATACTTAATGATCCTCGTCATAATCATACTAAGTTCATCTATGCACGTAAGCGAAAGATAACATAATATATCATGAAGATGATGACAATGACATAATAATTCAATAAAATAAGTTCAAGAATTATTTTATCCAGAATTAATAACGTCCAAATTGTCAACAAGATACTTTATTTGTAGAGTAAAATTCAAGAATGATCATAAGAATATTTTCATGAAAGATATCTTTGGATGAAACGCAAATATCAAGGATATTCTACTAATTTCATGGAGTATAGAAGTCAAAATTTTAACCAACCGGGGTATAATAAAGAATGGAATAACAAAAGAAATCACCATGCATGCGGATTGCAGATGACAGGTTATTCCAATGTAATAATAATAACGGAACCAAAGTCGTAAAATTCACAATCGGCTGATGATCCAATGTAATAATAAATGCGGAATAATAAACAATGGAACCAGTCCGGTGTAAAAACACACGAATGTGATATTCCAATGTAATAATAATGAATGGAATAATGTAAGAAGATCACCAAGTATAGGGAATTCATGATACAAAGTTATTCCAATGTAATAAATAAGGATGGAATAACATAAGGATTTCACCAAGTATAAGATATACGCGTATACAAAAGTTATGTATAGGGTATACCACTTTTACAAAGTTATTCCAATGTAATAATAATGAATGGAATAACAGAGGTTCTCTTCATGAATACAAACGAATAATATCCCTTACGGTACAACAAATAATACCCACTACCGTAAAAGACCTTTGGATATCAAAGTAGTGAAGTACCGAATACTCTTCTTCTTTCTCTCTATAGATTTTCTGTGGCGCCCCCAAAATAGGTATACACAACACCCATTCTGAAGTCGCCAAATACATGGTACAAGAAGCAAACTACAACTTCAATAATACAAATGTCGTGGTGAAATAATACAATATATATTGTGAGTTTAAATATAATATTGTCTTACTGCATAATATCCACATGCAAATAAATCCCCATCATAATTATTGATTCATTATTTTACAAAATGGTGAGGACTACTAAACAACTCTCTCTAAAACCTTCATTCCATACCCCGACTAGTACTCGCTTACATTCTCGCCTCCCTCGAGAAGAAAAATGAACAACAAGGAAAAGGGTGAGCTCAACTAGCCCAAGAAGAATATTATGACTAAGATAATATACAACAAATTATCGTTAGTCTTCAACAGGAAAAATCGATAGAATACAATAGACAACAAGTTTCGGATCAATATTCGCAATGAAATAATAATTCATAGAAGAGTTACGTAGAGAATGAAATCTACTATAATCTATGAATTTAACAAATTCATCATCAATATTTTATCCTCAGTAACATCAATCAATATTCATTTCAAATCAAATATTCATCTTTGCACTACAGCCAAAGATATTCATCAATCGGTCATTGTTCATCTCAACACTGCTCATCTTTTGCACTAAAGGCCAAAGATATTCATCGATCGGTCGTGTTCATTTAAACACTGCTCATCTTTGCACTTCACAGTCAAAGATATTCTTCAAATCATTCATCTTTTTTTCTGAACCAAAGATATTCAATAATATCATCATTTAAGACCGAGGATGATGAAAAATATTTTTAAAGAAACGAATCCAAAGGAAACAAAATGACAAGGATTAAGGATCGAGGATTCGTACTTTGTTTTATCCACGCCCAAAAATACCTCAAAAATAATCATAGTGGTGTAAAATTCAAGAATGATCAAAACATGGATACAATCGAGTTAGTATCCGAATAGATGTTTTAGACGAAAAGAAGAAATTTTATTTTTCTATTGAATAAGACTGGTATCGTGAATAGTCTTGATATCGTGAATAAAGGCCGATATCGTGAATAAGTAACTCAGACACCAAAAGATAGAAATTCCACAAAAAACATCTTCACGCTTAATGAATAGTACTGTGAATAAGAACTCGTGAATAAGAATCATGAATAGTAACTCATGAATAGTAACCCATGAATAAGAACCCCGACATGAAAAAGTTCCAAATTTGATAAAAACTTCAGATCAACATTTCAAAGATAATGATATTGAAGAAATAATATCATTACTGAAAAAAAATAATATCCCTTACCTCGAAAGATTAGTACTTAATTTGGAATACCTTGGGTATAGTCTTTGAAGGAACTTCCGCCTCTAACAATACTCAAAGTATACTCACAAGAATACGCTCAATATATCGAGAGAGAAATAGAGAGAAACTTCAGCTTTACGGTGTGTTTTCAATTCTAACCTAAGCACCCTATTTATAGGAAAATGCTTAGAACACCAAAAGCAGAAAAATTGAATATAATATTAATATATTTTTTCACATTTTCTTTAGCCCACCTAGACAACTGATCTCAGCCCATTTGAATCACATGTGAGGCCAACTTAGTTGCAAAAACGTTTTTCTCAAAATAATTAACTAAAACTCCCAAAAATTAATTATTTGAACTTTTAACTTCAATAATTCATAATAAATAGCCCTTTCATCGAAAAATTCGAATCTCATGAGTTTTTATAGGAAATTCAATTCTCTACAACTTTGCAGAAGAAAGTTTTTCCAAATTCCAAATAGAAATTGAAAGAAATCCACAAACGGGTGATTTTACAAGCTATAATCAAATTTCTACGAATAATTGTGTCCACCAACACACAAAACATGTGTTAAACATTTAATGCCACAAAATACTCTTCCTCCTCATATACTCATATATCCCACATTCATTGTAAAAAATATCACCAATTAATATATTATTAAAATAATATATTTAAATGAATTATTTTATCGTAAAAAGATAAAATATTAATTTTCAACAATTGTCATTTTAAAATTTTCTCCATCTATATCCACATAAAATCAATATTTTTCCTCATCATATAAATCAATAATTAATTATTCACAAATAATATTACAAAATCACAATATCGACAACCGTGCGCTTCCTGGAAAGAGGGGCTTTCCAATAAGAATTTCTTCTTCTTGGCAAGCAATGATTAGATGACCAAACCTCTCCTTAAGATGAACTTTCTAGACATTGCCAATAATGTTATCTAATAATATTATTCGGATAATATAAATTATTTCTTCGATAATGAAAGATCTTGTGTAATGACAATTATTGAAACAACAAAGAATATAAAATATCAACGCAGTTAATTATTAACTCAATAAAATATCGAAGCGAGAATTATCGTAACCATTATCGAGTAGTGCCTTCTTCACGTAAGAATCAATAATTGGTGCAATACTGTATCTACTTGCTCAACAACGCCAGATTAGTGTGTTTTAACCACGTAGTATTTTAACAAGATAATTGGTGAATAACTACGCTGTGCTTATTTAAAAACAACTTATATTTGTCGCTTTCTTCATCCAATCACTTTCCGTTATGGGGCCCACACATGGTCACGCCTGGTCGCATTTAATATTCCCAACAAATTGAATATTCCACGACCAAACGAATATTCCCCGACGATAATGAATATTTTATAACCACTTCTTTATTTTGAAATATTTGCGTATTTAACCCTTAACTATCCACATTAATCAAATCAACCCTTACTATTTCAAAATAATAAATAAAGGAAATTCCTTTTATTTAAAAAATTTTGGTCTTACATTCTCTCTATAAACTTCTCTCTATAATTTCTCTCTCTGAGTTTTTGTGAATTAAGTAAGAAAATAATGAAGGAATGAGCTTCTATTTATAGGAAAATAGAATGCATAAGTAATTAATCCATGAAATCGGTCAGATTGATTTACTTTAATCTGACGGTCCATATTTAAAGCAAAATCTTTTAAATAAAATATAATATATTCTATTTATATAAAAACATTTTACTATCAAAACACTATGCAACACTTACGCAAAACACTATGCAACACTATGCATAATAAAATATAATATATTCTATTTATAGAATAACTTTAATAAAGTATTATGTTTTATATAAAAGATGTTTCGCTTTTATTACGTTAATAATACGAATAAAACAAAACGTCATTATCGCTTATAATAATTCATATTATTAATCGACAATAATGGAATCAAACCGAGTGACTTCACATAAGCATCAATAATCAATACCGTGTAATACTTATGCAACCACACGTACATCGTACTTTTTACTACCGAAAGTAGTTCAACAAGATCAACGGTAAAACTTCCGTCGTTATTTCAATAAAATATTTTTGTCATTTTCAATCCGACAATAATTACATTGTAGGGTCCACCAATGATTGAGTAGTTGTATTTAATATTCCCTCGCTAAACCTAATATTCCCGAGGCCAATCGAATATAATATAACCACTTGCATACTTTGCAAAATTTATAAATACTACCCACAACTATAATATTATCTCAAATTCACACCATAATATTAAAAATTATTTCGACAAAATTTAAATCTTTATTGATAAAATATGGGGTCTCACAGAGAATCACCGAAGATGATTATTCTTTGCACTTCAAGACTCTTTGCCGATCAGAAACCTCGCAAGTACCGCCTCATACTCAACTTTTCGTTGTTTGTCGCTTTAATCTGAAATCGATGGCTCTTTGCACTTGAATCCTCCGGACTCGCCGAATAATCCTCGCTCCATCGACGCTCGTGGTAGAAGACCCATCTGCATACAAACGTCCACGAACTCGCTTCATGAAGAATCGCGAATCGCTTCGTCTGATCCTTCACCTTCGCATGAACTTCATCGACTTCTTAAACGAGCATTCAACAACAAAATCAGCCAGGCTTGCCTTTGATGGCGGTTCGGGGATGATATTCAATGAAAAATTGTGATAACTCCATCGTCCATGCAATTAATCTCCCCGATACCTCGGTTTGCCCATAATCTTCTTTAAAGGTGATCAGATATACTATTACCAATCTACCACGAAGTATTGCTTAAGCTTTCGACTAGCGCTTATTAAAGCAAAAGCAAACTTTTCAATGTTTGGGTACCTTGTTTGAAAGATCCCGAAGGACATGGCTTATATAATAAAACGGTGTCTTGCTTACCCCAACTTCACGCACCAAAACCGCTTCCTACCGCCAACGAACTAGCTTGCTAAGTACAAATATAGGGGTTCAAGCGAGAGCTGCTTCACCAACAAAGGCGCCAAGATAAGTAGGACTTGATGCTCGAAAGGCGTCCTCACACCTCAAGTCCATTGAACGTCTTTGCATTCTTGACCCTTTCAATGTATCAAAGAACGGTAGACATCTTTCCGCCGACTTGGACATGAACCTCCTTAAAGTCGCAATCCTTCCAAATGGGACGTTGAACATCTTTAAATGACCGAGGAGTCTTCATGTTCGGGATCGCTTGAATCTTCTCGAGATTGGCCTCGATTCCTCTCTCGATCGACAAGATAACCCGTAAATTTGCCGGCCCTGGCCATCAAGGTGCACTTAGTGGGGTTCAATCTCAAATCAGTGTTGACGAATTGTCAAAAGCATTCTTCTAAATCATCCAGATGTTTATGTACCAACATGCTTTTTAACAATCATGTCGCTTCACGACACCTCCACATTCCTCGCCACCGGTGATATCCGAAAACATGGTTCATCATCCTCTCGGTATGTGGCTCCGGCATTGATGAGTAGAAAGTCATTTTCTTATAGGCATATACTGAACGATGCGTAATGAACGCCGCCTTTGAGTATATCCTCCTTGCATGGAAATTTGATGATATCCAAAGAATGCGTCCATGAAACTTAATAAAGCATACCCCGTGGCATCGATTAGTTGGTCAATGTGGGGTGAGGTAGAAATCCTTCCTGACAAGCCTTATTTAGATCGGGCAGTAGTCGATGCATACTTCGCCATTTACCATTTTGCTTCGCACCAAAGACCACATTCGCCATCCATTGTGGGTAGTCAATCTCAAAATGAAGTCACCGCCAACAGCTTTTGCAATCTCTTCATCAATTATTCACCGACGTTCAAAGTGCGAAAATCCTTCTTCTGTTTGATGACTTCTTTGACGGTCTACCTCCACCGATGCTCAATGATATCCTCGCTTACTCTCGCATATATCCCGAGGCTCCCATGCAAAAATATCAACGTAGCATTGCAGGAGCTACGTGAGGTTCGTCCGGAGAGGTTCCGTGGAGACCAACCTATTTTCACCGCTCTTGTTCTCCTTGCCGAGGATGAGATCTATCTCTCCGCTTTCTTCAAATGGCACGACCAATGGTTCGAACTACTCTCTGTGAAGGGTTCGATCTCTATCGCCACGGTTCCGCTTCGCTTCGATATTCCCACTCCGAAGTGATCACAACATTTCTATAACACCTTCCGCCGATCCAAGTCCCTTTCACCTCATGAATTCCCACGAGTCGAGGGAAATTTGATTTTGAAATGAGGAATAGAGGTCACAAATGCAAAAAAATTAAAGCAGAGCCTTCCCAAAATAGCATTATAAGCGGAATCTACATGCACAACATAAAATTTGCAAATAATTTCTACCGTTGGGGCCGTTCAAGAAGATGATAGTAGTTCAATGGTTCCACCACCTTGACCGGTCATTACTAAAACCATATAAAGGAGCCTCATGTCCCATCTCCATCTTTCGCCCATCTAGTGCATCCTCCGATAAGCGTGGGCATACTGAATATCTCTGAAGACCCATTATCTACCATCATCCGCTTCATATCTCATCAAACCCACTTCAGGCTTTATCGGCACCAATGATCCTCGTGCGGTTAGATGACTTCAAGGGTAATCTTCATCAAGAAAAGAGATTATCAGATTTCGAATAAGGTCTGCCGGGTCTTGGGAGGGTACCACGCCATCGACCAAATCAATCCAAGTAGCTTCTTTGCTTTCTTCCAACGAATTTGCGGTAAGTACCCCAAGTGATGACATTTATGACGTGCCTTGCAGTCTCCTAGAGCCGGCAACACTTGGCTTTGAACTGGGTTGAGCTACGGAACAAGCCCTACATCCTGCTTTGTTGATTAGTTCTGCGTACCACATCTCTTGAATCAAAGCCCGCCAGTACCTTTCTTTCAATAAAGTCCTTCAAACTAGCACGATCATTTGTATCACGACCAAGCTTGATGGTAATCACAATACTTACGAAATTTCCTTTTCCAAGCTTAATGTTATCTCGAGGTGGTTCGAAAATAGGTTGATTCTTAATTTGATCCAAGATAACGTACTCGTCTGCAGTTAAGTGTTGTGTACGTCCTATTCACTCTTTAAAATTTGGAGCCGACGAACGTCCTCCACCCTTGCTCAATTGTTATACTTTTTCACCCGCGCCAGAGCGCGGTCTTTATTACCCTCATTCTTTCTCTGGTCTCTATCGGTTCTATCCCGATCTGTCTCCTTAAACCGGTCCAAGCGGGGCGTTTGAGGTCGCCCACGGCTTCTTCCACCACGATATAACCTTGACTTTGTCAAAGGCTTCAAGAGACTTTTCGGGTGATGAAACATCAACTTCTTCACTAACTTCTCGGTTGACGGATCTAACCCATTCTCAAAAGCAGATCCAACGGCTTGTAGATCGCTCGGATCATCATCACTGGCCGATCGCTTCACTTTAATCTCTTCACATATCGCCCAAAAGACTCATTCAAAACTGTCGAACTGAGCCAACGAACCGATTGGTTTTCCCTTCTTTTTTGCTCCCGAAGCTAGCATGAAATTTATCGCATATGCTCCGCCCAAGATGAAATTGAATCTGAGGGCAAAGTCCCCATCCACCGCTTTGGCATCCTTTCGAGTGTTGTGACAAAAGTATGACACTTAGCAAACATCATTAAAAGTCATAATAATCCATAAGTTCGGCCGAACGTCTGATGTGGTGGTCATAGGATCTCCCGATCCATCATAACTCTCAATATGGGGCAACTTCTTGGTAGGGGTGACTTTTTCTTTAAGAATCTCCATGCGGAAAGGGGATTCTTCTTCCCAAGTATCCTTCATTTTTGTACTTTGGCCAAAGTCGCCTCAAGTTCTTTTAACTCTTTGACCAAATACTCTACACCTTCTAGTTGAGATGATGCTTCTTTTTCCAAGTGACTCCTTCCTCCTCCGAGTAGTAGAATGGGTTTTTCAATAGAGCCTTGATTCTGAGGGGCTTCTTCATGACGAGTGTCCATAGGTGGTGTACCCTCGGTAGACTCTCTGAGTACGATCTCTAGATATGCTTCGCCTTTGAGCCCGCACTAAAGCGAGAATGTGCAACAACAAGGGCTTTCTTTGTGGTTTCGAGTACGATCTCGGATCGACCTCTTCGTTCTCTCCTCGACCTCGCTCCCTAGAATCGATGGGTGATGTACCTTCCTCGATCTTTGAGGAGTAGGGCTTGGGATCTTCTTCTTTCTCGATTTCTACTCGAGACTCTCGTCCCCGAATGAACAGGTTCTTTCCCACTTCGATGTCCTTGCTTTCTTGGATCGATTATAACCGAGCTCTTCATCTCTCAACTCATCATCCCGCCATCCGCTTTCACCTATATTCGTCGTTGCTTCACGAGTACTTCCATAGCTCTATCCGCCCATCCGCCATCTTAGCCATCGTGAAGCTTTTTTCATCCCGGTCCTCTCGGATCGAGTTCTAGCGAAGTGCCTTCTACTCGCTTCCGACCGTGGCGACGCTTTATCGATCGGGAAGACTAACTTCGTTTAGCCTTACCCACCGCCTTCGACCGGTATCTTGAGGGGATCGTTTGACGCCGTGTCTTAGCATGAACACTTATTGCCGGTCCCCAAACGATCCTTGACAAACACTCATGGTGTCGATTCACTGGCAGCCCTCGGCTGCCCTTCAGGTGTAGGTGTTCTACTCTTCACCATGAATATTGACGTCGAACAAACACAGTCTGTGATTGAAAAATACTCAGGACACTAGAACTCCCCCTCCTCCTAGCGCCAATGTTAACGCCAAGATCTTTCTCCACGTCCCAATCACCAAGACGCGTCCAATATCCTGCACAGTTCAACAAGTCAACACCAAAAGCTTGACGGCCTGACCGTCGAGGGATAGCTCCGGCGTGAGAGTCAGTACAGGCGATCACAAGGTCAACAATGGAGAGAAAAATTCTATCTAATGCCTGAGAGATAGAATAAGAATCATAATGAAATGTGTGTATTATTTACCCTCTTATGTGATCTTAGCCCCATCACGATACTCCACTCCCTTGGTTTATCGTACACCCACCATCTCCCGACACTTTTTTCCCCCATTTTCATCATTTCAAATTTAAAGTAAGCGACTACTTTCACACCTGCTACCACTGTTTTGCCATCACGCCATTATCCGAGTCTCATCCTCATTAATGCCATGCAAAGAAAGTGGCGGCACACAATAGTCAACTTGTCACTTGATATAATGATTCTTGGTCAAAGTTGGGTTAAGTGACAATTTGTATAATGGGCCAATCGAAATACTAGCCCAAATAATGAAATGACCCAAGTGACCGGATCCAACCAAGACTTAAAGATAACATGATCCAAGGAAGGAGCCCATTAAGTCTGGCCGGAAAAGGATTATGGCCCAACAGCAGGCGAATTCATGTACAGATCTACAATCAACTAAGAGTTTTTCCAACTTCATATATATTATTTTAGGTACATACGATATCCTTTTGTATTCTGCTTCATCTTCTCTGCATCTGTTTTCAGTATAGCAATGGGAACTCAATCTCCAACAAAAGAAAAGTCATACTTTGCTGCATCAGATGAGAAGTTTCAAGTACCCATGAATGTAAAACTCTCGATCTCTTACAAATTTTCAGCCCCGTACATTATTACTTGCTCCTGATACAACTGTAGTTGTTTTCTTATTGCTATACGGCTTTCCTTTGATAGCCGGCATAGGCACGAATAAAATGCAGGTATAAAGAAAACACACTGTATAAGCATTATGTATACCTTCATATTGGCAAACAGGAACCAAATTCTTAATTATATACACACGCATAAGTAAAGCAGAAATACAATCTCTTCCAAGTTCCAAATGCAATTTTTTTTTGTCTGTCGCCTAATTTACTTCTTCACTTCTTCAGTTTGTTGCATACACAACTTTCAGTCGATACAAGTTAATTTTCAGGTCTCTGATTGTGGTTTTGCAATTAATTGCAGGTCGAAAGGACAGTTGGCTCCCAATCACTTCATCAAGGACTGCAAAATGGTGGTACTCAGCTTTCCACAACGTCACTGCCATGGTTGGAGCCGGAGTCCTAAGTCTTCCCTAGGCTATGGCAGCACTTGGATTGTTCTACTTTTCAAGTCAAAAATAACACTTCTACAGCTCTCGATATTTGCATGCTAATACAACTGATCCTAATATCCTTATGTAGGGTACCTGGGGTGGTTATACTTATCCTGTCATGGCTCACCACTTTGTACACTTTATGGCAAATGGTTGAAATGCATGAAATGGTTCCTGGGAAACGGTTTGATAGATACCATGAACTAGGCCAGCATGCATTTGGTGAAAAGCTTGGTCTGTATATCGTTGTACCACAACAGTTAATAGTTGAAGTAGGCGTGAACATAATTTATGTGGTCACAGGAGGGAAGTCTTTGAAAAAGTTCCATGAAACTGTGTGTACTGACTGCAAAGAAATCAAAACTACTTACTTCATAATGATCTTCGCATCCGTTCATTTTGTACTCTCCCACCTTCCCAACTTCAACTCCATATATGGTCTCTTTGGCGGCTGCAGTCATGTCTTTAACGTAAGCCTCATGTAGCTTCTATTCCCTTTGAAGTAGCTGGTTTAAGCACTTGTTTTCTGCTTAAGAAACGCTTAAAAACAGCAAGCTTCTGCCATCAAGAATATAGATGTTTGATAATTTTTTTCTTCGCCATACAGTTACTCGACAATTGCTTGGTCAGCTTCTGTCCACAAGGGTGTGCAACAGAACGTTGAATACGGGTACAAATCTAGTACTACGGCAGGAACAGTCTTTGATTTCTTCACTGGTTTGGGTGATGTAGCTTTTTGCATATGCTGGGCACATTGTGGTTTTGGAGATCCAAGCAACAATCCCTTCAACACCAGATAAGCCATCAAAGGGGCCAATGTGGAAAGGAGTGCTCGTAGCTTATTTCGCAGTGGCCCTATGCTACTTCCGGGTAGCCTTAATCTGCTATCGGATGTTTGGGAATACTGTAGAAGACAACATCCTAATCTCATTAGAAAAACCTGCATGGCTTATTGCAGCAGCTAACATGTTTGTTGTCATTCACGTTATTGGAAGCTATCAGGTACAGTTAAAAGTTTTCTTTCATTTTCGTGTTGGAAACCATCTTGCTCAGCTCTCTCTAACTCCTTGAATATATCAAGTTCTCATCATAATTTCGAATGCAGGAATTTGCAATGCCCGTCTTCGACATTATAGAAACTCTGCTGGTCAAGATTTTGTGTTTTAAGCCCAGCATGACCCTCAGATTTATTACACGCAACATTTACGTTGGTTAGTCATATGAATCATTGTTCATCACTGCAAAATTTCAAGTTAGTTTTGTTTTTGGTCATGGGGCATTGATTAGTTGCATATATTTGATATATTTTCTGGTTCCAGCCTTCACGCTGTTTGTTGGCATTACCTTTCCTTTTCTTTGGTGGTCTACTCGGATTTTTTGGAGGATTTGCCTTTGCCCCAACAACTTAGTTTGTAAGTAAACACTTTATTGTTGAATTTTTTCCAATTGGATGACAGATCCAAAAGAGAGTTTTCTTACAACTAATTAAATGGCATTTGGTAATTTTGTTTTCCAGCTCCCTTGTGTGATGTGGCTTGCCATCTACAAACCAAAGAAGTTCAGCTTATCTTGGTTTGCCAACTGGGTATAAATAAATTACTCTAAAGATTCTGATTTTAAGTTACCTCGTAATGGTTTGATATGTACCAAGTTGAATTCTCTGTTTTGGCTGTATGAACTTCAGACTTGCATCATCCTTGGTCTACTGTTGATGACATTATTATCACCTATGGGAGGGCTAAGGAATATCATAAAGCAAGCCAAAGACTACAAATTCTACAATTTATCATCTTCCAAGACCACGAAGAAGCGAGTTGCTGCAAAACAAGAAAAGGGATAGAAGATGGTAAAGATGCTATGATATCCACGGACAGATTGTGGACACGGTAGCAGCTAAAAGATTATCTTTCTACGCTACGCTACGCTACTGTTTTTAAAAGGAAAAGTTTCCTTTTGCGTACATTATCAATAGGCTTATAGGTTTCTTTCAAGTAATCAATGCTGGGATTTATTGATTATAGCACCTAAAAAATGGTTTAATTTTTGTTCTTAATGCATGTCTTGCTATGTCATATACGATAAAAATGGTTTAATTTTTGCTATGACAGAGGTGACTGAAGTGAATCCTGGAAGAAAAGCTTGTTGCAGTACTAGGAATTGTTTATAGATATGAACTTGATAAATTAGACATTTGTTCGTCTCTTCCAACAAGGCAATAAGTTTTAAATTCTATATCACATAAATAAATGCTAATACTGTTTCGTTGTGATAATGCGTAGGTGACCATACAAGTAATTGACATGATCTAGAAGAAATTGTTTAAGGAATATTTACGGGAATCGGCCCAAAAACAATAATTCACTTCTGAAACTTGAGGGGGAAAATATAGTATACAAGCATAAATAGATTACATCCTTAAGCATATCCACATAGTTCACAATACTGTCTACTATACTGTTAAATTGTTGGAAACATAACACAAAATGAATTTACATTCTAACAAAAGCCAAATATATAGAACAATAAATGAAATTAAGAACAAATTGATCTCATTAACAACAGTCAACCAGACAAGCTATAAACCATTCCACTTCAAAAAGAAACAACTTTAGACTATCATGATTATCATAAATAAAAAAATTGATCTGCAAATATTCTTGTACCTAATGTTATTCTATAGGAAAGCAGTTCTTTCTCTATGCAACTCAACGCAAAGAGTAGAAATAAATAACACGCAACAAATATCATCTAAAGTGACTGCAGTTTGGTGCCTCAAAAGCAGAAGACATGACCACTTTTGCTTGTGACTTGCTATCAGAGAAATAACAAAAATAGAAGAAAGAAAGAAAGAAAGTTCTTATTCACCATATTTCTCTTTCAGCTATCATTACGGCTTTGCGATAACATGTATACGACTAACAAAAAATGAAGTCAGGTGCAGCAGAGGGAAGAAACTTTGTACAAATAAAGCTGTAGCCACTTAAAATTGACAATCCCAAAAATGTACCTCAGAAAAATGAAGGATCCAAAATGTTGTCATATGGCATGCACTTCATTCCCTCTTGCATATGTATCCCTCCAATTACTGACCCGCTTTTCAAATCAATATGATCTGGTTTCACAAAATACAAAACAGACAGAAGATACGATGTAAATATATATATAGAAGACATCAAAAACCTGACTGGTGAAAATAACATATTGAGTATAATTTATGTCACCACGCTAACATTTGTTTAGATGATGTCTAGTATCTGAGATTTATCTTATGATCTACCACAAAATACGAAACAGATCAGAAGATGTGATGAAAACATATATTACACAGTAGAGATCAAAAGCCTGTGACTGTTGAAAATCATATCTTAATAACATAATAATTGTCGTCACCATACTAGCATTTGTTTAGATGATGTCTAATCTCTAAGATTTGTCTTTTTATAAGAAAACAACATTATGATTATTTTCATGAACATTATTTGTTCGTTGTTAACAAGAAAGAATTGTTAAATCATGTCTATGTACTACTTTCGGCTGCCGAAGTTTGAGAGACTTGGTTGCTTCATTTGTTTTTTATGATATCCCTCTCAGTCTAGCAAAAAATAGGTAGGAGAAAAATAACATAAACTTTGTTTACATTTTCTCATATCCAGAATCCAGACGGCAGGCCAGACTTCTGTACAGCTGTATAGACAAATTTAATTGTTCATATGTTTATATATACTTGTATGTGGTAATCCTTTGTTTTCTGCTTCGTCTTCTCTTTTGATAAGTTCTGCTTTATCTACCTTTCGCTTCTATTTTGGGTACTACTATGGGAACCCAGGCTCCAACAGAGGATGATAAGTTTACCACTGCATCAGCCCCATCTGAAGCAAACTCACAAGTGCCATTGCATGTAAAATTCTCTGACACTCACTCGCGCGCGCACACACACCCTTTCCAATATGAATTATTTTGGTTTATAGGTTCCATCTCGCGCGCGCACACACACCCTGCCCCCTAAAGTACTCATATATTACCACGCCGTGACACAACATAGTTGTTGCTAGACAAGTTTCCCAAAATAAAATGTAGAAATAATAAATGAACAGGTTTTGCAGGCATAATTTACAAACTACCTTCAAAATTGGAAAATTGGCAAATACGATAATTGTTAATAATATACTCATATATTATAGAAGAGAAGACATGTAATCTCTGTCATACTTACATGTTTAACACACTGAATACATTGCAATTTTTGCTTTTTCTCAATTTAGTGCAGGGACAACTTGCAGTTTCACATAATGCAGCCATGTCATCAAATGATTCCAAGCTGTGCAAGTTGTTTTATTGAGAGAGTAGTATGTTTTTGTTGATTGTGGTTTGCCATTGATTCCAGGTTGAAAAGTCGGCAACAGAGAAGACAGCAGAGGAGAAGGCAATCGATGATTGGCTTCCAATCACTTCATCTAGGAATGCAAAATGGTGGTACTCAGCTTTCCACAACGTCACAGCCATGGTTGGAGCCGGAGTCCTAAGTCTTCCTAATGCTATGGCAGCACTTGGATGGTAGGTGCTTATCAACTCAAAAAACAATTCAGGAGTTCAAATGGCTAAAATACATGAACAGAATCACAAACAGATATTTCACTCTTTTACTAGCCCTGAAAATTATAAATAGTTGGAGTCTCGGAAGAAATTGGATAACAAAAAATTAATCGTTCTGCATCAACTTCTCTAAATTTCTCAAATAACAAAGGAAAGAACTAATTATTAACTTCCACAAGAATACAGAGAAAATTCCAATTGGGAATTCACCCCACAACATATCTCTGGCTTTGACCTATTTTGTTCTGATAAAAGCATTGACTCGGAATAAATTTTATTCCAATAAACCAATATTTTCATACAAATGCAGGGGACCTGGTGTTGTGATACTTGTCCTGTCATGGATCATCACTTTGTACACTCTATGGCAAATGGTTGAAATGCATGAAATGGTTCCTGGGAAACGGTTTGATAGATACCATGAACTAGGCCAGCATGCATTTGGTGAAAAGCTTGGTCTGTATATTGTTGTACCACAACAGTTAATCGTTGAAGTAGGTGTGAACATAGTTTATATGGTCACTGGAGGGAATTCTTTGAAAAAGTTCCATAAAACTGTGTGCGCTGACTGCAAAGAAATCAAACTCACATTCTTCGTAATGATCTTCGCTTCTGTTCATTTTGTACTTTCCCACCTCCCCAACTTCAACTCCATCTCAGGGGTCTCTTTGGCAGCTGCAGTCATGTCTTTAACGTAAGCAACATTATACACTACCTAAACTCTGTTTCGGACTACCTATTCGAGCACTTCCTTTTGCTTTGCTTTTATAAGATCTTAATGGTTATCGGTGTCACGCAGTTATTCCACGATTGCTTGGTCAGCTTCAATCCACAAAGGCGTGCAACCAGACGTGGAATATGGGTACAAGGCTAAATCCACCTCAGGAACAGTCTTCAACTTCTTCACAGCTTTGGGTGATGTAGCTTTCGCGTACGCTGGGCACAATGTGGTGCTAGAGATACAAGCAACAATCCCTTCGACACCTGAGAAGCCATCCAAGGGTCCTATGTGGAAAGGAGTGCTCATTGCCTACTTTGTTGTTGCCTTGTGCTATTTCCCAGTTGCGCTGATAGGCTACAGAATGTTTGGAAACAAAGTTGAAGACAACATCCTCATCTCATTGGAGAAACCAGCATGGCTTATTGCAGCAGCTAACATGTTCGTTGTCATCCATGTTATCGGAAGTTATCAGGTGTGGATTAAATTTCCTCTCATTTTCATGCCACAAGATATCATGTTCAGTTCTCTCTGACTCCTCATGCATATCAAGTACTCGTAGTCCTGATCAAGTGTCATCCAACTTTTGAATGTAGATTTATGCAATGCCCGTCTTTGACATGTTAGAAACCTTGTTGGTCAAGAAATTGCGCTTCAAGCCCAGCACAGCACTTCGATTTATCACACGCAACCTTTATGTTGGTTAGTAATATCAATCATTGCATTGCAAACTTCAAGTTGGTTATGATTTTGGTCAGAAAAAATTGAATAATTATAAATATTTGACGCAATCTCTACGGTTCCAGCATTTACGATGTTTGTTGCCATTACCTTTCCATTCTTTGGTGGACTCCTGGGATTTTTTGGAGGGTTTGCTTTTGCCCCAACAACTTACTTTGTAAGTTAACCACTACCTATTTCAATAATTTCTTTAAGTGGTTCACATGTACATACAAGAAATCTTAGTACAACTACTAAATTCCAGCTCCCCTGCGTGATGTGGCTTGCCATCTACAAACCGAAGAAGTTCAGCTTTTCTTGGTTTGCTAACTGGGTATGAATATCTCAAAAAGTTATAACTATAATTATAATTTCATTTTGATTTAAAAAGTTCTAAGATGAATTATCTGTTTTGGTTAAATGGACTGCAGATTTGCATTGTTCTCGGTCTACTGCTGATGATTTTATCACCTATCGGAGGGCTAAGGACTATCATATTGCAAGCCAAGGAGTATAAATTCTACAATTAATCATCTTCCGTGACCAAGACGTACGACTGGGTCGAAATATTTGAAGAAATAAAAATAAGGATAGGAGATGATAATGATGTTGACGGTATCCATTGAGGTCAATAAATAAGTATTTATTCTGATATAATATCTTTGTGTAGCCAAGGGTAGTAGCTGAAAGGATATCTCGTAGAACTCTTCTGTTTAGGTTCTTTATTGAATATGTATACACATAGAACTCTTTGCTTTGCATTTTCTTTTAAAATTTTCATCTGCATACATTATCAATCCTAATGTTGGGGTTCCCAGTTAAGAGTGGGTTTCATTGATTGTAGCACCTATAAAAGGGTCTTTGTAGTTTCTTTTCTGTCTCACTTGGGGTCTGAAACTGCTTTGCTCTCTGACTAGAAGCACTAAAACCAGAACAACTTTACCAAACCTAGCTATCTTGGGTGAAGCATAGATTGAAGAATCTACAAACAATGAGATATTTAAAGTGTATACCAGTTACTCTATTTAAAATCTCAGAGGTACAAAATGTAAATCTTTCAAAGAGCCGATTAAACAGAATCCCAGGAGAGAACTAGTTTCCATTTCCTTCCAATCTCACAAATCATCACTGTCCAAACAAACTATCAAAAACAGAATGTAACTACTGTTGCATCTTAAGTTCTTTATATCAACTACGTATCCCTAAAAAAAAAGTTTTCCTTAAATCAACCCTACGTGATGCATACTACTGAAATCATGTCATCACTTTTCCGAAATTCATGGGACAAACAAAATCAATCGGCACCAACATCTTGATTGCTCTCGTAAAACCATAAATCATGTCACTCTGTCTACAACCTTGATTTAGAAGGGAAAAAATATGACAATAACCAATGGCGACATCTTAAGAGTGTCTGGATAACCTTTCTGCAGCATGATATCTAGCGCATTAAACAAAAGATCAGTTTAATGCCACCAGAAAATGGTAAGAAACCCCCAACCCTCAAGAGGTGATAACCATAAAACCTTGGCATCTAAAACCAATTTCCTGCACCTATAAAATATATAATTCATTTTCAGGTTAGCCAATTCTAACAAGACAACAACTTTTTATGTGTACCATAACAAATGGACAACTGGTCTTTGGTTGAGACAACGAAGCAATAGTTATTATAACGATTGATGATAAGCAAGACATAGAATGGTTGGTCTCTTCCAACAAAGCAATAAGTCTAAAATTTTATATCACATAATAAAAGTTCAAATTCTGGTTAGGATACCGAGACACAATTCCTTTGTTCTTATAGATGACAAAGAGGAAATTGACATGAAATACAGCAAAAGAGAAAAAAACAGGAATTATTTGCTTATAGTATTGACGGAAATCCCCAACAATTTTGAGCTATTAAGTAACCCACATAGTTCACATCACTAAGTAAATCAATATTTTCGAACAAGACAGAATCCATTTCCAGATATAAAATTTAACAATGAACATGAATGAGTACATATCAAAAATTCATAATAAATAAAGTCAATCACACAAGCTATAAACACCCTCAACAATTGAAAATTCAATCCAAAACTGGCATTTTTAAACAAGGCAAGAACTTCACAAGTATTGTTTTCCATTGATTCGAAACAATGAACATACAATAAATAGAAACCGAAACCCAAAAATTATTCTTCTATCCAACTTTTTTCTCAAATTTTCCATTTCTTTCCCTATAAAACTCCACCCACAGATTAGAAATCCACAAATTACTAACAATTATAGCCGTCACAACCACAAAAACCCAAGAAACCCAAACCCAACTAGGGATCACATTAGCAGCCGCCCCACTCAAATAAAATGAAACCATTTCATAAACAAACCATGGCCCAACAAAACCCCTAACAACCGTATAAAGCGCATAAAATGGAGGTGACAAAATAGCATACACTTTATCCGCAAACTCCAAATCCGCTCTCCTAGCACAGGCCAGAGTCCACGTGTTCTGGCAGAAGCTCGTAACCTCAGCAATAATCAGAAGAGTAAGAACTACATAAGCCCCATGAAAGACTAGAAATCGGCAGGTAATGAAGACAAATAGTGTGGCCAAATGGTGGCCAATAAACAGGACATCACTCGGGTAGAAGATGAGGTAGTGGGTCAAGTCCATTAAAAAGTAAGCAATACTGTAATCCAGCACAAGGGTCTGATAATTGGTGTTGATTGAAGCAAAACCACGTTTTGGATCGGAAAGAATGGCTGTTCCGGCGAGGAATACGGCCGGTGTGCCATGGGCGAAGGATATTAGACAACTTGCAGCTTCTGGTCGGAGCTTGGAGGTCCAGTTTTTGAAGACGATGAAGTGTGCAGTGAGATAAATTATGAAATAGAGGGCGAAGAATAGAGGGAGATTTGGGATTGAAGGAATCAAGGTTTCCATTAGAAACCCAAATTCAGAGGGAGATATTGAATTGTAATTGATGAATATGGTGATGAAGAAGAGTATATATTGAGGCTGAGATTAAAAATAATTATATTGGGGCTCTAATTTCAAAACGAACCGCAAACGCACCCTACCCAACTTTATTTGTTTATTGTTGCTTATTTTTTGGCTTAATGTTTTCTTTAAGCATATTTTATTAAGCTCATAATTTAAGGTAGTTTGTACGGTAACATGTACTGCACTTTATTCAAATACCAATTTATAAAATATCTTGATTGATACCAATTGATAAATAATTTATCGTTTTAGAAGATAAAATTTATTTTAAAATATTTGTCGTTTATATTTTTCGAAGAGAATAAATTATTTACTTTTCTATATTACTCATATTTTCTTTATCGTCTCAAAGAAATTCTTTTCTTTTGTATTAATAATTTTAACTCTCCATAAAGTGATAGTGATGAAATTTTAAATAAATTAATTCAATTTTTCATAGTATTAAATGATTTTCTTAATCTATGTACAAAAAACAATATTTTAAGAGCGGATATAGTAATTGATTACTATGTTTGGAATAAATTAATTAAAGATTGGATTATGGTATCTTCAAAGTATGGAAAAAGGTGCCCATGTTTATTTATTTTTTAGATTTCGTGTTTGTAACTTAATTTCTTTTTGCTTTCACTTAACTTTGATTGGTCTACTTGTTTGTTTTATATACTCCTAACTTGAAAACTCATTATTGAATATTGATTTGACAAGCCCTGTGGGATTGGTGACTTTCCAACTCCAATTTAATCACTCGGCAAAAGAGAAAAAATAAATTCCTCAATTATACTCCTACCTCCCATAATATATTATGACGACAAAGTGGGAAAGTAATTAATATTAAATTTAATGTTATATAATTTATTTTCTTAATTAAACTAGGCAAAGAATTTGAGATTCCCTATAACCACTACCTAATCAACAAATTTGTCATTGTCTGGTACGGAAAGGGTTAACATCAGTCCGTTTACCCATATTTCAGGACTTCTAGTTTGTTTATAAACAAGATATAAACTCCAGAGGCCAAGACTCAAAAGAGCCATTATCCTTGTTTATGTCATCTGTTTTAGTTGGTATCTTAAACCAATAATTCCACTTTTTGCGACTTTAAAAAAAAAGTTGGAAAAAAATTAGACAGACAAACTGGGCCCCAAGGCAGGTCACCTGGTTGGTAGGGTGGTGCATCCGCCTGGGACTCCCAAGGCAATTCATCAACATAAGAACCCATGTTTCTCCGCAATCAATTTTCTTATGAAAAATGTTATATTCATGCTTCCTGGTTAAAACAGCAGCAGAAGAAGAGAGTTAATCAATTTCACCTTCCTCGACATCATTTACAACTTTCAGGACAGTAGGTAGCTCACATTCTTCTTCCTCCTCGTCTACTTTCATGAACAGCCCGAGTTGTTCCAAAGGATTACTATCTCCAAACTTGAAACTGCCCAACCCATCCTGTGAGTGATCTGGGCTCGTCTCATCTACATAACTTAGTATTTGTTCAGGAGGGGCAGTCCTCAGCATTTCCAAGTCTTCAAGAAACCGACAAGTCTCATTAATTTCGACCGTCTTCTCCATCTAAACAAGGAAAGAAAACATTTAAGCGAGAATCATGGAAAAACTTGGGCTGCAATGCATTGGTTTGACTGCACATTATATCATTTACCTTCAATAATGCCTGGCGAGCTGCTTCTCTCTCGAGCTCTCTTTGTCGCTTGGCTTCTGCTGAGGCTTCGGCTTCAGCTTGTTTCCTAGCATCTTCAGCAGCCATGGCTTCAGCTAGCAACCGAGCTTTCTCTATTGGACAGTAGTAATTTTTTATTAATCAAAAAATTTTATAAGTTGCAGCAAATATCTCTTCACTTTCACATGCAAGAAAACCCAACAATTATCATTTTAATAATCAAATAATATATAAAAATAGTTTAGATTTCTACCTTTCCTTTTCTGAAACTCAAGTTCTTCCTTCTCACGCCGGAGTCTCTCAGGATCCCCCTTTTCCCCCTGATCTCAACAAGATCAAATTGCATAGGATCATATCCAGAGTAAAAGATACTGGCAAAATAGATCGGCACATATAAGACGAGTGCACAAGCAACCAGGTTGGTAACTCACCTGGTTGAGCGTCTTTTCTCGCGCTTTTAAAATTGTATCTGCAAATCGGTTCTTCAAAACAGCAGCCCTATAGAGCTTATCAGGCGAAACTGGCCTCTCCGGTGCAGCACTCTCCCCTAAAAAAGTAAATGGTGTTGGATGAGGGGGAAAAAAATTAGAATGACAATTTAGATCATCTTCATGTCTGATGCTTACCATCCTGACAGCAATCTGATTCAACTGAGTTTGGCTTTTGCTGGGAAGTTTGTTCAAGTTGGTCCAAACCACTAATTGATTCTGAGAGGCCATGAACAAAAAGCATCGTTAAAGTAACTTCTGAACACCTTGAACTTGTTGCATAAAAAACAAGCAATAACATCAATAAGTACCACCAAATATGTTCTTAGCCGATTCCCAGGAATTTGATTTGACAATAATTCAGTTACAACTCATGGCTACCAACTTACATGTCAAACAAAAGATCAGAAGACACAGTGCAGAAAAACGATATAAAGGAGCACAAAAAATTGATTCCAAATTTAATACATTCAATGATGACAAAATGTTGACGCTGATGATCAAGGATGTAACATAATAATAGAAGTAGCTTTGGACCTACATAAATGATTATAATTTCTCAGTTTTAGAACCGCCAATAAAGCCATATTGCCTTGCGACAAATATATATTCAGGAGAATTGTCAATACTTGTGTACAAATTCAACAATCCACAGTTTCTTGCTTTCTTACTCCTTTTCCTTTCATCTTGGGGAAGGGGTGGTTAAAAGGTTATATTGTAGTGAGCGGGAAAATAAATGACATCAGATAACATAAACCAGTTCCCTTAAGGTGTAAGCAACTTCACTTGCTTTTTGTACGAAGTCATATATTTAGTTATCTAATAATCAGCTAGTAGCTTTTGTTTCAAATAACATTGATCACCAAGTATTCAGGAAAGTATGGATAACAAATGCAGACAAACATGAAGCATGTTTTGCATCATAAATCAATTTTTCTTTAGGGAATTTCACAGATTTTCCAATTTTACATTGTATGATACAAATCAACTAACTGTCAAATATTGGGGGTTAATGCCACGATAAAGACAATGAATCAATCCCTAATGACAAAAAACTATACCAAACTATTAGAAAAAACACTCACGATTTCCGTCAACCAAGTCACCAACACCTGCCTTTTCATCCAAATCTATTCCAGGATCAGAGTTGTCCTGCATTTCAATAATAAATAGAGTAAGCTGAAAATAAAGTGAAGAACCCGTGAATAACTTTAGGATATACCTTTGACAGTTTTACTGTGCTAGACGCTTTAGCAACATCTAATTCTCTATTAGAAAAACTTCTAGAATCTGAATCTGAATCTGCAGAGAAACATATTGCAAAACAAAAAAATGAAACACGATAAGGATCAGCAATAACGCAAAACACACAAACTATGCACATATTACAAAACAAATAAACATAGAATTCCCGCTCAGCAGATAAATCTTCATATATGAACAAAACTCGTATGCTTGCTAGCAAAAATGAATAATGGTAATATCTCCGAGTATCCAAATACATAGGATGTTCTGCAGGTCGAATCATAATCAAGTTAACTGAATTGAATGCGGACCACTTATGAAGGGGAAGGGGAAGGGGATGGGGGATGGGGGATGGGGGATGGGGAATGGGGAATGGGTAGATTTTGCATATCCTGCCCCCGATTACGTTAACATCCCCCTCCCCAGCACCCAATCCATCCAGGTATAGAAACTTGCTACCATGCCCAGCCCCGCGGGGAGCTAAATCCCCGACACTGACCCATCATTCTTTCCCATTCTCGTTCATAGAGTTCCATTTCTGTTTTTAGTATAAACCCATGTAATTTGAGATTTCTAATTTTTATGGAACAAAATCAATACCCCCGAAAGAAATATATCATGTATAGTCCAGAATTACGGATTTAAAATACTAGTTTCTTGGGCACACACTCATGGGTGTGCTAATTATTTTTAAATATTAATAGTTCAAAGCAATAAGATAAAAAAAGAAATTTGGGATAATGAAGAGAAAGATAATGGGGAGAGAATGAGCGATAAGTTGGAGTAGAAAGTGGGAATAGTAGGGAGAAAAATGGATAGATAGAGATCAGTTTGAATTTTATTTTACTATATGATTTTATGATAAACTGTGATTGAATAAAACCAAAATAACTACCAAGTCTATTGATCCCGAATTATAATGCAGATATAAACCAACTATCTATAATTACTTCAGCAATCAAAGTAAAACAACTATCAACAAGAATACCACTTATATTCTTACATATATTATGAGTTTATGACGGCATGACCAACAACTACTACACATAGCATATACATATATTCTTACATATATTATGAGTTTATGACGGCATGACCAACAACTACTACACATATCATATACACGGGATAAACCATAATGTACTCGTAACACCCCACAAACCATGCAGATCAGCTAATCAAATATTGAACGGTGTGGGTGATCCGAGTATACCAGTGTCATTGTAGAGTATTGAATTGCCCAAATAATACATATTAAGAATTTTTCTTTTTGGATCTTAACTTGTGGTCCTCATCATGAACACATGACCTATGTTTAGAAAGACACTTATCACTAGGCTAACTACCCAAAACTTTAGGTAGACCAAAGAAGTTGTCTATCTCCATTAATGTAGTAAAAAATGGTCACTCAGCCTGAACCGATGGTGTAACGACTGCTCCACAATTTGAACATCTCATGGTCTGACCATTTTGCTCACTGTGAATTTGTAGTCTTTCAAAGAGAGAAATTCGTGTGTACTTCTAATAAAGGTATTTTGCTTTGAGTTAAAGAAAATCGCTCTATTTTTATGATGCTTCTTAATTTGCTAAGTCGGTTTAAAATCTTATATATTAAAGTATATAAATCATAAATAAAGTATAAAACATGATACATAATTTTAAAAAAATAAATATATATATATATATAAATAGAGAGAGAGATGCACACAAGAGCAGGGCCGATATGGGATACAAGGTGTTGAGAGCCTATCCCTACCCCGTTCTGTTTAATTGCCTCTTAATTTCCCCAACCCACTCAAACCTTCATCAATGGCAAAAAATCTCACCCCAAAATAAATAGATTGAAATATCCATCCCTAGACTTATTAGCCTTAGAAGTAATATCTCTATAAATTCAAAAGTCAACTAATGTTTCTGTAAGCAATTTACCATCCCTAGACTAATTAGCCTTAGAAGTAATATCTTTATTAATTCAAAAGTCAACTAATGTTTGTTTAAGCAATCAAAACTACTATTTGCTTAAAGCATCTTAAATAATTGTTTGTTTAAGGCATCTAAAAGCCTGCTTCTTCAGGATCCAATGTCCCCCCTCTTTTTTTTAATGAAAACATTTCCCCCTTCCTCTTTATTATGGTGGCATCAGTCCTTAGCTAAATGATTAATAAAAGTAAGGACATTATCTTGATTTACCATTCCTTTCTCATCTAATGAGTTTCAATATCTTAAGAAGATATTGCCTCTCTTGATCTCACCCTCTTTTCGATCTAGAGAAATGCTTATTGAGAATAAGAGGGTATAAACGTCAAAGTCACTTAACGAGCAAAAAGTTCTTCTCTCACTGGAGGTAGAACAACATGATCCAGCCTTGCATGTTGCAAGGTGATCTTTATTATGTCTCTTTAGAATTGTGGAGTTTGTTATGTCTCTTTAGCCAAGTATTATTTGTTTTCTCAAGGGATCTACTGACAAAGTGACAAGTAATATATAGTTTCTCACGACTTTATTGGGCGTGAAACGGTAAAAGAGATTGGGTCTTTGAAACATGATTTTTTGGCTTTTCATTTTCATCACTCCTTAAGACAAGGTGATTACGAACAAGTATGACATTTCACGGACAAATGAATCCTTATTCTTAGTCATTCATTCTCTAATCTTTGAATTTTTATCTCTTAGGACTATCATGCGTTTCTCCCTCTATTGTATGTAGTGTTGTGGAATAAGATTTAATTAGGATCGTAAAGTGGATTTGGTTCATGGAACCCTATATATTAAAAATTGGATAGACAACGAAGCTTAGGACTTGGCTTCTTTACATCACTTATTTTGCTCGAATGGAAGCTTTTTCATTCTTAGAAAAATATCATGGAGACACAATCTTCTACCTTGTTCCTCTTCTATCTTGTTCCCCTTCCTATGTCTAGAAGGAAAATGCTTCTTCCAAGATCTTTGTAAAGTCAACACTAATAATTTGTTTCAAGTGCGTAGATCTCCAAGCTTTTGTCTTTAAATGCCTATGTTGCGTATTATACAAGGAGCTAATCCATTCACGTCTTTTTGTTCATTTTCCTATGATGTGAACATTACTGAGCTCTCTTTTTAAAGAGTGAAGCTTAGGTTTGCCAATCGAATTTGAAGATCTTATAGCTAACTAGGTTTAAGGTCTTTGATGGAAGCATGGACACTTCAATCTGTTGAAGTCTAGCATTTAGAGGTTGTTTGGGGTTTTGTGGAAGCATCCGCGTGTTGCATTTTTAATGTCTATAGAGATTAGAGAGTGAGTTTTTTTAATATTATGATAAGTTAGAGATTAGAGAGTCACACTCCATTAAATACTGTCTTTCTCTGCCTTCTTTCTAGTCTCACGTTCAAAGATAACCATGCAAAGTTTTGCATGTAGCACAACACAACTATAATTTTCCACCAGAAACTATTATTTGTATCTAACAAAACTGAGAAGATAGAAAGAAAGAGTGAGAAAGAAAAGTTTTACAAACACAATTCTAAGTACCAAATGAAACGACCAGACATAGTTAATATAAGATGACCAGTGCGTATTACCATGGGAGCTTTCTGGGCTCATACATTTGTTAGATCTCCGGCCTGAATTCTTTTGTATCTCAACAGAAGGATAGCTTGAGACAGGCGGCTCATTTCCATCGATATCAACATCCTCGTCTACAACTTCATTCCCTATAGTTGTATAATAATATAAAGAACATCAGTTCATGACTTGATGTCAACGCTTTAAACACAACATAGATTCTTGGCATATTGGCCCAATACTAAATGAAACTGATGACAACCTTTATATAATTGCAAGGATGAGTTGCTGAGCCCAGATTCATTTAGCAGCTGTAAGAGAAATAAAAGAAACATGGTAACTATTTGATCTAAAACTTACATAGCAGGTCTTCTATTTTTTTATGGGAGGATAAATGAGGGAAACTTTAGCATACCTCTATCTCACAAGGTTCACCTTTTGCATGGTTCTGTTTCTCATGCACAAGATCATCTAATAACTTTCGTAATTTGAATAATGTATCATCACTGAGAATGTCGATATCAATCTCAATCTCATCCTCTGTGGCTTCTTTCCCTGTGGAACTTTGTTCCCTCAGAAACTCTATGATATTATCTGGCAAATCTCCCAATAAAGATTCTAACTCTCTACTTAGTTTGTCTTTCTCTTCTAACGTCATTATTCGTTTAACGACAGGCTCTGGTAGAACATTATGTTGTGTTGCAGAAACTTTTCTCTTTTTTGAGGGAGGCTTTGACTTAACCTTATCTGTTTCTACATGAAAGCTAGATGCCTCTTGCAATGGTTGAGAAACATTTACCGAAAGCTTTTTCTCAATAACCTTCCATCTGACCTCAAAAAACTTGCTAAGAGTAGCAGCCAACAAGTGGACATCATTTCCAGGAGGATTGTAGGTCATGGCATTACTAAAGGTAACCCTAACATCAGCAAGAAAGTCCAACGGACTTGAGTACTCACATGAAGCAATTTTTCTTTTTATGGTCCCTAAATCCATGGGATGCTTAATAACATTAAAATAGTCTGGAAGGTTCAACTTCACTACATCAACAGGGCTGTTAAACACCCAACCATAATCGTGTAACATCAATTTCTTCAGCAAACTCTCACACTGCTTCATCACAATTGAATTTGAAAAGCATGGTGCTAAAGGCTGTTTTGCAGACTCAAACCTCTCTGAAGTGTCCCGATTCCAGTCACATCCCGTACTGCTTGCATGGTTTAACTTGTTTCCAAGGCCACCGGTCAATGATGATGAAGTCCTCATATTCCCAACTGTTAGCTTATTTTGTGCATTATTACATCTAAGAATATCACTAGATGACGACAAAGTAGAAACATTTGTCAGCTGAGACTCAGCTTTCTTCTGTAAGACCCAAATCTGTTCAAGTTCCGCTCTCAAACAAAGTACTAAATCCTCTCTCTCATGAAGAGACATTTTCGACAGTGGAAGTACTTTATTCGGTACAACAAAACCATCCCGTGAAGCAGGATTCAAAGTACTCCATTTCCTCCTAGGGGCACTAGAGTTTTCAGAAGCAATAATTTCGGTATCAATTCGTCCTGAGCAACCAGATCCTTCTGATTCATTGTCATAAGCAAAACCAGAGGAATATCCATCTGGGAACCTATCCTTTTTTCCCATATTATCCGCCCAAGCAACTCAATTTCTTCTATTGACTGGGTAATTTGATTTACACTGGTGTATGACAATACCAGAAACTTATGACTCAGTTGTGTACTTGTGTTCAAATATACATAAAATTACTGATATATTCAAACCCCATAATTTTCTATTTCTTCGTTCGAAGTTATCAATTCAATAATTATATACCTAAGTACCCAAATAGCACTCTAGTTAGTTTCAAATTTGTGTCCGCACAATAAGTTTAATCGATAATAAAATACATATTTTTCTAGCATTTCTCTTAATCTAATTAAATAAATAAGCGTGCTATGTATATTTCTATAAAAAAAGAAAAGTAATACATTATAGTAGAACAGTAAAACCCTAACCTTTTACCTTGAGTTCCAAAGAGATGAAATTTTTCAGCGAAGTAGACTTCAATGTATAAATACAATTGAATGAATGTGAATTCTTATGAAATTAATATCAAAGAAACCACCAAACTAAACTCAACCACAAGCAAGAAACCCTAGATCAAGACTTCAAGTCAATTTGAAGCTCGCAATGAAATAAAGAACACGCTACTAAAAACCCTAAATAAATCTTTCAAGCAGCAGCAAACTTTAGATCACTAGCAGTCTCCATAGCCGTTTATGGATAGATAAAGGAGATTTTGTAGAGAGAGAAAACGGCAAGTGTGGGTTTGTGGAAGGGACGAAGTTGGCGGCCTTTCTTGTATAAGCCGCTAAAGACCTCTTCACACCGCCTCTTGAAATATCTGAACCGTTCGTTTGATCTTTTTACTGATCGAACGGATATGATACGGTGTAAATACCATATTAATTAGCTTTATTATTATTGAAAATTGTTACAGTATTTCACAATATTTTGTTATAGTTTGCTCCCCTTCCATATTATGGGTGCTGAAAATTTGTATAAACATATAAATAAATAATAATCCTCTATTTATTTATTTTACGAGTCTAATTAAAACAATTTAAATAAGAATGACATTATTACATGTGAGGTATTTAGGTTATGTTTGTTTGTTAAAAATGAGTTATGGATTATTTTATTTTATAATTAATTTATTATTTAATTTATAGATTATCTTGATCATTTTTAAGGATATTTAATATCACGACTGACGAAAGAGAATTATGTAGTATTATTTTTTACTTGTGATTATAATTTGTCATCAAATGACCTTACAAATAATAAATATATAAAGATAGTTCAAAAAAATATGGGTTAAGTTCAGATGACCACCTAGGGTTTGGGCGGTTTCCCACTTAATCACCTATAATTAGTAAAGCTACATTTAAACACCCGACTTTTTGAGTTAAAGTGAAAAAGTGCTTTCTGTCTTAACTCCGTTACTTTATTTGGCTAAAGACTTAATTACCCTCACTTTAAAACACCTACTCTGTTTCAATGACTACTCTGTTTTGGTACCACCATTACCAAATCGGTACAGAGATTGGGGCAAGTCGTGAAGCAGCTTGCGTGGAGGAAATATAAATACACAGAATTCCTCATCTTAGCTAAAGTAACAATATAAGAAGGCATAAATCAGGGACACCAACATAATTTGAGCCTTTGATGCAAACCCAGAAAACCCAAAAAAATATGAGGAAACTGAGGAATCATATAACTGTAAGAAGCATCCAGAAGCTAAATCTAAAAAAAAGAAGAGGAAATCTTCAGGAACAAATGTAACCAAACAATAAAACAGAAGAAAGAAAAAAAAAGGGCGTGCTCAACTTAATTACCCTCCATATATGGGATATGAGTTAATGAAGGAACTCTGTTAATTACCCAGTCATGAATCATCAAACATTACAAGGAACTCTGTCAAAGAAACCATTGAGGCATCTGTTTCTCCATGGATTTCCAGCATTTCACTAATCCCGTAAGAAGGAATATAGATTGCTCTTAACAATTTGATGTACATTAAAGCATCAACTTTCTTAATCTGTACAGTATCTTCATTAACAGAACACCACATTAGTGCATCAAATGCAACCCGCTTTCTCCTGTCTGGTGGACTACTTCAGATAGGGGCCAGAACAGCAAAAAACATGCCCAAATCCAATTAAGGTTTCCGTAACCTCAACAACCATCTGAGTATCAAAGCCAATGTCAAACATGTCCGATACATCCCTTTCTATGCCATCATTTTCCAGCTGCTTTGTCCCAAAGATTCTGCACCAAACTGTTTATCCAACTCCTTTATGGAATTTGTATTACTTTTCATCACAAATGGTTTGTATAATCTCGAATCTCATTACAACCGAGTGCCATTGGCATTGAATCTCTATGATTTTCATTTGTTAATGTCCCTCGTAATCGCATTATATACCCCGTACACCAAAATCTTTTTCTTCTTGAAGTTCATTCCCATCAACTCGTGACATACAAGCTATAAGTGTGGCCATGAAGGCTCAAGGTAGGGGTTCATCCTCTTGGGATCCACATTCTCGCACCACAGATTTTAATGAGAAGCGGGGTAAACTCCAAAATATATTTAAAGAAATCATCCTAACCGTGTTCACAAGCACTAATAACCATACCTTCGCCTTTAAGAGCAATTCCCAAATTCACATGAATCGAGGAAGCAAGTAAGCCCATTCATTCCCACTAGCCTCTCTAAAAGATCCAATGCCAAAGAAAAATTCCTCTAAATGCTATCAAATGCCTCGATCTTGACTCTAACCTCACAAATTTCTAGCCCTCAAAACATCCAATTCCTTAATGAACGCATTATAAACATGCCTGTGGTTGACTTCTAATTTGGCGACAAAGAAAGAAAATAATCGCGATGATGAATCGGCTAATTTCCTTCTCAATCTCCTCTATCTCCTAATTGATTTTCTTTTCATCGCGAACTAGTTCTTGATACCACTCTTTTGAAACCGCTTCTCAACAAGACCTGTTTGGGAAGAGGCTTGATTGGCTTCATTGTCGAGTTTTGATCGCGCCATTTGGGTGAAGTGGCTTAATCATGCAAGGGGGACTTTACGAAATGGGAGATTTGATAAGCGCGGGACAATGATTTTCTTTAGTTGAAGCGATTCAAAAGAACCCGATCGATTTACGATTATGGGTTTAATTGGGCACCAAGCTTTGGTTATCAATGGATCTTCTGATTCACCATTGTCTCAAGCGTTGTTCCATATTTGTAGATCCGATGCGTTCATGGCTTCGGGTATTGAATAACAATCATTTTCTTCATGAAGCTTTACGAAGAAGAAAGAAGGTATTTAAGACATTATTTATTTATTTTTATTGTTACCCTTTTTCGCGTTTTTTGGCGTCGACAAGCACGATCGCTTAATTTGGATGGAAAAGGTAACGTTTTCACTTTAACTCAAAAAGTCGGGTGTTTAAATGTAGCTTTACTGACTATAGGTGGTTAAGTGGGAAACCGCTCAAACCCCAGGTGGCCATCTGAACTTAACCCAAAAAATATTAGGAAAAAAATGTAATTCTAAAAAAAACTACAATTGAATTTTAATTCACATTCATTATAAGAATTTTTATATTGTGTTTGTGAGTTTTAAAAACAATAGAAAGAATAGCATAATAACAGAAAAAATTTGTGGAGGAAATTTAAAAATCCCTTTTTTTGGGACAACCCAAAAATAGAAAGAGAAAATTTGATGCAAAATTAGTAATGTACTATCCCTACCAACTCGTAAGGGTAAAATAGTAATGTACTATTTAACTTTTATTTTTTCAAAACTCAGTAAAAGAATTTACTCGATTTCCTTTTAAATTACATTTCTAAATTCTTTTATTCTAAAACTCATAAATATAGTGTTAAAAAATGAAAGGAAATGATGAAGTGGGGAATTGAAATTCTCTTGTTTGTGAGTTATTTTAGGGCTAAAAGAGAGAGGTGAAATTTAACCAATTTCCTCCAAAAAAAATTGTGAAATTTTGGAATAAAATTAATCAGAAAGTAGTATAACATTTGACAAATATAATCTCAGAAGAGCAAAATAATATTATACTTTTTAAAGTTAAATATTTCATTTAAAATTTATAAACACGAAAAAGATTGGATATATAATAAAAGTAAAGTGGTTAACGTGGAGTTAATGTTAATCAATTGATCAATACAGTGTTGAGATACAGGTCGGAAGGTGATTTTAGTATTATATTGATGAATTGAATAATTTATTATAAAATTAATTTTATGATAACTGAATGTTAATAAAAGGTTCTTATCTTAATTAATTATGTATGCAGTTGGCATGTCCATCAGATTACTCATAAACTCTTTAATAATTGGTTGGTACATTAAGTCTTAATTTAAACTCATTTATTATATTTATATGATAAGACATCTAACCTACTACTAAGAAAATTAGAATTCGAAGAGTAACAGACTAATCTAATTTTATCGCTCCTCCTAATTTAGTGTTTCTTTCAGTTGTTGATTTTTCAAAGAAAAATTATCATGGCAAATATATAATATTTAACGATATTTTTATAATTATTTTAACAATACTTAACATTATAAATAAAATTTATTATTTTTTCTGACATTATAATTTTAACTTTATCATGTCAACTGTCTTTTTTTATATGTATATTAATCCCCTTCTGAAAAAAGTAATAATAATCTCGCATCATCTTTTTTCAAGATTAATGTTAAGGTTAGGAGTAAATGCAAAAGACTATTATACTATATTTAGATATTATATTATTTTTTGTTGGTCGATATAAAATAAATTATCTACTATATTAAAATTTTAATAACAAACCAAATTAAGATTTAAAAAATCACTTCCATTAAGATTCGAGCTCAAAATCTTAATCTCATAACTTTAACCAATTGTTCAACCAAGCTTTGATACCTAATTGTAAATAAAACACCATAAATTTTATTTATACAAGTTTCTCCATTTAAACCAAAAAAAGAAAACATAAATAAGTTGGTAATTAAGTCCGGTATTAATTTATAGGGGAGTTTTAAGTTTATTTTGATAATCATAAGATTTTAAAAAAAATTAATTGCATTTATTGAATACTATAATGAACTATATATTTTGATCTTTCTGAACATACTAAAATAAGGGACGATGAACCAAATCTATATTTATCTAATTTATTTATTGATTAGGAATTATATTATTTGACACAAAAGAATTTCTTAAGACTAAAGGTGATATATAGCTAGAGGCCAAATAAAGTGCTATTTTTTGCCAAACAAAGTTGAAAATGTTTACTTAAAATATCCAATATTAACCTTTTCTTTTTTAATTGTAATAAAATGGTTAATTGGATGTACTCAATTTATAATGGAGAAGATTGTATAAATAAAATTTATGTTGTTTTATTTACAATTATATTAAGTAAGTGTGTTTGTAAGTTTTTATTTGAGGGGAAGAGAAGGGAATGGAAATTAATTAAAATTCTACCAAACCCCATATTTGTGAGTTTTTTTTAGGGTTAAAAGGAAGAGATTTGGAGATAAAATTTGTGACGCCCCCAAAATAGGTATACATCACCATTCTGAGTCGCCAAATACATGGTACAGAAATAACTACAACTACATTAATACAATTGTCGTGCAAAATACGACAACAAATAAACTGTGAGTTTAAATACAAATATTGTCTTCTAGACAATATCCACACTCAAATAAGTCCTCATTACAATTATTAATATACTATTTTACAAAATAGTGAGGACTACTAAAACAATTTTCTTGAACCATTACTCCACACCCCGACTAGTTCCCGCTATATTCTCGTCTCCTGAGAAGAAAAATGGAACAAAAAGGAAAAGGGTGAGCTCAACTAGCCTAGTAAAGAATATTATGACTAAGATAATGTACAACAAATTATCCTTAGTCTTCAACAGGGAAAAATCTGATAGAATACAATAGACAACAAGTTTTAGATCAAAAACTGCAGCGGAAACAACAATTCTTTAGAAAAGTTAAGTAGAGAATGCAATCTACTATCTTCTATATATGAATTTAAAAGTCCGTCATCGATATTTTATCCATGTAACATCAATCAATATACATCTTGAATCAAATAGTCATCTTTGCACTACAGGCCAAAGATATTCATCAGTTGGTCATGTTCATCTCAACACTTGTTCATCTTTGCACTACGGGCCAAAGATATATTAAATCGATTAATTAAGTGTTCATTTAAACACCTGTTCATCTTTGCACTATGGGCCAAAAATATTCATTATAAAATCATTCATCTTTGCACTACAGGCCAAAGATATTCAGTCATATCATCATTTAGGATGAGGATGATGAAAAAATTTTTTAAAAGCGAATCCGATGAAACAAAAAGAACAAATATTAAGGATTCGTACCTTAAACAATCCAAGTTCAAAAATACTTCATAAATAACCAGAGTGGAGTAAAATTCAAGAATGAAGACCAAAACATAGATCCAATCAAAGATAGGAATCATAATGCAGACAATTTTAGACACGTAAAAGAAAATTTAATTTTTCCGTGAATAATGTCGTATTAAGTGAATAATTCGATATCGTGAATAAAGTCTTGATATCGTGAATAGTAACTCAAACACTAAAAGATAGAAATTTCACAAAAATATCATCATGCTTAAATGAATAGTACTCGTGAATAAGAACTCATGAATAAGAAACTTCGTGAATAAGTAACCTCGATACATGAAAAAGTTTCAAATTTGATAAAAATTTCCAACCAATATTTTGTCATAATGATATTGAAGAAATAATATCATTTGAGAAGAAAATAACATCCCTTACCTCAGAAAAAATAGTACTTACGATTGGAATCTTTGGATATAGTCTTTGAAAGAACTTGCACCGTATAGCAATACTCAAAGTACTAAAATACTCACAAAATACGCTCGATATTATAGAGAGAAAAATTCAATTTTTGGTGTGATTTTCAATTCTAACCTAAGCACCCTATTTATAGAAAAATGCTTAGAACACCAAAGTAGAAAATTTAATAAAATATTAATATATATTATAAATTTCCTTAGCCCAACTTTGAAGATCTGAATTCAGATCATTTATAACACATGTGAGCCCACTAATTGCACAAAAAACGTTTTTCTCAAAATAATTAACTAAAACTCCCAAAAATCAATTATTTCGGAACTTCGGAACTTCAATAATTCATAATAAATAGCCTTTTATCAGAAAATTCGAATCTAGCGACTTTTTATAGGAAATTTAATTCTCTACAACTTTGCAGAAGAAAGTTTTTCCAAATTCCAAACTGAAATTGACCGAAATTCATAAACAGGCGATTTTACAAGCTATAATCAACATGGTTATAATTATTGTTTATATAAATTCTGAAATGATTATATATTTCTTTGAGATATGAATATCTTTGGCCCATAGTACAAAGATGACTTATTGATGAATATCTTTGGCCCGTAGTGCAAAAATGAATTATTGATGAATATCTTTGGCATGTAGTGCAAAGATGGTCCGTTGATGAATATCGTTGGCCGTAGTGCAAAGATGAATTTATTATTATGATTATGAACAGGAACTGTGATTTGGTATAACCATGATCTTTGATGTTTCAGGTAAAGACAGGTGATGAAAATTATCTTTGTCCTGGATGAGAAGAGGAATTTAGAACCACAATTATGATTATGAGTAATTCATATGAATGTGGACAGGAATTATTGATTGATGTTACAGGGATAAAACATTGTTGGTGGACTTTTAACATGGAGAAGATAATAGACTTTATGGTCTATTTGACTCTTCTAATGGATTGCTCATTCCGCTGCAACTATGGTTGAAAAGTTTATCATCTACCATATGTTCTAAATCTCTGATTTATTACTATTGAAGGCTATTGATAATTTATTTATCTTTAGTCATGATATTCTTTATTGAAGTAGTTAAGGCTTTCACCCTTTTTTTTCACAATTCCTTTCGTGTAATAAAAGTGTAAATTTGGGTCGACGGGGGTAATAACAGAGGAATAGAATTCATATCATCATTTAGTAGTTATATTTGTTGAATCAAATAGGGTGAAGCGAACCCAACATTGGAAGGGTGTTTTGCCACTATCATACAACATGTCTAATGACATACAACCTCGTGTCATCATAAGACAAGGTTATGCTCATCCACTTGCTGAGTATATTTATAAGCACTACCTATATAATCTTGGTGTTTGTTTGGAGTATAATACCCAATTAGAGACAGTGGAGATAATAATATGTCAGGAGAAGACTCACCATTGGGAAAAATATGATAGTAATCTTCTCGTTTTTCTTTGGGGTCTATTAGGTCAACCAAGGATAATTCTGTGGCCATATGATATCTATCATAACCTAGACGCATGGCTTCCCATGTACGAAGGTTTCCTTGAACATTTCCCAAAGATTCTAATTTCTAAAACAGTTTTCGACTATACCTTTATGTAAGGTGTCATTATGAGGTGATGTCCACGGTTGGGACATGAGTCACAGTTGGTATATATTTGTATTTAAACTCACAGTTTAAGTGTTGTCGTATCTTGCACGACAATTGTATTAATAAAGTTGTAGTTGTTTTCTATACCATGTATTTGGCGACTCAGAATGGATTGGATGGAATGGACCTATTTTGGGGTCGTCACAATGACCTTCGTGCGTAGGACATGCTCCTTCCTATCCAAAATCTTGATAGGTACTTCTTCATACGTTAAGTCTTCGGCTATCTCGTCCGGTTCTAACTCAATAACATGGTTCGAGTCGTCCACATATTTACGTAACATCGATACGTGAAAAACGTTATGAACACGCATCATACTTGGCGGTAAAACGAGTCTATAGGCCACAGTTCCTATTCGATCTAGGATTTCAAATGGACTAATAAATCGAAGGTTTGAGCTTTCTCACTTCGCCAATTCTCGCTTTTGGAATAACAACTTTGTACCTCCTTCTTCATATTCATCGACTCACCGATGTGTAGCTTGAACGTTTTTAACTTTATCGATTAAAGTCGGTTCTACTTGTATATCATCACGTGAGTCCCTAGAGTCTTTAACTCTATATCTATCATTTGTAAGTTATATGAAATGGGTCTTTGACAATATCGCATTCGTACTCGTATACGATCTTTTACTCAACACGTCAGCTACCACGTTCGCTTTTCCAGGATGGTATGGTCAGAACATGTGCCGAAATGAGTCTCCTATTGAGTTCTTCGAAGCTCTTCCCACATTCCTTGCTCCATTCGAATTTTGTATCTCTACGAGTCAGCTGCGTTAATTGAGTAGCGATTCTAGAAAATCTTTTCACAAAATCTTCGATAATAACCAGCTAAGCATAGAAAGCTATGTATTTCGATTATTGACTTAGGTTGCTCTCAACTGTGACTCATATCCCAATCTTGGATAGCACATCACAATGACACCTATCGGTTTACTATCGCATACGAATATGGCGTCCCTACGAGAGTCGGCGGTTTGCAGCATTCCACAAAGGAAGTCACCAGATAAAGGCTCGGGTACCAAATTCTATAGTTGAATTTTTAACTCACGAAGTTTAATAGAGCCACGAGATTTTAGAAATGGGTTTTGTCACATCGGTTCAAAGTCGATACAAAATTCAATATCACACTTTGGGAGTAAGCCAAGAAATTCTTCAGGAAATACATCAGAAAATTTACTAACAATAGAAATATCATTCAAATCTGACGTATTTTTGTTTAAGTCCAAAACATGGGATAAGAGAACTTGACATCCGTTTTTCAATAAACGAATGACTTTATGGCTTGATATGAAAGTGTTTGACTTCAATGGTTTGGTTGCTTGAATTCGAATAACAGGTTGCTTAGGAATATGAAAACTAACAACCTTACGAAAGCAATCAATTTTGGCATGATGAGTAGTTAATCAATGAATCTCCAAAATCACATCAAAAACAAGTATCTTTAAAGAAATAGGGTCAACAGGTAATGTGATGATGCCAACTTGGATCAATCAAGATTTATAAACAGTGGATGTAACGAAAGTTTCTCATAACGGAGTTTCAACAGATAAGTCAAAGTCTAATTTTCTCCGGAGTCAAGTTTAAACGTTGAGTATAAGTAGGAGAGATAAATGAATGGGTAGAACCCAGATTCTATATAAGGTATAAACTTCGTAAAATTTATAATTAACTAACCCGATGCTAACTTCGTTTGGTTTCCTCGCATTCGACCGATCACGAAAAACGCCTTCCAGAACCGCCGACTTTGACTTTTACTCGAACGACCTTTTTAAGTCACCATCCTCATTGGATCTGGGTTTATTCGCATAGTAAAATCTCGAAAGCGATATGACCTTCTTTTCCACAATTATAACATACCTTGGAAGGTTGTGAACAGTTTGGACTTATGTGTCCCTCTTCTCCGCATCTGTAGCATCTAACTGGCGGCTTTTCTCCTCCTCTAAAATTCGTTGATGGTGTTGGTGCCGACGTCTTCCCGTCATTGTTAAATCTTCTCTTCTTGAAATTTCTACTTGAGTTATTTCTTCTATTACCTTGGCCATGATTACCAATCAAGTGGTTACCATTTCGGCATGATAATTTCCTCCACGATGGTTATCATTGTTAGATGATGAATGCCACCCAGATCTGATTATCATTGAGTTGTTGGTCATTATTCTTTAGTTGAGCCGACTCATTATCGCGCTCCAATAACTGAGCCGTATTCACAACATCTGAATATAAACAAAGTTTGTGAGAAATGAGGTATTGACGTATTTTGGGTTTTAAACCTCGCAGAAACATTCAGCGTCATTCTCTCCTCATTATCAACCAAATGGGATGCAAATCGGACAACTCTCGGCAACTTAGCTTCAGTCTTTGCGACACGTTCATATTGATTTGCTCCGACTTGATGAACTCTACCTCCTTCATGTGACGAATACTTTCGGAAAGTACTTGTCGTTGAACAATTCTTGAACTTCTCCCAAGACATCTTCACGTGATGAGTCGAAAGTACGCTTTACGGATTCCCACCAATAATCTGCCTCTCTTCGCAACATGAAAGTGGCGAAAGGAACCTTTTGCTACTCTGAGCATCCCAAGACATCAAATATCTTAGTGATCTGCTTTATCCACGTCTCTGCCGTAAGTGGTTCTAGCTTTCCCAAAAACTCCGGCGGTCCTAATTCCTTGAACTGCTTAGCGGTGACCATTCGTGAGTTGCCAGTGTTTCCACCTGTATTTTGAACAGTAGTCTCTCTCGTTTGGTTTTGCATGAATTCTAGAAAGTTCCTAAACATACCATCGTTCGTCATCTGCTCAGTGATGTTGTTCACAGGAGGAACATTGTCAGCCTGTTTTACGTTGTCCTCATTGGTGAGCAAAGGTGTCTCCATGGTCTCATTTACTCCATTGTTAACATTCTCAGTCGACATTCTCAAATACTGTCATAAAACAAGGGTTAATTTAATAAATTAACAAATCACATATTACCCCTATATTATGACCGACCAACAAATAAGCTTAGGTAGGACACACTAGCGAAGGATTTACTCGTCTCTCCCCTCCTAGTTCTATTCAACGATCTCCGCCAGGAGATCATATCCCTAAGCTCGATACCAACCATGGCGCCCCAAAAATAGGTATACATCACCCATTCTCGAAATCGCCAAATACATGGTACGTAAAACAACTACAACTACATTAATACAATTGTCGTGCAAAATACGACAACACATAAACTATGAGTTTAAATACAAATATTGTCTTCAGATAATATCCACACTCAAATAAGTCCTCATTACAATTATTGATACACTATTTTTTACAAAATAGTGAGGACTACTAAAACAATCGCTCTTGAACCATTACTCCACACCCCGCATCAGTAAGACCTCAAATTTTTTTTTAAATAAAAGGAATTTCCTTTATTTATTATCTTGAAATAGTAAGGGTTGATTTGATTAATGTGGATAGTTAAGGGTTAAATACGCAAATATTTCAAAATAAGCAAGTGGTTATAAAATATTCATTTTGTCTTAATATTCGTTTGGTCGTGGAATATTCAGTGCGCTTCGGAGAATATTCGTTTGGTCGTGGAATATTCAGATCGCTGTGAATATTCGTGCACGACAGCCACGACCAACCATGTGTGGGCCCCATAACGAAAGCGATTGGATGAGGAAAAACGACAAAGTTTGGGTGGTTATAAATAACTACGTAGTTAGTTGTTACCGTTAAGATCATTGGAATACCCGGTGTTAAAATACGATGAATACGCGTGGTTGCACAAAGAAAGACACCAGATTGCATACAATGATTGTTGAATTATTGATCCTTACGTAAGATGGCACTACTCAATAATTTTCACAAGATTATCGCTTCAATATTTTATTTTATTGATTCAATAATTGTCTGCGTTGATATTTTATATTATTGTTGTTCAATAATTGTCACCGCACGACGATATTTCCCATTATCGGATCAATAATTCATATTATTTGAATAATATTATTAGATAACATTATTGGCAATGTCTAGAAAGTTCGTCTAAGGAGAGAGGTTTGGTCACCTAATTGCTACGCCAAGATGAGAGAGATCCTTATTGAAAGCCCTCTTCTGAGAACTCTTTGGTCATTATAATTGTGATTCTCGTAATATTATTTGTGAATTATTAATTATTGATTCATATGATAAAGAAATATTTATTTTATGTGGATATAAATGATGGATTTATTTATGTGGTTATAAATGAAGAAATTATGTTGAGGTGTTTTATCGAAGATTTTATCGGATTGGAGGTATTAAAAATAAATCGTGGGTTTTGAGATATATTATGGGGTTATAATTTTTAATCCCGACCGCTGGATTGTGGTAATTTTGGGGTATGTTATACATACATAAGTTGAGTATATGTCCACAAATTTTGAACCGTTAAAATTCACGAATGATTTGTTATGAATTTTAAGAGGTGTCTCGATTCTAAATCGTGGTTATAATTGATTTTGGTGGAAAATTCTAGAATTGAGTGGGCCCCACTGTGGTTGGTGAAGAAATGTGCTGAATTTTATTTCAAATGTGGTGGGTGGCAATAGTAGCGAGTAAAGCCATCGTAGTTGTGTCAAGTCCAGCTTGCCGCTTGCTAACATTTTCCTATAAATAGAGGGCTAAGTTAGAATTGAAAATCACACCGTAAACAAAGTTTTCTCTTTCTCTCTATATTATTGAGCGATTTTGTGAGTATTTAGATACTTTGAGAGTTCTTTGTTCAAGACAAGTTTCATTCAAAGATCACTTCCGACCTTTCCTTCCGAAGCATCGATTCTTTGAGGTAAGGATGTTATTTTCTTCTCAAATGATATTAATTCTTCAATATCATTATCTTTGAAATATTGGTTGGTATTTTTTATCAAATTTGGAACTTTTTCATATCGGGTTTACTATTCATGAGTTACTATTCACGAGTTACTATTCATGAGTTACTATTCACAAAGTTCTTATTCACGAGTACTATTCATGAAGCGTGAAGATGTTTTTTTTGTGGAATTTCTATCTTTGGGTGTCGAGTTACTTTCACGATACTCAAGACTATTCACGATATCTGACACTATTCAATAGAAAAATAAAAATTTTCTTTTCGCTCTAAAATATCTATTCGGATACTAGCTTTGATTGTATCCATGTTTTGATCATTCTTGAATTTTACACCACTATGATTATTTTTGAGGTATTATCGGACATGGATAAAACCAAGTATGAATCCTTAATCCTTAATCCTTGTCATTTTGTTTCACCGGATTCGTTTCTTTAAAAATATTTTTCATCATCCTCGCCTTAAATGATGATATTATTGAATATCTTTGGCTTCAGTAGTGCAAAAGATGAATGATTTCGATGAATATCTTTGGCCTTTAGTGTGCAAAGATGAGCAGTGTTGAGATGAACACGACCGATTGATGAATATCTTTGGCTCAGAGTGCAAAGATGAATATTTGATTTGAGATGAATATTGATTGATGTTACAGGATAAAATATTGATGATGGATCGTTAAATTCATAGATTATAGTAGATTTCATTCTCTACGTAACTCTTCTATGAATTATTATTTCATTGCGAATATTGATCCGAAAATTGTTGTCATCAGATTCTATCGATTTTTCCTCATTGGAGACTAACGATAATTTGTTGTATATTATCTTAGTCATAACATTCTTTACCGGGCTAGTTGAGCTCACCCTTTTCCTTGTTGTTCCATTTTTCTTCTCGGGAGGCGAGAATGTAATGAGTACTTAGTGGGGTATGGAATGAAGGTTCTAGAGAGAGTTGTTTAGTAGTCCTCACCATTATTGTAAAATAATGTATCAATAAATGTGATGAGGATTTATTTGAGTATAAATATTGTCTGAAGATAATATTTGTATTTAAACTCACGCTTTTATTGTTGTGATAATAAAGTTGTAGTTGTTTTTCTGCACTACGATTTGGCGACTTCGAAATGGGTTGGGTGGAATGGACCTATTTTGGGGTCGCCACAATCACGGTTGGTATCGTAGCTTAGGATATGATCTCCATTTTGAGATCGGGGAATAGAACTAGGAGGGAGAGACGAGTAAATCCTTTGCTAGTGTGTCCTACCTAAGCTTATTTGTTAGTTGGTCAAGATATAGGGATATTATGTGATTGATTTCCTTAATTAACCCTTGTTTTATGACAAAGAATTGAGAATGTCGATCGAGAATATTAATAGTGGTGTAAATGAGACCGTGGAGATGCTTGTAGACTTAACAACGAGGAGAACGTGCAACAGTCGGCAATGTGTACCTCCGTGAATAACACCAAGAAGCGGATGATGAACGAGGGGATGTTTAGAAGCTTTTTGCGCTTCATGCAAAATCGCATTTAGGAGACTCGTGTTCAAAATACGAGGAGGAGATGATAGCAATTACCGGGTGGTCACAACCCAAGCGCTTCGAAGAGTTGGGACCACCGAATGCAGGAAAGCCGGATCCGATCATGGCGGAAACATGGGTCAAGCAAATTACCAAGATATTCGATGTCTTGGGATGCACGAAGGAACAGAAAGTTCCATTCGCTACTTTTATGTTCCGGCATGCGGCGATTCATCGGTGGGAATCATGAAGCGTACCATCCAAATGCGCGCACTCAAAGATGTCGTGGGAGACGTTTGAAGCAGATTCAATGACAAGTACTTCCACGAAAGTATTCGTCGTATACGAAGGAAGTGGAGTTTATTAGACCGGAGCGTAATAATACGACCAGATCCCAAAGACGAGGCGAAGTTCATGAGAGTTATCCAGTTTCAGCACCTCATTTGGTGGAGAATGAGGAACGTATGACGCCGGATGTTTCGAGAGGTTTGAAACCCAAGATACGTCGAGATCTCATTTCTCATAAACTTTCTCTTTATTCGGATGTTGTAAATGTGGCTCAATTATTAGAGCGAGATAACGAAAGTACGCTCAACCGAGGACCATAACCAGGATCATACCAAAGATAGCGATCCATCGTAATAACGATAACCAAAGGAGAGAAAGAAGAATACGGACAAAGGCGATAACCACTCGGTGGTAATCGTGGCCATGAAAATAGAAGAAGCGAGTTGGGAGGAGATTTTAAAAGAGGAGATTCAACAACGACCATGTGAAGACGCTCGGCCAAAGGCGAATCGGTTCCAAGTTCGGAGGAGAGAAGACCATCGGTCATACATGTTACAAATGCGGAAAGAGGGACATATCACCCCAAACCGCCTTGGCACAACAGCTTAAGGTATGCTATAATTGTGGAAAGAAGGACATATCGCTTCAAAGATTGCACGATATCGAAACCTAGTGCAAATGGGGCGGTGACTCAAAAGGATGTCCCGGAAAAGTCAAAGTCAACGATTCTCGGAAGAAGCGTTGTCGTGGCCAGGTCAAAATCGAGGAACCCGAACGGTTAAGCACGGGTTAGTTAATTATAAATTCTTGCGATGTTTATACCTTACTAGATACTCGGCTTCTACCCATTCTTTTATCTCTCTTGCTTGTGCTCAACGTTTGAACTCGACTACGGAGAAATTAGACTTTGACCTTATTTATGGAGACTCAGTTAGAGAAACTTTCATTACATCCGTTGTTTAAAAAATCTTGTTTGATTCAAGTTGGCACCATTACCTTACCGCCGACCTTATCTCTTTAAAGATACTTGCTTTTGGGATTGATTGGTTAACTACTCATCATGCCAAAATTGATTGCTTTTGTAAGGTTGTTAGTTTTCATATTCCTAAGCAACTCGTTATTCAACTCAAGCGATCAAACCATTGTAGTCAAACATTTTCATATCGAGCCATGAAGTCATTCGTTTATTACGGATGTCAAGTTTTCTTAGTCCATGTTATGGATTTGAATAAAGACACGCCGATTTGAATAATATTCTTGTTGTTGTTGATTTTTCCCGACGATTTCAAGAAGAATTTATTGGCTTACTCCCAAAGATCGATATTAAATTTTGTATCGACTTTGAACCCTGCAGACAAAACTCATTTCTAAAATCTCATATCGAATGGCTCTATTGAACTTCGTGAGTTAAAAATTCAACTATAAATTTGGTACCGAGCCTTTATCTTGTGACTTCCTTTGTGGAATTCACCTAAGCGAGACTCTCCGTAGGGACGCCATATTCGATGCGATAAGTAAATCGATAGGTGTCATTGTGACGTGCTATCCAAGATTGGGATATGAGTCACAGTTGAGAGCAACCTAAGTCAGTAATCGAAATACGTAGCTTTCTAGGCTTAGTTGGTTATTATCGGAGATTCGTGGAAGGATTTTCTTGAATCGCTATTCCGTTAACTTAGCTGACTCGAAAAGATACAAAATTCGTATGGAGCGAGGAATGCGAGAAGATTTTCCAAGAGCTCAAGAGGCGACTCATTTCGGCACATATTCTAACCATGCCATCCTGGAAAAGCGAACGTGGTAGCTGACGTGTTGAGTAGAAGATCGATATAAGAATCAAGTACGATATTGTCAAAGACTAATTTCGTATAATTTACAAATAATAGAGATGGAGATGAAAACTCTAGGTACCCACGTGATGATATACGAGTATAATCGACTTTAATCGGTAAAGTTAAAGCTGCTCAAGCTACACACCGGAGCTGATGAATTTGAAGAAGGAGGTGCAAGAGGTTGTTATTTTAAAAGCGAGAATCGGTGAGGTGAGGAAAGCTCAAACCTTCGATTTATTAATCCATTTGAAATTCTCGATCGAATAGGACTCGTGGCTATGTACTCGCTTTTACCGCCAAGTATGACGCGTGTTCATAACGCTTTTCACGTATCGATGTTACGTAAATATGTGGACGACCAAAACACGCCATTGAGTTAGAACCGATTTGAGATAATAAAGACTTAACGTCGAGGAGGAGGTACTGTCAAGATTTTGTAGAGGAAAGAACATGACCTATGTCTCGAGGTTATACCATAAGTTAAAGTTTTGTGGAGAAACCATGCTATTGAGGAAAATGACTGGAGTTGGAAACGAAAATGAAAGCGAGGTATCTTTACCTTTTCAAACACCAGTGTATGTACGTCCAATTTCGAGGACGAAATTTCATAAGGAGGGAGGTTGTAGAGACCCTAATTTTTTTTTAAATAAAAGGAATTTCCTTTATTTATTATCTTGAAATAGTAAGGGTTGATTTGATTAATGTGGATAGTTAAGGGTTAAATACGCAAATATTTCAAAATAAGCAAAGTGGTTATAAAATATTCATTTTTGTCGGGAATATTCGTTTGGTCGTGGAATATTCGTGATTTGTCGGAATATTCGTTTGGTCGTGGAATATTCGCATCGCTTGGGAATATTAAATGCACGACACAGTAGCGCTACCATGTGTGGGCCCCATAACTTGAGCGATTGGATGAGGAAAACGACAAAGTTTGGGTGGTTATAAATAACGGCGTAGTTATTCTGAATTAAAGGCATTGGAATACCCGTTGGTTAAAATACAATGTCTGGCGTGGTTGCACGAGAAGAGCACTGCGGTATTGCATGATTGTTGAATTATTGATCCTTACGTAAGATGGCACTACTCAATAATTTTCACAAGAGTTACTTTATTCAATATTTTATTTTATTGATTCAATAATTGCTGCGTTGATATTTTATATTATCATTGTTCAATAATTGTCACTTTTAAGATTTCCCATTATCGGATCAATAATTCATATTATTTGAATAATATTATTAGATAACATTATTGGCAATGTCTAGAAAGTTCTGCCAAGGAGAGGTTTGGTCACCTAATTGCGCCGCCAGAAGGAGAGATCCTTATTGGAAAGCCCCTCTTCCCGGTAACTGCCACTGTTGTCATAATTGTGATTCTCGTAATATTATTTGTGAATTATTAATTATTGATTCATATGATAAAGAAATATTTATTTTATGTGGATATAAATGATGGATTTATTTATGTGGTTATAAATGAAGAAATTATGTTGAGGTGTTTTATCAAGATTTTATCTGGATTGGAGGTATTAAAAATTAAATCGTGGGTTTTGAGATATATTAAGGGGTTATAATTTTTAATCCGACCGTTGGATTGTGGTAATTTTTGGGTATGTTATACATACATAAGTTGAGTATATGTCCACAAATTTTGAACCGTTAAAATTCACGAATGATTTGTTATGAATTTTAAGAGGTGTCTGATTCTAAATCGGGGTTATAATTGATTTTGGTGGAAAATTCTAGAATTGAGTGGGCCCCACTTGTGGTTGGTGAAGAAATGTGCTGAATTTTATTTCAAATGTGGTGGGTGGCAATAGTAGCGTGTAAAAGCCATCGTAGTGGCAGGTCAAGTCTCGCTTGAACGGCTAACATTTTCCTATAAATAGAGGCTAAGTTAGAATTGAAAATCACACCGAAAACAAAGTTTTCTCTCTTTCTCTCTATATTATTGAGCGTATTTTGTGAGTATTTAGATACTTTGAGAGTTCTTTGTCAAGATAAGTTTCATTCAAACATCACTTCCGACCTTTCCTTCCGGGCATCTTGATTCTTTGAGTAAGGGATGTTATTTTCTTCTCAAATGATATTAATTCTTCAATATCATTATCTTTGAAATATTGGTTGGTATTTTTATCAAATTTGGAACTTTTTCATGTCGGGTTACTATTCATGAGTTCTTATTCACGAGTTACTATTCATGAGTTACTATTCACGAAGTTACTATTCACGAGTACTATTCATGAAGCGTGAAGATGTTTTTTTGTGGAATTTCTATCTTTGGGTTGAGAATTTACTATTCACGATACTGACCACTATTCACGATATCTGACACTTATTCACCTAAAAATAAAAATTTTTCTTTTAAATCTAAAATATCTATTCGGATACTAGCTTTGATTGTATCCATGTTTTGATCATTCTTGAATTTTACACCACTATGATTATTTTTGAGGTATTATTGGACATGGATAAAACCAAGTATGAATCCTTAATCCTTAATCCTTGTCATTTTGTTTCACCGGATTCGTTCTTTAAAATATTTTTTCATCATCCTCGGTCTTAAATGATGATATTATTGAATATCTTTGGCTGTAGTGCAAAGATGAATGATTTCGATGAATATCTTTGGCCTTTAGTGCAAAGATGATGAACAGTGTTGAGATGAACATGACCGATCGATTGATGAATATCTTTGGCACAGTAAGTGCAAAGATGAATATTTGATTTGAGATGAATATTGATTGATGTTACAGGGATAAAATATTGATGATGGATCGTTAAATTCATAGATTATAGTAGATTTCATTCTCTACGTAACTCTTCTATGAATTATTATTTCACCGCTAATATTGATCCGAAAATTGTTGTCTATTGTATTCTATCGATTTTTCCTGTTGGAGACTAACGATAATTTGTTGTATATTATCTTAGTCATAACATTCTTTACCGGGCTAGTTGAGCTCACCCTTTTCCTTGTTGTTCCATTTTTCTTCTCGTGAGGCGAGAATGTAGCGAGTACTTAGTTTAGTATATGGAATGAAGGTTCTAGAGAGAGTTGTTTAGTAGTCCTCACCATTATTGTAAAATAATGTATCAATAAATGTGATGAGGATTTATTTGAGTATAAATATTGTCTAGAAGATAATATTTGTATTTAAACTCACGCTTTATTGTTGTGATAATAAAGTTGTAGTTGTTTACATACCATGTATTTGGCGACTCGAAATGGGTTGGGTGGAATGGACCTATTTTGGGGTCGCCACAATCGACTAGTTCATTATATTCTCGCGTCTCTGAATAGAAAAATGGAACAAAAAGGAAAAGGTGACCTCAACTAGCCCAAAGAAAGAATATTATGACAAAGATAATGTACAACATATTATCCTTAGTCTTCAACAGAGAAAAAATCGATAGAATACAATAGACAACAAGTTTTAGATCAACAATCGCAATGAAAACAACAATTCATTAGAAGAGTTAAGTAGAGAATGCAATCTACTATCTTCTATATATGAATTTAAAAGTCCATCATCGATATTTTAACCCCCAGAACATCAATCAATATACATCTTGAATCAAATAGTCATCTTTTACACTACAGAGCAAAGATATTCATCATTGGTCATGTTCATCTCAACACTGCTCATCTTTGCACTTACTAGCCAAAGATATTCGTCGATTAATCATGTTCATTTAAACACATGTTCATCTTTACACTACGAGCCAAAGATATTCATTATAAAATCATTCATCTTTTTTACTACGAGCCAAAGATATTCGATTATATCATCATTTAGGACCCAGGATGATGAAAAATATTTTAAAGAAAACGAATCCAGTGAAACAAAAGAACAAATATTAAGGATTCGTACTTTAAACAATCCAAGTTCAAAAATACTTCATAAATAACCAGAGTGAAGTAAAATTCAAGAATGAAGACCAAAACATAGATCCAATCAAAGATATGAATCATAACAGACAATTTTAGACACAGAAAAGAAAATTTAATTTTTACGTGAATAATGTAATAATTCGTGAATGAATAGTCATGATATCGTGAATAGTCTTGTATCGTGAGTAGTAACTCAAACACTAAAAGATAGAAATTTCACAAAAAAATATCATCATGCTTCGTGAATAAGACTCGTGAATAAGAACTCATGAATAGTAACTCATGAATAAGAACTCATGAATAAGAAACCCAAACATGAAAAAGTTTCAAATTTGATAAAAATTTCCAACCAATATTTGGCATAATGATATTGAAGAAATAATATCATTTGAGAAGAAAATAACATCCTTACTTCGAAAGAATAAGTATTTCCGACCGAATCTTTGGATATAGTCTTTGAAAGAACTTGCAGACCGTATAGCAATACTCAAAGTACTAAAATACTCACAAAATAAGCTCGATATTATAGAGAGAAAAGAGAGAAAACTTCAGTTTCTGGTGTGATTTTCAATTCTAACCTAAAGCACCTTATTTATGAAAAATGCTAGAACACCAAAAGCGAAAATTTAATAAAATATTAATATATATTATAAATTTCCTTAGCCCAACTTTGAAGATCTGAATTCAGATCATTTATAACACATGTGACCCCACTAATTGCACAAAAAGCGTTTTTCTCAAAATAATTAACTAAAACTCCCAAAAATCAATTATTTCGGAACTTCGGAAGTTCAATAATTCATAATAAATAGCCCCTTTATCAGAAAATTCGAATCTCGGGTATTTTTATAGGAAATTCAATTCTCTACAACTTTACAGAAGGAAGATTTTCCAAATTCCAAACAAAAATTGACCGAAATTCATAAACGGAAGATTTTACAGGCTATAATCAAATTTCAGTCAAGAAATGGGTCCACCAACATGTTTAACATGTTTTTAGTATTTATTGCAACAAAAATACTCCTCCTCCTCATTTACTCATATATCCCACATTCATTGTAAAAATATCATCATTATTATATTATTAAAATATAATAATAAATTATTTTATCAAAAAAGATAAAATATCATTTTTAACAATTGTCACTTTAAAAATTTTCTCCATCTATATCCACATAAAATCAATATTTTCCTCATCATATAAATCAATAATTAATTATTCACAAATAATATTATAGAATCACAAGATCTTGGCGATCGTGTGTAGTTTCCGGAAAGAGGGGCTTTCGAATAAAGATTTCTCCTTACTGGTGCGCAATTAGGTGACCTAACCTCTCCTTAGACAGAACTTTCTAGACATTGCCAATAATGTTATCTAATAATATTATTCAGATAATATGAATTATTGCTCCTATAATGGAAAATACTGTGTAGTGATAATTATTGAAACAACGATAATATAAAATATCAACGCAACAATTATTGAATCAATAAAATAAAATCTTGAGCGATAATTATCAGAATAATTATTGAGTAGTGCCTTTCACGTAAGAATCAATAATTGGTGCAATCTACAAATACTTCTGCAGTGCAACAACGCGTATTCTTGTGTTTTAACCATCGCGTATTCAACAAAGTATTAATGGTAACAATCGCTACCAGTTATTTATAAACAATTTATACTTGCTGCTTTTCTTCATCCAATCGCTTTCCAGTTATGGGCCCACACAAGGTCATACACCGTCGCATTTAATATTCCCGACGGTAAGAATATTCCACGACCAAACGAATATTCCCTAATAACAATGAATATTTTATAACCACTTGCTTATTTAAAATATTTGCGCATTTTACCCATAACTAACCACATTAATCAAATCAACCCTTACTATTTCAAAATGATAAATAGAGGAAATTAAATTTCATTTATTAATAATTTGGGATCTTACAAAATTAATTTCATTTTTGGCTCAAAACTTTCCCCTCAAAAGTGGGAGGATTTAGAAGAATGGAAAAGGATGGCAAAATGAAATATTTTACATTACCAAAAATAAATAATGTGACAATCTTGTCCCTAATTATTATAACTCCCAATTTTTAAAAATACAATTTTTTCCTTTTCCCAAACACACCCCCCCGACCTGTAACACCCCTTTCCCAAAAGGAAAAAGGGACGTCACGCACAAACATAATAAATACAAACCTTTAATAAACCTCAAAATATCTCCAATAAAATTTAATACCAAAAGTCACATACTCTAATTTAAATTGAAGGAACTCCACACTTACATAATTTCTACTAATAAGAAATAAATGCCAAAATGACCCAAACATCCATAGACAAATATTAAGAACGCCAAGTCTAATAATAATTCTCAAAAACTAATCTATTCATTTGGATCAAAGGTAGCTCTCATCCCACATATCCTGATCACCCCTGATTACCTGCCGGAAAAAGAACACAGCGTGAGCCAATTGCCCAGTATGGATATGAAGATGAATAAATATATCACAATATGTAATGAATCTAAAAGAGTTGAATGAATGAACACATGTGAATTACAAACGAATTACGAATAGATCAGAATTTGTGAGTCAATTTACACTTGTCAATCGAATAATTATAGCCAATGAATCCCAAACAAATAAGGTTTGAATCAAATGGTTATACTCAGAACAATTTCATCTTGAGCTCAAATACAAATAACTAAAGGCTAACAAAATACATCGGTACCATGATGTATACAAATCAAATCGGATAAGTACGCATACGACACATACGTCACTAATCCGCCAAACAAATCGAATCAAATCAAATCTTTGGGTCGTCCCATAGATATCTGAACAAATATATTAAATGGCCAAAGCTCATACCCGAAAGCATATGAAAGGATACTGAGTGGATCGATCACACGCACAAGGTGTCATGCCCACTTTCGTGTCGAGAGGACATGCACTGTGGTACCCCAATCGGTGGTTAACTCAAGTATACCTTAAGGATCAAACTCTGAAATGTAAGCCAACAGGGTTCAAATCACAAGGCTTACATGACCATATTCAAATGAAATCGAATTATCAAATACAAAACATTATTGATTATCACAATATATTAATGATCAAAATGACTCTGAATGAATGAGCGGAAATATACGAACAATGGTACAAACGAATAAAGTCTCCAAAACATACTGGCGTGATTAACTAGTTCAAGGAGTACAAATACAATTTTAATGTATATGCAAAACAAAATTGTCACAATAAATTGGACAATAAGGAATAATCCTAAAGCAATACCAATTTTTAAACGAAAACAAAATGAGCGAATTATATTCAAAAGAGTCTCATTGAAAAAGTACTAATTAGTACCTTAATATAATACCAAAATAATTAATAGAATCCAAATATCACCCGCTAAACTCCCTCAATCCGATCTAATTATCAAAATAAAATATAATACACATAGTTAAATTATGAACTCATACAAATTATATTTTCATAAATTCAATAATTTTAATATACTATATTTAGTTTGTACTCAAAAGATACATTTTAATTGTAATAACAATATTATAATATTATTTATCACTTTCCCTTTATTAAATTTTTGTAAATCATTAAATATATATTTAAAAACGAAACTGTAGTATAAATATATATATATATATATATATATATATATATATATAACTAACGAAAATGTAATATTATATATATATAACTAACATCTAAACTAAAACGTAATATTATATATATATATATATAGCTAACATGCAGATATATATATATATATATATATATATATATATATATATATATATATATATATATATATATAAGTATGAAATCACATGTTTACAATATATGTATATATATATATATATATATATAAATATATATATATCAAATCTAATTGCACTGTGTAACATACATATTCACACACATCTATGCTCAGACTCTCATCAGTTATTTAACGTCCAATCAAAGTAATATATTTCTGGGGAATAAATAAATCATATTAATAGTACTATCACATATAGTAAAAAAATTTACTTGCCTTAAATTTATACCCACAACCCAATAAAAAGAATAAAGGACTTGTTTTAGTTCCTTCCCTTTTGATCTCCCTGCCGCCGCCTCCTTTTCTTTTAATGTTATACCCACGATGTATTTCATCAGACTTAATAAGGTATAGCTAGGTTTTAATGATTTAATTATTAATTAACATATTTTATTAATCTTTTTAATTTTATTAAGATTTAAAATGACACAAATATAAATTAGACCCAATTACTTTTAATGGCCCAAATAAATTGACTACTGTTTGACCCAAATATAAGAAAAGTCCAATTAAATATTTTAAAGCTTACTTGAATATTTTATTATTTTTTTTATTGGGTATTACATCACCTTTTCCTTAAAAAGGGTTCCGTCCCCGGAATCAAAAGAATAGAACGTATCTAATTTTCAAAAAGATGCGGATATTCCGCTCGAATAGACTCTTCCATCTCCCAAGTAGCTTCCCGCTCCGAATGATTTTTCCACAAGACTTTAACAAAAGGAATTGTCTTCCTTCTCATAATCCGTTCTTGACGATCTATAATCGCCTCGGCTTCTTTCTCACAAGTAAGATTTTCTTAAATCTTATGCAACGGGTATTGCACAACATGAAGCGGGTGATAGTTATATTGTAAGACCCCAAATTTTATGAAATAAAAGTATTCAATTTTTTTTATAATTACAATTCAGTAAATGATTAAATTGATAAAATTTTAAAGTTAAGGGTGAGATATGAATTTTTTTTTCAAAATACGCAAGTGGTTATAAAATATTCAATTATCGGGGAATATTCGTTTAGTCGTGGAATATTTTTTCTGACGGAGAATATTCGTACGACGGCGCAGCCATTTGTGGGCCCCATAACGAATAACTGTCGGATGAAGAAAACGACAAAAATTGAGTTTTATAAATAATTGGCGTAGTTATTCACAGTTAACAATCGTTGGAATACCCGGTTGTTAAAATACGATGTCTGGCGTGGATGCACGATATTTTTGAATTATTGATTCTTACGTAAGAAGACACTACTCAATAATTGTTACGATAATTCTTGCTCAATATTTTATTTTATTGATTCAATAATTCTTTTATTGATATTTTATATTATTGTTGTTTGATAATTATCAACTTTGATAAAGATATCTATTATCGGATCGATAATTCATATTATTTGAATAATATTATTAGATAACATTATTGGCAATGTCTAGAAAGTTACATCAATGAGAGGTTTGGTCACCTAATTGCGTTAGTAGTAAGAAGAAATTCTTATTGAAAGCCCCTGCTTTCCTGAGCGGCTACTGTCATTATAATTGTGATTCTATAATATTATTTGTGAATAATTAATTATTGATTTATATGATAAGGAAATATTTATTTTATGTGGATATAAATGATGGATTTATTTATTTTTATGTGGATAAAAATGAAGGAATTAATGCTGAGGTGTTTTATCAGTATTTTGTCAGTGTGGAGGTATTAAAAATCACTGGTTTATGGATTTCAGATATTTTTGGTTTGGAATTTGGAAAAACTCAAAGCTACAAAGTTGTAGAGAATTCGATTTCAGTCAGAATGGATATAAAATTCGTATTTTTCTGATAACTAGGCTATTTTCTATGAATTGTTGAAGTTTCGGAAAATAAAATAATTTTTATTAATTTATGGGTGGGACCCACTTGGTTATCAACACATGGGCTGTCAAATTTTGTTCAAAGATGGCTGGTAGCTAAGCTTGGTCAAGAGCATACATAGGAATAAGGAAATAAAATAATAATAATTTATTATTTAGTCTCCTTTGGTGTTCTAGCATTTTTCTATAAATAGGTGCTTATGTTAGAATTGAAAATCACACCAAAAACATAAGTTTTTTCTCTCTATATTATCAAGCATATTTTTGTTAGTATTTAGACATCTTGAGTGTTGCTATATGCCGCAAGTTCGATTCGGCGTTATGTCCGATATTCAAGTTAAATCTCTTTATTTTTGAGGTAAGGATTTTAAGGGTTATTATGTTTTTCATTCGTACTTCTTCCGTCCTTGAAAAATTCGGAAAAATTTGAAATGATATTTTGATGAGTTTTATTGATTGTGTCCAAAAATGGTGATTTTTGGATGTATAGATTAAGTGTTATGAAGTTTACGGGAAAAGACTATTTTAAAAGTAACCGCTTATAACTCCTTGTGGTTAACTCCAAAATTGATGAAATTTTTATTGGGAGTACATCTATATAATATCAGTGTATCGGTGAATTTCGGAATTTTTGGATAAAAGTACAATTTATGATAAATGTCTAAATATTCGACGGTTTTGGTTATATGAAAAATAGTAAATGAATTTTGAAAATTCTGAGAAAAATATATGTTCAATAAGAGACTATATTTTGCTAAATCTCAGAAAAGAAATATTTTTGGAACTGATTTGGTATTTTTCATGAAAATGGACTAGTTATGAGTAAATGAATTAAATATGTTATGTGAAGTAAGAAAATTAGAAAATATAATTTTATGGCTTGAGAATCATACATGAGTTATATGCAGATTTTTGATGAGGATTTTGGTTATTAGTGATGAAATCTTATGAGTTTGGCATTTTAGAATGATTAAATGCATTATTTAGTAAAGTGTAAACAATTAAAATAAATTGTTTATAAATTTAAGAAATATTATTTCAATATCATTATATCGAAATATTGGTATGGATTTTATTGTGGAATTTCTACCTTTTTGTGTCGGGTTTACTATTCACGAGTTACTATTCACGAAGTTACTATTCATAGGTTACTATTCATGAGTTACTATTCATGACAAAATTGGTTTCTTTTTCTAACCAAATTATAGTTGATTTATGAATATTACTCTTGAGATTAAATTTAGATGTTTTGATTATATTGACTTTACTATTATATATAACATTTTTATAACCCTAATGATGATATTTCTCTTTGACTTGAGTGTAAAGATGGGTAGATTTTGGTATGATCATGGTATGTGTTCTCTTTGGCGATGGTCTGAAAGTGAATTGTTGGTTGGTATGATCGCCACCATTGAATTTATAATTGAATATCTTTAGCTTAAGTTCAAAGTCGAATTGATCAACATGGTTATAATTATTGTTTATATAAATTCTAAAATGATTATATATTTCTTTGAGATATTAATATATTTGGCACATAGTCTGAAATATGAATCGTTGATGAATATATTTGGCACATTCTAGTGTAAATATGAATCGTTGAGGAATATCTCTCGGCCCAGTAGTGCAAAGATGAATTGTTGATGAATATCTTTGGCCCAGAGTCTGAAGATGACTGTTGTTGAATATCTTTGGCCAAGAGTGCAAAGATGAATCGGTGACGAATATCTTTGGCCCGTAGTGCAAAGATGAAGTTATTAGTATGATTATGTCGAGGCTGTGATTTGGTATAACCATGATCTTTGATGTTTCGAGTAAAGACATGTGATAAAAATTATCTTCCTCCCGCCATGCGAAGAGAATTTAGAATCACAATTATGATTATGAGTTATTCATATGATTGTGGACCGAATCGCTGATTGATGTTATAGGGATAAAACATTGTTGGTGGATTTTAACATGGAGAATATAATAGACTTTATGGTCTATTTGACTCTTCTAATGGATTGCTTGCCCTCAACACAACTATGGTTGAAATTTTATCATCTACCGTAAGACCCCAACTTTTATAAATAAAGATGAATTTTCTATAAATATTATTTTTGAATATTATGGAATAAATTTGATATAATGTTATAGTTGTGGGTAATATTTATAAATTTTGCAAAGTAAGCAAGTTATTATAAAATATTCGTTTGGTCGGAAAATATTCTTTTTGTCGGGGGAATATTCGTGATGACGGCTTTCAATCATCGTTGGACCACCTGACGGAAGTATTGTCGTAGTTAAGCGACAAAATTATCTTTCTATAAAAATAACTACAGAGGTGTTACTGCTAAAACCGTTGAACTACCCTAGTAGTAAAAGTATAATGTCTACGCGTGGTTGTATAAGTAGCACACGATATTGATTATTGATGCTTTACGTGAAAGTCACTCAATTATGCTCAATTATTACTTCTACAAAGAATTCACGCATCATATCTCTTATATTATTAATTCAATTATTGTCACAAAGATCATCTCAGATAATATGTTATAGTATTAAATCAATAATTGAGATGACAAGTCATAAATGATTAATAATTATTGAAAGATTAAATATGTGTTGATTAAAATAAAAGATTTGTGGTAATATTTATTCAATCCTCGATGTATATAAAGAGTCTCATTATGAGACGTTTGTGGTAAGTTTGATTATTTTATGGGGGCCCATATGTCATCATCTAAGAGTCTCTTCACAATAAGAATTACCTTCACCAATAGTAATTACCTTTGTGAATAAGTAATTACCTTCGCCAATAGTAATTACCTTTACTAGACGTCCGAACCACTTGTCGTTTCACATTACAAAAGCGTCCGAACCACTTGTCGCTTCACATTACGGGCGTCCAAACCACTTTTCTTTTCACATCACCGTCGTAAGCCACTTGCACTTTTCATTCACGCGCGGTGCTAAGCTAGAAATCTTCTATAAATAGAGGCCTAGTGCTTCATTATTTTCACGAATTCATTCAAGCTATAGAAGAGAAAGTATAGAGAATAAGAGAGAAAGAAGAAGAGTATTTTGTTACTCTTACTACCGCAGATTCAATCTCCTACCAAAAGTAAGGGGTGTTATTCTTTCTTATTCAGCGAAGAGAATCGTTGTTATTCCATTGCTTATTATTCTCGTTGGAATAACTCAGATACGCTATGCCAACCTATACTTGGTGACATTCTTCTATTATTACGCTTGGAACATCCTGTTTGTGTGTTTTACACCGACTGATTCCGCCTTTATTATTATTCTATTGGAACATCCTGCATGTTTTTACACCTGACTTGGTTCCGCCATTATTATTATTCTCGCTGGAACATCCTGTCTACGTGTGTTTCTGCGGACTTGGTTCCATTCTTTATTATTCATTGGAATATCCTATTTGTGCGTTTTACGCCGGACTGGTTTCCGTTATTTATTATTCTGTGGAATAACTCGCCTGCATGCGATCCTATCGCATGCATGGTGATTTCTTTTGTTATTCCATTCTTTATTATACCCAAATAAGTTAAAACTTTGACTTCTATACTCCATGAAATTAGTGGAATATCCTTGATATTTAAGCGCTTCATCCAAAGATCCTTTCATGGAAATATTCTTCTCAAGATTCTTGAATTTTACTCTACAAAGCGAGATCATGTTGATGATTTGGATGTTATTGGTTCCTAGATAAATTAATTCTTGAACTTGTTTTATTGAATATCATTGTCATCATCCTCATGTTTATATTATGTTGAAAGTCATCTGTGGGCTGTAGAAGGTATGATGGACTTGGTATGATTATGACCGAGACTATTCGGTGTAATCATGAATCGTAATGCTACAAATGATGTGGTAAAAATCCTCGATGGCCCGTAGTGCATTGATGGATGATTGTTGGCATGATCATGACCATTAATGAATACAAAATATTCTCGGCCCGTAGTGCATGAATAATTGTGGTCGTGATATTAAAAAGAATATCCTCGGCCGTAGAAAGCAAGGGTGATTCGATGATGTGGAATATTTATTAAAGTGAGTCTCATTTATAACGAAGGATGAAAACTTTTAAATCATAAAAGATAGTAGATTTTATTTTCTACTAGACTCTTTTAATGGATTCTTTGGTTCCACCAGTAGTTAAACTTGATGTTCATTATATTTTATCAATTTAACACTCTCGCCATCACCGCTAAACAATTCAAGGAGCCGGGACCACTTAGGAGTTTAAGGAGAGCCAAAACCACTTCGGCGGAAGCATGGATAAAGCAGATTACCAAGATATTTGATGTATTGGGATGCTCCGAGAGCAAAAGATTCCTTTCTGCGCTTTTATGTTGCGGCGGAGGGCGATTCATGGTGGGAATCGGAAACGTACTCAACTCGCTATATCAAGATATCTTGAGAGAAGTTTCAGAAGTCGTTCAACGACAAATACTTTCTGAAAGTATTCGCCATACATGAAGGAGGTGGAGTTTATCAAGTTGGAACAAAACAATATGGCCGGTCGCAATACGAGGCAAAATTTGCGGAGTTATCACGGTTCCCACTTGGTGGATAATGAAGAGAGAATGGCGAATGTTTTAAAGAGGTTTGAAGTCGGAGATACGTCAACATCTTATTTCTCATAAACTATGTTTGTATTCGATGTTGTAAATAGGGCTCGATTAGTGGAGCGCGATAACGAGTCAACGCAACTAAAAGAGAAAGCGTGCAGTAAAATTATAATACCAAATGGTAGAGTCATATCATCGTGACAACAAGCATGGAGGAATCAATCAAAGGATATGGTAACCACTTGGTGGTAATCGTGGCCAAAAACAATAAGAATGGACATTTCAAGAAAAGGAGATTCAATAATGATGGAAAGACGCCAAGACCAAAGACCACAGTTGTTAAGGAAGGAGAAAGACCACCTATCATATGCTTCAAATGCGGAGGAGAGGACACATCGATCAAATCTGCGCCATGCCATCCAAAGCATGTTATAATTGTGGAAGAGAGGTCACTTAGCTCGATTTTGTCGTTTCTCAAGACAAATTCAATTAGGATGGATGCACCAAAAGGTCATTCCCGTAAAAGTCAAACCCAGAGAGTCTGAGGAGAGGCGTTTGTTGTGACCTCCCAAAGAGCAAGGAATCCGAATGAGGTCATCACTGTAAGCTTATCATAAACTCTAATGAAGTCTATACTTTATTTGATACACGTTCTACCCATTCTTTTATTTCTCCTACTTGCGCTCATCGATTAAATTTGACTTCGAGAAATTAGACTTTGACTTATCTGTGGAAACTCCGTTGGGAGAAACCTTCATTACATCTACTGCTTATAAGTCTTGTTTGGTTCAAATCGGTACCCTCACATTACTTGTCGATCTTATTTCATTAAAAATACTTGCATTTAGGCGTGATTCTGAGGATTGATTGTTTAACTATTTATCATGCAAAAATTGATTGTTTTCGTAAGGTTGTTAGCTTTCATATTCCTAACCAACCTATTATGCTAATTCAAGCGACCAAACCATTAAAATCAATTACGGTCATCTCAAGCCATAAAGCTATTCGTTTATTGAAAAAACGGATGTCAAGCTTTCTTAGCTCATGTCACGTGATTTAAACAAAAATACGCCGGTTTTGAACGATATTTCTATTGTTAATAAATTTCTGACGTATTCCCGAAGAACTTCTGGCTACCCCGTAGGCGTGAAATTGAATTCAGATCGACCTTGAACCCTGTAGATAAAACCTATTTCCAAAGCCCCATATCGAATGGCTCTATTGAACTTCGAGTTAAAGACCCAACCGCAGAATTGTTAGACATTGGCTTTATTCGCCCTAGTACTTCTCCTTGGGTGCTCTGTTCTATTTGTGAAGAAGAAGAAAGATGGGAGTATGCGACTTTGTATTAATTATCGGAGTTGAATCTTGTCACCATCAAAAATAGGTATCCATTGCCACGTATTGATGACCTTGTTTGACCAATTGCAAAGGAGCCAAATTCTTTTCAAAGATTGATCTTCGTTCCGGATATCACCAATTGAAGATTAGAATCACGACATTCCAAAGACGGACTTTCCGTAACTCCCTAAGACGGGCATTATGAATTCCTAGTCATGTCCTTTGGATTGACTAATGCTCCTAACGCTTTCATGGATATGATGAACCGAGTATTCAAGGAATATTTGGATCACTTTGTGGTCGTCTTTATTGATGACATCCTTATTTATTCCAAAAGCCGTGAAGATCATGAAAGCAACACTTGAGGTGACACTCCAAAAGCTTCGTGAATATAAGCTTTATGCCAAGTTGAAGAAATGCAAGTTCTGGCTTGAAGAAGTAGCATTCCTTGGGCACGTGGTATCAAGTCATGGAATATCTGCTGACCAAAGAAAGATTGAAGCTATTCAAAGTCGAGAACAACCTAAATCGATGATCAAGATACGTAGCTTTCTCGGTTTAGCTGGTTATTATCTCCGAGATTCGTGGAAGGATTTTCTCGAATCGCTACTCCATTGACTCAAATTGACTCAAAAGATACAAAGTTCGGTTGGAGCGAAGAATGTGAGAAGAGTTTTCAAGAACTCAAGAGAGACTTATTTCAAAGACTGCTACGACAATACCATCCGCCTCGGAGGATTTGTCATCTACAGTGATGCTTCGAGCAAAGGGTCGGGATGTGATCTTATGCAACATGGAAAAGTTATAGCCTTATGCCTCGCGACAACTCAAAGAATATGAGAGGAATTATTCTACTCATGATCCGGAGTTGGCGTTCATGTTGTCTTTGCACTTAAAATTTGGAGGCATTACTTGTATGGGAGAAAGTGGAGATCTTTACGGATCATAAAAGCCTCAAATATTTCTTCACTCAAAAGGAACTCAACATGCGACAACGACGTTGGCTTGAATCGTTGAAAGATTATGATCATACCATCCAATACCATCCCGGAAAGCGAACGTGGTAGCCGACGATCGAAAGTGAGTAGATCGATCAAGCACGAAATCTGAGTCGTTATTAATCAACACAAAGGCCCATTTTGTGTGACTTGCAAAGGATGGAGATAGAGTTAAAAGACTCAAGGACGCATGTGATGATAAGCGAATATACGAGTAGAACCGACTTTAATCGATAAAGTTAAAGTCGCTTTCAAGCTCTGACGGACGGAGCCGATGCGTTATGAGGAAGAAAGTGCGAGAGGTGCTATCTGCCAAGCAAGAATCGCAAGAGGGCTGCTTTTTTACCACTTAAATTATGAGAAAAATTCGGCCTTTTGGGACATGAAGGTATATGGTATAAAGTACCTCCTGTCCAAAAAATGAGCTCATTCTCGACTTAAAATGAGCAAGTTATGACTATTTCAATATTTAGATTTTTTACGATTTAAAATGCTATAACCGGAGTTCTATAACTCCGATGACCATGAAATTTAAACTGAAGCTCACGTTAACATGGGTAAGGTCCTGTCAAGATTTGGGAATTTTTGGAGTTAAACTTGAGGTAGCTAATTTCTTAAGGAATTAATTAGAAATTGATTTTGAAAAATAGTAAATGAATTTTAAAATTCCGAGAAAAATATATTTTCATTATGGGACTATATTATGCTAAATCCCAGAAAAGAAATATTTTTGGGACTGATTTGGTATTTTTCATAAAAATAGTTTAGTTACTTAACATATGAGTTAAATATGTTATGATGTGAAGTAACAAAGTTGAAAATATGATTTTATGGCTAGAGAATCCTATATAGAGTATATGCATATTTTGTTTTGAGGATTTGATAATTGGTGATGATATCTTATGAGTATGACATTTTTGAATGATTAAATGCATTATATGGTAAAGCGTAAACAATTGAGATAAATTGTTTATAAATTTAAGAAGTGATTAAAATATTGTTATAATATTAATGATATTAGATTATGAGATTATTAAGTGATTGATAACATGGGGATATTCTTGAATCTCGGATAAATTATATTATAAATGTTTAATATTTATCCTTTATCTCATTCGATTGATTCTTTATATCATTATCCTCACGCTTATATTGTGTTGAAAGTCATCTCGGCTGTAGTGCATAGATGGACTTGGTATGATTATGACGTGATTGTTCGGTATAATCATAACCGTGTAATTGAAAACACGATTATCTTTGGTCAGTAGTGCATGGATAATTTGTGGTCGTGATACTAATGAATACACGATTATCTTTGGTAGTAGTCATGGATAATTTGTGGTCGTGATACTAATGAATACACGATTATCTTTGGTAGTAGTACATGGATAATTTGTGGTCGTGATACTAATGAATACACGATTATCTTTGGCCATAGTGCATGGATAATTTGTGGTCGTGATACTAATGAATACACGATTATCTTTGGTCGTAGAAGCATGGATAATTTGTGGTCGGATACTAATGAATACACGATTATCTTCGGTAGTAGTGCATGGATAATTTGTGGTCGTGATACTAATGAATACACGATTATCTTTGGTAGTAGTGCATGGATAATTCGTGGTCGTGATACTAATGAATATCCTCGGCCCGTAGCCAGGGGATGATTCGATGATATGGATTAATTATCGAAATGAGTCTCAAAGAATGAAATATTAATTCATGGATGTGGTAAAAGTCATCTTTGGTCGTAGTGCATTGATAGATTTGGTATGATTATGACCAAGGATTATCTTGCATAATCATGACCGTAATTGAAAACACGAATATCCTTGCCAAGAAGGTATGGATAATTTGTGGTCGTGATACTATTGTCGAGTCTCAAAGATTATTGGTTTTACAACAGTATATCTTTGGCTGTAGAAGGCAAAGATGAATTGTTAATGAATATCTTTGGCGGATTACAAAGATGAATTTAATGTTTTCAACGATAAAGGTATTCAAGGTATCCTCACCTCTTTATCATATCGTGCATTACCCTAATTTCAAGGCGAAATTTCATAAGGAGGGAGATTGTGAGACCCAGATTTTATCAATAAAGATTTAAATTTTGTCGAAATAATTTTTAATATTATGGTGTGAATTTGAGATAATATTATAGTTGTGTAGTATTTATAAATTTTGCAAAAGTATGCAAGTGGTTATATATTCGATATTCGAATATTCTATTAGTAGGAATATTCGCATAACTACCAATCATCGGTGGACCCCAATAATTAATTATCATTTCTGATCGAGAAAACGACAAAAATATTTTATTGGAAATAACCATGAAGTTTTAATTATTATACCGCTGAACTACCCTTGAAAAGTACAAGAATACGAAAATATAAGAAAGACACCAAGATCGATTATCGATGCCATGCGAGAAGTTTTACCGATTCCATTATCAGAATTAATAATATGAATTATTATAATGATAATGACGCTTTTGTTTTATTCAGTTATTAACGTAATAAAATGTAAAACATTTTTTATATAAAATGTATCATTTATTAAAGTTATTCTATGTAATATATTATATTTTATTACGATTTGATTAATTGTTTTGCATTAATAATATAAATTATATATTGCGAAGAATGGCGTAATATATTTTATTTAAAAGATTTTGCTTTTAAATACGGACCATCGACAAAGTAAATCAATCTATCGTAATTAATTACTACGATTCTATTTTCCTATAAATGTGTTTTATTCCTTCATATTTTCACGACTTAAAGAGAGAAAATTATGTAGGAGAAGCTTAGAGAGAAAATCTATGAGAGAAATACTTCACTTATTAAGTTATTACTAAGTATAAATGAATATTATTCTTTCTTATTCATGAAGAGAACTTCAGAATTTTCATTATTATTCTCAATATAGTGTTGCATAGTGTTTTGACGTAGTGTTGCGTAGTGTTGCATATTGTTTATTCCATAAGATTCTCGAGTCGCCAAATACATGGTACAAGAAGCAAACTACAACTTCATAATAATACAAATGTCGTGTGAAATACTTACAATATATATCGTGAGTTTAAATATAATATTATCTTCTGCACAATATCCACACGCAAATAAATCCCCATCATAATTATTGATACATTATTTTACAAAAATGGTGAGGACTACTAAACAACTCTCTCTAGAACCTTCATTCCATACCCCGACTAAGACTCGCTACATTCTCGCCTCCCGAGAAGAAAAAAAATGGAACAACAAGGAAAAGGGTGAGCTCAACTAGCCCAAGAAAGAATACTACGACTAAGATAATATACAACAAATTATCGTTAGTCTCCAACAGGAAAAAAATGATAGTATACAATAGACAACAAGTTTCGTATCAATATTCGCAATGAAATAATAATTCATGTAAGAGTTACGTAGAAATGAAATCTACTATAATCTATGAATTTAATAAAAAATTCATCATCAATATTTTATCCCCGTAAACATCAATCAATATTCATCTCAAATCAAATATTCATCTTTGCACCACAACAGCCAAAGATATTCATCAATCCACATGTTCATCTCAACACTGCTCATCTTTGCACTAAAGGCCAAAGATATTCATCACCATTATGTTCATTTAAACACTGCTCATCTTTGCACAGCCCAAAGATATTCTTCAGAATCATTTCATCATTCACTACTACAAAGCAAAGATATTCAATAATATCATCATTTAAGACCGAGGATGATGAAAATATTTTTAAAGAACGAATCCAAAGGAAACAAAATGACAAGGATTAAGGATTAAGGATTCAGATTTGTTTTATCCATGTCCAACAATACCTCAAAAATAATCATAGTGGTGTAAAATTCAAGAATGATCAAAACATGGATACAATCAAAGCTAGTATCCGTATTAGATATTTTGACGAAAAGAAGAAATTTTATTTTTCGATGAATAAAGCCAGATACGTGAATAAAGTGTCAGATACGTGAATAAAGGCCGATACGTGAATAAGAATCTCGACACCAAAAGATAGAAATTCCACAAAAAACATTTCACGCTTTCATTAATAAGACTTTGAATAAGAATCGTGAATAAGAACTCATGAATAAGAACTCGTGAATAAGAACTCATGAATAGTAACCCCGATATGAAAAGTTCCAAATTTGATAAAAACTTCAGATCAATATTTCAAAGATAATGATATCAAGAAATAATATCATTACGAAAAAAAATAATATCCCTTACCTCAAAGAATCAAGATTTCTAAGGAAAGGCTCAAGTGATGTCGAATGAAACTTGTAATCAATAAAGAACTCTCAAAGTATCTAAATACTCACAAAATACGCCAATAATATAGAGAGAGAAAGAGAAAAACTTTTGTTTCGTGTGATTTTCAATTCTAACTTAGCCTCTCTATTTATAGAAAATGTTAAATTCACCAAGGCAGACATTTAACTCCGCAACCCCGATGGCTTTACTCGCTACTATTCCCACCCACCACATTTGAAATAAAATTCAGCATTTTTTTCACCAACCACAAGTGGGGCCCACCAATTCTAGAATTTTCCACCAAAATCATTTATAACCCTAATTTCCTAATCACCACCTCTTAAAATTCATAATAAATTATACGCTATTTTTAATTCGCTCAAAATTTGTGGACATATACTCAACTTATATATGTATAACATATCCAAAAATTACAACGATCCAACTATTTGATTAAATATTATAACTCACACACAATAAAGTCAGAATAACACCGATTTGATCTTTTAATACCTCCAATCCGACAAAATACAAATAAAACATCTCAAAGATTAATTCCTTCATTAATAACCACATAAATAAATCCATCATTTATATTCATATAAAATAAATATTTCCTTATCATATGAATCAATAATTAATTATTCACAAATAATATTACGTAATCACATTTATGACAACCAGTCGCTCCTCAGAAAGAGGGGCTTCCAATAAGGATCTCTCCTCATCGGGCGCCGCAATTAGTGACCAAACCTCTCCTGTATGTAACTTTCTAGACATCGCCAATAATGTTATCTAATAATATTATTCAAATAATATGAATTATCGATCCGATAATGGGAAATATCAGGCAAAGGACAATTATCAAACAATAATAATATAAAATATCAACGCAAAGAATTATCAATCAATAAAATAAAATATCGAATAAGAATTACCGTGAAAATTATCGAGTAAAGGCCTTCACGTAAGGATCAATAATTCAACAATACTGCAGTAATACCGCGCTATCGCAAACCACGCCAGACATCAGATTTTAACCACCGGCATTCCAATGCCTTTAATTCAGAATAACTACGCCTGCTATTTATAACCACCCAAACTTTGTGCTTTTCCCTCATCCAATCGCTTCCAATGGGGCTCATGGTCATGGGCCCACACATATTCATTACGACATTTAATATTCCCCGACAAACAATTAATATTCCACGACCAAACGAATATTCCCCACAAAAATGAATATTTTATAACCACTTGCTTATTTTGAAATATTTATGATTTAACCCTTAACTATCCACATTAATCAAATCAACCTTACTATTTCAAAATAATAAATAAAGGAAATTCCTTTTATTTAAAAAAATTTCGGTCTTACAACCTCCCTCCTTATGAAATTTCGCCCTCGAAATCGACGACGCACTGGTGTTTCAAAAGGTGAGGATACCTCGCTTTCATTTCCGCTTCCAATTCCCGTGTCATTTCTCTATAGCATGATTCCTCCACAAAACTTTAACTTGTGGTATGACCTTTCATACAGTAGGACATGCTCCTTCCTATCCAAGATCTCGACAGTACCTCCTCACACGCTAAGTCTTCTACTATCTCGTCCTGCTTCTAACTCAATAACGTGGTTCGGTCTTTCACATATTTATTTAAGTATGAGATATGTGAAACACATTATGAACACGAGACATACTTTGAGGTAACGCAAGTCTATAGGCTACATTTCCTACTCCTACCAAGAATTTGAAATGGACCAATAAATCGTGGATCGAGCTTTCTCTCTTCCCAAATCTTGAACTCCCTTCCATGGAGCAACTCGCAATAATACATCCCCCCCTACACTAAATTCCACGCCCTTTCGATGAAGATCCGCATAACTCTTTTGTCGATCTTGTGCCGCTTTGATACGCTTGTCGAATCATTCGATCTTTTCTAGAGTCATATCGCATTTCAACTCTAGTCCCAACAATGTTGCTTCACCCACCTCATCCCAACATATCGAGAACGACATTTTCGGCCCATATAATGCTTCAAATGGAGCCACACCTATACTTGCCTCGATAATCGCTGTCAGTAGAAATTCCACCAATGGTAAATACTTATCCCAACTTCCTTTGAAGTCTAGGACACGTAGTCTTAATATATCTTCAAGAGTTCGAATAGTCCTCTCTCGATCGTCCATCCGCTTGGGGATGGTATGCCAAACTAAATCGCAAACTGCGCTCTATAGCTTTTTGCAAGCTAACCCAAAATCTCGAAGTGAATCTTGGGTCACGATCCAAAACTATGGATACAGTATGCCATGCAACCTCACAATCTCATTTACGCATATACTAGCAAGACGCTCAAGGAATAAGTCTCCGATTTAAAGAAATGAGCAGATTTGGTTAATCTATCAACAATAACCCAAATAAAGATTGATGCCTTTGAGAAACCGTAGGAAGACCCGTAATTAAAATCCATGGTAATGTGTTCCCACTTCCATTCCTAATCTCAAGTGGTTGCAACGGACCCTTAGGTACTAGATGCTCCGCCTTTACACGCTGGGTGTTAAACACATCGAGATAAACTTTGCAATCTCTCTCTTCATATTGTTCCACCAAAATGTATGTCAAGATCACGATACATTTTAGTACTTCCAGATGGATCGAAATGGTGTATCAGTGTGCCTCCATCATAATCTTGTACTTCAAATCGAGTCGTTAGAACACAAAGTCTAGAGTGGACTCAAGTATTCCTTCTTCATCAATTCTCGCCCTAATAGCTCCTTCTCAGATTTTCTCTTCATCATACGATCACCCGCCTGCGGCTCGAGCAAATTTTAACTTTATCGATTAAAGTCGATTATACTCAGATATCATCACGCTGGTACCTAGAGTTTTCATCTCCATCTCTATTATTTGTAAATTATACGAAATTAGTCTTTGACAATATCGCACTCAGATTTGATACGATCTTCTACTCAACACGCCGCCTACCACGCTCGCTTCCAGATGGCACGGTCGTAATACGTATCAAATGAGTCTCCTCTCGAGTTCTTCAAGCTCTTCCCACATTCCTCGCTTCCATTCGAATTTTGTATCTCTACGAGTCACCATATTAATGGAATAAATGATTCGAGAATATCCTTCAACGAATCTCCGATAATAACCAACTAAGCCTGAAAGCTACGATTTCGACTATCGATTTAGGTTGCTTCTCAATCGCGACTCATATCCCAATCTTGATAAGACGTCACAATGACACCTATCGCTTTACTATCGCATCTAATACGACGCCCCCTACAGAGAGTCTCGCTTAGTGAATTCCACAAAGGAAGTCACAAGATAAAGGCTCAGTACCAAATTTATAGTTGAATTTTTAACTCCTCAAGTTCAATAGAGCCATTCGATATGAGATTTTAGAAATGAGTTTTGTACCGTTCAAAGTCGATATAAAATTTAATATCGTGCTTTGGGAGTAAGCCAAGAAATTCTTCAGAAATACGCCAGAAAAATCAATAACAACAAGAATATTATTCAAATCGACGTGTTTTTATTCAAATCCATAATACGGACTAAGAAAACTCGACATCCGTAATAAACGAACGACTTCATGGCTTGATATGAAAATGTTTGATTACAATGGTTTGATTGCTTGAATTCAATAACAAAGTTGCTTAGAATATGAAAACTAACAACCTTACAAAAGCAATCAATTTGGTATGATGAGTAGTAACTTAACCTTAAAATCACATCAAAAGCAAATATCTCTATAGAAATAAGGTTAATGTGTAATGTGATAAAGCCAACCCAAATCAAGCAAGATTTTTAAACAACTGATGTAATGAAAGTTTCTCCTAACTGAGTCTCCATAAATAGTCAAAGTCTAATTTCTCCGTAGTCAAGTTCAAACGCTGAGCGCAAGCAAGAGAGATAAAAGAATGGGTAGAACCCCATTCTAGTAAAGGTATAAACTTCGCAAGAATTTATAATTAACTAACCTGCGTTAACTTCGCTCGTTTCCTCAGATTTTGACCGGCCACGACAAACGCCTTCCAAGAACCGCTGACTTTGACTTTTCTCGACATCCTTTTCGAGTCACCATTCTCGCCGGATCGGGTTTCGATATCGCATAACTTCGAGCGATATGTCCTTCTTTTCCACAATTATAAAGATACCTTAAACTGCTGGGCGCTTAAAGATATGTCCTCTTTCCGTGATTTGTAATATACGACCGGTGGTCGCTTCTCCTCCCTTAAAACTAGTTGCATCGCTCCGACGCCTTCAAATGGTCGCTGTTGAATCTCCTTTTTAAAATCTCCTCCCGACTCGCTTCTTCTATTTTCATGGCCACGATTACCACCGTAGTGGTTACCGCTTTTTATCCGTATTCTTCTTTCTCCGCCGGTTATCAAGTATTCGATGATCTCTATCTTCAGATGATCCTCGTTATGGTCCTCACTTGAACGTATTTCATTATCTCGCCTAACAACCGAGCCCTCGCTGACAACATCCGGTCAGAGAGAAAATTTATGAGAAATGAGATATCGACGACGCCGTTTCAAACCTCTAAGAAACATCCGCCACATGCTCTCATTCTCCACCAAATGAGGTGCAAACTCGATAACTCCGCTAACTTCGCCAGACCGACACCGCCATGTTATTCTCGCTTCTAGTCTAATAAACTCCACTCTTCCTTCATACGACGAATACTTTCGTGGAAGTACTTGTCATTGAATGCTTCAAATGCTCTCCCACGATATATGCCGAAAAGTACTTTCTGGTACGCTTCACGATTCCCACCAATAGAATCCAATTCTACGCCACTTTAACATAAAAGTAGCGAATGGAACTTCTTCTCTCCGCATCCCAAGACATCGAATATCTTCCTAATTTGTTTCGACCCATGTTTCCGCCATATGATCGGATCTGCTTTCCTTTAAATTCGTGGTCCCAACTTTCAATCGCTTCACTCACCCGTGAATCGCTATCATTTCTCCTAATTTTGAACACGAAGTCTCCTCGTCTCGATTTTGCACAACTCGCAAAAACTTCTAAACATCCCCTCGCTCATCATCTCGCCAGGTGTTGTTCACAGAGAGAACATTGCCACTTCACGCTCTCCTCTCATTGGTGAGTACACAGCATCTCCACTACGCCTCATTTACTCCACTCATTAATATTCTCAATGACATTCTCAAATATCATAAAAAATAAGGGTTAATTAAGGAAATCAATATATCACATAATATCCCTATATATCGACTAACCAACAAATAAGCTTAGTAGACACACTAAATAAGGATTTACTCGCCTCTCCCTCCTAGTTCTATTCCCCGATCTCCGCCAGAGATCATATCCCTAAGCTCGATATTAACCGCGACGCCCCCAAAATAGTATACACAACACCCATTCTCGAGTCGCCAAATACATGGTACAAGAAGCAAACTACAACTTCATTAATACAAATGTCGTGTGAAATACTTACAATATATATATAATGAGTTTAAATATAATATTATCTTCTGATAATATCCATACGCAAATAAATCCCCATCATAATTATCGATACATTATTTTACAAAAATGGTGAGGACTACTAAACAACTCTCTAGAACCTTCATTCCATACCCCGACTAAGACTTCGCTACATTCTCGCCTCCCGAGAAGAAAAAAATGAACAACAAGGAAAAGGGTGAGCTCAACTAGCCCAAGAAGAATACTACGACTAAGATAATATACAACAAATTATCGTTAGTCTCCAACAGGAAAAATCTGATAGAATACAATAGACAACAAGTTTCGATCAATATTCGCAATGAAATAATAATTCATGTAAGAGTTACGTAGAGAATGAAATCTACTATAATCTATGAATTTAATAAATTCATCATCAATATTTTATCCTCAGAACATCAATCAATATTCATCTCAAATCAAATATTCATCTTCGCACTACAGTGCCAAAGATATTCATCAATCTCCATTATGTTCATCTCAACACTGCTCATCTTTGCACTAAAGGCCAAAGATATTCATCACCATGGCCATGTTCATGTTCATTTAAACACTGCTCATCTTCACTACTATTTAAAAGATATTCTTCAGAAATCATTCATCTTCGCACTACACTACGCCAAAGATATTCAATAATATCATCATTTAAGACCGAGGATGATGAAAATATTTTTAAAGAACGAATCCAAAGGAAACAAAATGACAAGGATTAAGGATTAAGGATTCGTATTTTGTTTTATCCATGTCCAACAATACCTCAAAAATAATCATAGTGTAAAATTCAAGAATGATCAAAACACGGATACAATCAAAGCTAGTATCCGTATTAGATATTTTGGACGAAAAAGAAGAAATTTTATTTTTCTATGAATAAAGTCAGATACGTGAATAAGGTCAGATACGTGAATAAAGGCAGATACGTGAATAAGAATCTCACACCAAAAGATAGAAATTCCACAAAAAAAACATTTTCACGCTTCATAATAATAGACTGAATATAGAATCGTGAATAAGAATCTCAATAATAAGAACTCGTGAATAAGAACTCATGAATAGTAACCCCATATGAAAAAGTTCCAAATTTGATAAAAACTTCAGATCAATATTTCAAAGATAATGATATCAAGAAATAATATCATTACGAAAAAAATAATATCCCTTACCTCAAAGAATCAAGATTTCTAAGGAAAGGCTCAAGTGATGTCGAATGAAACTTGTACCGAATAAAGAACTCTCAAAGTATCTAAATACTCACAAAATACGCCAATAATATAGAGAGAGAAAGAGAGAAAACTTTGTTTCGTGTGATTTTCAATTCTAACTTAGCCTCTATTTATAGAAAATGTTAGCACGCCAAGCAGATTTAACTCAAACCCCGATGGCTTTACTCGCTACTATTCCCACCCACCACATTTGAAATAAAATTCAGCACATTTTTTCACCAACCACAAGTGGGGCCCACCAATTCTAGAATTTTCCACCAAAATCATTTATAACCTAATTTCTCTAATCACCACCTCTTAAAATTCATAATAAATTATACGCTATTTTTAATTGCTCAAAATTTGTGGACATATACTCAACTTATATATGTATAACATATCCAAAAATTACAACGATCCAACTATTTGATTAAATATTATAACTCACACAATAAAGTCAGTAATAACACCGATTTGATCTTTTAATACCTCCAATCCGACAAAATACAAATAAAACATCTCAAAGATTAATTCCTTCATTAATAACCACATAAATAAATCCATCATTTATATTCATATAAAATAAATATTTCTTTATCATATGAATCAATAATTAATTATTCACAAATAATATTACGTAATCACATTTATGACAAACAGTCGCTCCTCAGAAAGAGGGGCTTTCCAATAAGGATCTCTCCTCATCGGGCAAGCAATTAGTGACCAAACCTCTCCTGTATGTAACTTTCTAGACATCGCCAATAATGTTATCTAATAATATTATTCAAATAATATGAATTATCGATCCGATAATGGGAAATATCAGCAAAAGGACAATTATCAAACAATAATAATATAAAATATCAACGCAACAATTATCAATCAATAAAATAAAATATCGAATAAGAATTACCGTGGAAAATTATCGAGTAAAGGCCTTCACGTAAGGATCAATAATTCAACAATACTGCAATAATACCGCAGCATCGGCAACCACGCCAGACATCAGATTTTAACCACCGGTATTCCAACAAATTTTAATTGTGAATAACTACACGCCAATATTTATAACCACCCAAACTTTGTCGCTTTTCTCTCATCCAATCGCTCACATATGGGGCCCACATACGGTCGCTACCGCATCCATTTAATATTCCCCGACAAAGCATTTAATATTCCACCACCAATATTCCCCGACAAACTTTCCCAAAACGAATATTCCACCACCAAACTAATATTCCCCGACAAAAATGAATATTTTATAACCACTGCTTATTTTGAAATATTTATGATTTAACCCTTAACTATCCACATTAATCAAATCAACCCTTACTATTTCAAAATAATAAATAAAGGAAATTCCTTTTATTTAAAAAAATGTAGTGATGGATAGTTTTTGATTCCTATGATTATGACTAGGGGTGATTCGGGTATAGATAGTCAACAAAGACCATTGATAATTTGATGAAAATCCTTGACCGTAGGTACGAGGATGATTAGATATTGTGGTTTATTCATTAAATCGAGTCTTAGTGATAAAAATTGATGAAAACCTTTAAAACCTAAAAGATAGTAGACTTTTATTTTCTACTTGACTTTTTAATGGATCGCATATTCCGTCATAGCTTAAACCGGTTGTCATTTATTGTATTTTATCGCTTAATCATTGAAGGCTAATGATAATTTATTCTCATTATCTTAGTCATAATATTTCATCGGGCTAGTCGAGCTCACCTTTTCTTTCACCGCTTTCTCTGTGAAATGAGAACATACCGGGACGCAGCCTGGAACTAAAGTAATGGTCCAGAGGATAAGATTAGTAGTCCTCACTATTCGTGAAATAAAGGTGATAATAGTTAATAATGAGGACTCCTTTTGAAGTTCAGTATAATATCTAGTAGACAATATTTGTATTCAAACTCACAGTTTATGTCGATTGCATACCACGCTTATGTTAAGTAGTAAGTTGTATTTGAATTTATGTACCATGTAAGTGGCGACCCAAGATGGGTGACGATACCTAATTTTGGGGCGCCACAAAAGCTATGGGCACAGACTTTACAATTTAGCTCTCAAGATATCATCCTCGATTTTACGGACAATGAGGAGATGACTATTCAAACTCTCAAGTTCTATTAAGACTTTGTGGTCCTTGATTTCAAGGAAGTCGGGACAAGTTCTTACCATCGGGTGGAGTTTTCCTACAACAACAGCTTATCAAAGGCATCGGCATGGCTCCATTCAAGCGTTGTGATGGAAGAAAGTGTCGCTCTCCAAGATGTTGGGATGAGGTGGGTGAAGCAACGCTTGTTGGGACCTGAGTTGGTACGTATTTACTACGTAAAAGATTCAAACGATCGACAACATATAAAAACCTCACAAAATCGATTAAAAGAGTTATGATGATCTTCATCGAATGGACGTGGAATTCGATATAGGAGATCATGTATTGTTAAGAGTCGCTTCCATGAAAAGGAGTTACAAGATTTGAAAGAGAGGAAAACTCAATCCTCGATTCATCAATCCATTTTAATCCTCGATCGAGTAGGAACTGCGGCCTATGTACTCGCTTTTACCTCCAAGTATGTCTCGTGTTCATAACGCTTTTCACATATCCATGTTACGTAAATATGTGAAAGACCCGAACCACATTATCGAAGTTAGAACCGGATGAAATAATGGAAGATTTGACGTATGAAGAGGTTCCTGCTCAAATCTTGATAAGAAGGAACATATTCTACGCCCCAAGGTTATACCTCAAGTCAAAGTTTTGTGGAGGAACCACGATGTTGAGGAAATGACTGGGAGTTAGAATCAAATGAAATCAAGGTATCCTTACCTCTTCTCGACATACCGTGTACGTATTCTAATTTCGAGGCGAAATTTCATAAGAAGGGAGGTCAGAAGACCTCAACTTTTATAAATAAAGATGAATTTTCTATAAATATTATTTTTGAATATTATGGAATAAATTTGATATAATGTTATAGTTGTGGGTAATATTTATAAATTTTGCAAAGTAAGCGAAGTTGTTATAAAATATTCGTTGGTCGGGGAATATTCTTTTTGCTTGGGGAATATTCGCATAACTACTCAATCATCAGTGGACCCCCACAATGAAGTATTGTCGTAGTTAAAAAACGACAAAATTATCTTTCTATAAAAATAACTAGTAGAGGTGTTACCGTTAAAACCGCTGAACTACCCTTAGAGTAAAAGCACAAAGAATACGCTGTAGTTGTATAAGAGCACACGATATTGATTATCGATGCTTACGTGAGAAGTCACTCACCTACGCTCAATTATTGCTACAAATTCATTGCCGATCATATCTCTTATATTATTAATTCAATTATTGTCACAATATCATCTCAGATAATATGTTATAAGATTAAATCAATAATTGAGACGACAAGTTATAAATGATTAATAATTGTTGAAAGATTAAATATGTGTTGATTAAAAATAAAATGATTTGTGGTAATATTTATTCAATCCTCGATGTATATAAAGAGTCTCATATGAGACGTTTGTGAGTAAGTTTGATTATTTTACGGGGGCCCATATGTCATCATCTAAGAGTCTTTCGTCGATAGTAATTACCTTCATCAATAGTAATTACCTTTACCAGACGTCCGAACCACTTGTCGCTTCACATTATTGGCGTCAAACCACTTTTCTTTTCACACGTACCAAATCATTAACCACTTGCGCCTTTTCACAGCGGCAAAAGTTTTAGCTAAATCTTCTATAAATAGAGGCCTAATGCTTCATTATTTTCACGAATTCATTCAAGCTATAGAGAGAATGTATAGAGAGAATAAGAGAGAAAGAAGAAGAGTATTTTATTTACTACACTACCGCAGATTCAATCTCCTACCAAAAGTAAGGGGTGTTATTCTTTCTTATTCAGCTGAAGAGAACTGTTGTTATTCCATCGCTTATTATTCTTGAATAACCTGTATAATGCGGCTTACCCTATACTTGGTGACATTCTTCTATTATTCGCTGGAACATCCTCGTACGTGTAGTTTTACACCCGACCGGTTCCGCCTTTTATTATTATTATTCTATTGAACATCCTCGTCGCGTTGTTTTTACACCGGACCGGTTTCCGCTATTATTATTATTCTCGCTGGAACATCCTCGTACACATGTGTTTTACGCTCGCACTCGGTTCCATTCTTTATTATTCGTTGCCAATATCCTTCGCTCTGCGTGCGCTTTTACGCTTGACCGTTCCGTTATTTATTATTCTGCTTGGAATAACTTGGTATGCTCAGGCTATTTCTCATCGCATTTACGGTGATTTCTTTTGTTATTCCATTCTTTATTATACCCATTTGGTTAAAACTTTGACTTCTATACTCCATGAAATTAGTGGAATATCCTCGATATTTGCGCCATCCAAAGATCCTTTCATGGAAATATTCTTCTCAATCATTCTTGAATTTTATTCTACAAAAAGCAAAGATTATGTTGATAATTTGATGTTATTGGTTCCTTAGATAAATTAATTCTTGAACTTGTTTTATTGAATATCATTGTCATCATCCTCATGTTTATATTATGTTGAAAGTCATCTCGTGGCTCAGTAGTAAGTATGGGATGGACTTGGTATGATTATGCTTACTGCAGACTATTCTATGGTGTAATCACTTAATCGTAATGTTACAAATGATGTGGTAAAAATCCTCTCATGTCTGGGAAGTGTATCGATGGACGCTTGTTGGCACGATCACACCATTAATGAATACACAAATATTCTCGCCCAAGTAGGTATGAATAATTGTGGTCGTGATACTAAAGAATATCCTCGGCAGTAGCAAGGGGGTGATTCATGATGTGAATATTTATTAAAGTTTCGAGTCTCAAATTTATAACAATTGATGAAAACCTTTAAATCATAAAAGATAGTAGATTTTATTTTCTACTTGACTTTTTAATGGATCGTTGGATTCCGCAGTAGTTAAACTTGATGTTCATTATATTTTATCGCTTTAACATCAATAGTAGCTAATGATAATTTATTCTCGCATTATCTTAGTCATAATATTTCTTCGAGCTAGTCGAGCTCACCCTTTTCTTTCACCGTTTCTCTTCGTGAAATGAGAATATAAATGGGACGAGTTTGGGGAACAGAGTAATGGTCCGCAGGATAAAGATTAGTAGTCCTCACTATTCTCGTGAAATAGTGTGATAATAATTGTAATGAGGACTCCTTTTTGAGTTTGTATGATCTCTAGTAGACAATATTTGTATTCAAACTCACACTTATGTCAGATTGTATACTACGCTTATATTAAGTAAGTTGATTTAAATTACATCACCACGATCGACTACCCAAGATGGGTGATGTATACCCAATTTTGGGGCGCCACAGTTGGTATCGTAGCTTAGGATATATAAACATGAAAGACATTATGTACATGAGATAACTGTGGATGCAAAGCCACCCGATATGTCACTTCCCCAACTCTCTCAAGGACTTCAAAAGGGCTAATGAAACGCGGACTAAGCTTCCCTTTCAAACCAAACCTTCGAACACCTTTCCATGGAGAAACTTTCAAAAACACGTGTTCTGTGAGACCCCAGATTTTATCAATAAAGATTTAAATTTTGTCGAAATAATTTTTAATATTATGGTGTGAATTTGAGATAATATTATAGTTGGGTAGTATTTATAAATTTTGCAAAGTATGCAAGTTGGTTATATTATATTCGATCGGCCTGGGGAATATTCGGTTTAGCAGGGAATATTCGCATAACTACCAATCATTGGTGGACCTCATTAAATCAGTAATTATTGTTTGGATCGAAAAACGCGACAAAAATATTTTATCAAATAATCTGCTGAAGTTTTACTGCGAGTAATTCTTGAACTACCTCAGAAGAAAAGTACAAGAATACGCAAGGTCGTGATAAGAAGACACCTGATTGATTATCGATGCTTATGTGAGAAGTCACTCATTGATTCCATTATTGTCGATTAATAATATGAATTATTATAATGATAATGACGCTTTTGTTTTATTCTGTATTATTAACGTAATAAAATGTAAACATCTTTTATATAAAATAGAATACTTTATTAAAGTTATTCTATAAATAGAATATTATATTTTATTATGCATAGTGTTTAGCATAGTGTTTTGCATAGTGTTTTGCATAGTATTGTACATAGTGTTTGCATAAGAAAATGTTTTTATATAAATAGAATATATTATATTTTATTTAAAAGATTTTTCTTTTAAATATGGACCACGATTAAAGTAAATCAATCTGGACCGTTCAATGGATTAGTTACTATGCATTCCATTTTCCTATAAATAAGTTTCATTCCTTCATTATTTTCTTACGAATTCATTGAAAATCTAGAGAGAAATTATAGAGAGAGCTATTATAGAGAGAAAATTATAGAAAGAAGAAGAGAGTATTCCGCTACTTCACTACTTCTATATTCAGCCTTTTTACTTGGTGGGGTGTTATTCTTTCTTCTCAAGAGAACTTCATTATTCCATTCACTATTATTCTGCTGAATAACTCGTAAAAGTGGTATACCCTATACATAACTCAGTATGCCAGACAAATCCTATACTTGGTGAAATCCTTATGTTATTCCATCATCTTATTATTCTGGCTTGAATAACCTGTAATGCCTATGATTTCACCTATACTTGCGACATTCTTCTATTATTCGCTGGAACATCCTCGTTCATGTGTTTTTTACACCCACCGGTTCCGCTCTTTATTATTCTGCTTGGAACATCCTGTTTGCAGTGTGTTTTACACCTGACTCGGTTCCGCCTTTTATTATTCTGTTGAATATCCTATCTGTGTGTTTTACACCGACCGTTTCATCTTTATTATTCGGTTGAACATCTCCATCTTGCTGTGAATTTCACTTTGACACAGTTCCGTTATTATTATTATGTCGAATAACTTCATACATGCGAAGCACCGCATGTATGGTGATTTCTTTTGTTATTCCATTCTTTATTATACCCAATGGTTAAAACTTTTGATTTCTATACTCCATGAAATTAGTAGAATATCCTCGATATTTAGCGTTTACATCCGATGATCTTTCATGGAAATATTCTTCCGATCATTCTTGAATTTTACTCTACTAAACAATGATCATGTTGATAATTTGGACGTTAATAATTCATGGATTAAATAATTCTTGAACTTGTTTTTTATCGAATTATTATGTCATTATCATCATCCTCACGTTATATTATGTTATCTTTGAGCACGCGATGCGTAGATGAACTTAGTATGATTATGACGGGGATCATTCGTATAATCATCGTGACTTGATATAAATGATGTGACAAAGTCCTCGATGGCTTGTCATGCGTTGATGGATAATTTT